>OX596020.1:12225820-12825820 GCA_951394055.1 Villa cingulata | reverse complement strand
AAATTAAAATTTATTATATAAATAAAAGGTGTGGTTGAGTTAGAACGTGTAGTATGTATGCATAAAACGCTGTATCTACCTATAGCTTGTACATGAGTTACTTAAATAATCTATTCATGTTCATATAATTGTTTTTATTCAAGGAAGA
This sequence comes from Villa cingulata, assembly GCA_951394055.1. NCBI lineage: Eukaryota > Metazoa > Arthropoda > Insecta > Diptera > Bombyliidae > Villa > Villa cingulata. The sequence goes on along the minus strand of OX596020.1, from coordinate 12,825,672 downwards.
AATCAAAATACATACATTTATACTTATGTATGTACATTTTTAGTAACTTTTTAAGACAATTAAACATTTTTCAAATAATCAAAAAAAAAAATATTACAATAAAAAAGAAATAGATTTTATTACGGATGTGTACACGTACTCATCACATCATTTAGTATATTTTGTGAATGTACACAGTTGCACATGTGTATTTAAGATCGTCATATTATTGATACATGAGCATAAAATGCTTATAGTAAACGCCCAGCGTTTTAATATTTTATTATGGGTCTTCATTAACTTTGCAATAAATCTTGTATTTAATGTCGATGTAAAAAGACATTGAAATCTTCAAATTACACAAAATTTGTCACCACTACGGTAACTAGAACGAAAATGCGATCTTGCAGTTATCATAAATGTAGTGAACATCGTAGTACGATAGTACATAGTACGTAATTCGATCAAATACGAAATTTCGTAAACTTCTTATTTGAAAAAGTCAAGTACGACATCGTAAACAAATTGCGCAAACGTAGTTGGAATATATTCAGATTCAGTATCGTATTTAAATGTATTAATTTTAACGTTCCATTTACAAAGTATTTCGTTCACTTATAATAGTGAAAATGGTGATAGTGAAATAGTGAAAATGGAACAGAAGAATTTGTTTTCTCTCAAATCTTATCTTATGTCAAAATACTCACCTAATAATTGTCTACACATCACTTATTTTCGATAATTTAAATTTGAATTAATGTTCAAAGACTATCGAATACGAAAAATACGATCTAAATGTATGATACAATGAAATACATAAGTTTGTGAATACCTCTTTCGGTTTTAATTTTTTCAACTCTATTGCTGAACAAGATAAAAATACGAGTACATACAAATTTATACAAATTCCAGATACAAAATAATTTTATCAGAAAGAAAACAACAAAAATAATAATAATGAAAAAAAATTTATTGATATGTAGAAAGAAAAATACACAAATAACATATGCACATCATGAATGTATATGAACATGAACTCTTCTTAAAAGAAATGTTTAAAAAAAAAAAAAGAAACTAGAAAGAATGAATTTTTTCAAGCACATTTATTTTTCGTTTCTCAATATATTTTTTTCTTTTTATTTCAAATTTATTTTATTTCGATTTTGAGTGTACAAATTTTTTTTTATTTTTTTTGTTTACATTTCGTTCTGATGATGATGATGATGTTGCTGCAACATGTATTTTTTTGTTTGTATATAAATTTCCATATGCATATATTATTTACTTTTTATTTAGTACATTAACAAATTAAGTAAATAATACAAAGTAAAAATATTATGTATGTATGTATATATAAAATGAAAAATGTAGAAAAAAAAAAAAACAAAAGAAAAAGAAAATAATAAAATGTAGAAAATAAACAGAATGATTTAGAAGAAATATTTATTGAGATGTTTCATTATAACAACATAAAACTGATATATGTATATGAAAAATGTTTATAAATATTGAGACTGATTTACGAGAAATAAACAATATTACTTTTTGTATAAATACGCTTGTACACTTGTACACACCATAATGTGTTGGTATAAAAGACGAAAGAAGTATGCATGTACCATATGTACTTTTAAAATATTGTGTTGACATTATAACAGTAGGACATTTTTAAAAAAATTAAAGAAAATTGTATGTAGAACAATAATATGAGAAATAATATAGAAAATAAAAGGAAGAGAAATTACATATATATATTCTACATATACAGTAGGTATATGTATACTATATATGAGGCGCTCAGAGCAATAGTGGCCTATCTGATTCATAGCACTTATGAGAAAGAAGGCTTTGAAAATTTTGACTTTTTTAGAGAATAAAAAATGTTTTTATTTTTTTTATTTGCACTCATTTATTTAAAAATTTTATTTTATACAATAAAAGTACATTTTGGTTATTTGATAAAAAATTAGAAAATATGAATATATACGAAAATAATGTGGCATAGGCCGCTTTTGCGTTTATGTAATGAGTAAAAAATTAATAATTTTATTTATTTAGGCTCTAATTGTAATACATTATCAATTATGTCGTGTAATACATTGTAGAAAATGTTATGTTTTAGATGATGTCTGAATCTGAAAGATCTTCATCTTGAGCTGTATTATTAGTTTTTAATTTTTCATAAAACTCATGATATACTGGAGGAATAAATTTTTTCAATATCTGCAAATCCATATATTTTGCGTTTTCTATTGCTCTACCCATGGGATAAAGTTGATTTAGATGTGCCGCAGAGAACTTCTTATGTTTATTACGTTTACCAATATCTACAGAATAAAATTCAACATCTTCATTATTGGAATATTTATATTTTATTATCAGTGGTTCTGTTTGAACGTATCTAAGCCACTGAATTTTCAGCCATTCGACTTTGGTTTTTTCAAATGATAATTTTCTGTTTGTTATAAATTGTACTAATTCTTTTGAGCTCTTCATATCTTGCGATAACATTTTCACAACAATGAATTTCTTTTTAATTCTAGCGGAATTTATAACATCGTTCCAGTGGTCAGGGATGAAAATGGTATTGAAATATCTTTTTTTTTTCTATGAGTCCAAAGTCTTCGTCACAGGGAAGGTATGAATGGCCCGATACAAGAAATTTGTGATCAATTTCTTCAACACAAAATTGGGAAGATACTGCAATATACGCACATATTGTTGCCATTTTTATGTTACGGTTCTGTCCTCCACATTGATCACTGTACATAATTATACTTTTGGGCTGTGAACAAAGTTTGTTATATAGTGCATTATACACGATCCTATTTCCTCTGGACCTCTTGAAGCAATTCCTTCATGCCAACTATACATGTATGCTTGTCCTGTTTGTAGGTCATGAACTCCTAAACAGTAGGTCCAGAGTTGCCTCTTGTAATAAGCTACACCTGTCGATATTACTGGAGTTGGTAATGTTTTCATGAGGTCAAACGCAAAAACTGAATATTCTGCCTTATCAAGATTTGCATCTCTACTCATTCCACCTCTTGTCGATTCGGCTTTTCTTAAATGAAGCTCATGTTCTAATTTCAGATTATTTTTTTCTGATAGTTCCGTTGTTGCATCGAATTTAGCTTTGAAAACATCACACTTTTTACAGCTGTCGCTAATTGGTCTTCTAAAATGCAAATTAAAATTTTCCGAAAATATTTTAGAAAACATATGTTTCGAAGCCGGATCAGTTGTTTCAGTTGTATACATTTTGAACATGATAGAAATGTTCAGGTCAGGAGCAAGAAAATTTCTTTACAGTGACTGTTGACTGAAAACTCACTAGCAATTCATGAATTCGAACAATGAAGACAACGAATATAAAATGCAACGGACATAGAATAAAACGGTACGTGCCTAACGGGACAAAAATTTGTGAAATGAATACAACAATGGCCTAAGCCACAATAGGCCATTGTTGCACTGCGTTTTGCTCACAAACGTAGAGTGCAAAAACTCTAATTGTATGTATTTCATAATGAAGTAGATGAATTATCACTTAGGCGATTGAAGCATCGTATCAATAGGCATTTATTGTTTTTATTAAAACTGAAAACAGAAAATGTGAATTTTGTGGATTAGGCCACTTTTGCTCCGAGCGCCTCATATATGCATGTGAGTTTATTGGCATTCACATAGGCAGATTCAGTTAGCAAAATGCACAGAATATACATAAGAAGAAAAATCGAACAAAAAAAAAATTAACAAATTAAGAAGAGAAAAACATTTTTTTTTTGAAATAAAATTCTTGTTGTATATACGAGTCTGAAGAAGAACAGCAATGCTTACCACCACTATACATGTATTTGTGCATATATGAAAAACAAAAAAAAAAGGAAATAAATAAAAGGTAAAAGTAAAACATTAAAATTTAAAGTTTGTTTAGAAATTAATTTGAAAATTTATGATGGCATTGTCAAAATAATCGCATCGTAGTGTAGCATTAATGTAAAAAAAAAAAGAGAAAAATATTTTCACATTTCTTATGTCCTATAGAGAGAGAATAATGATTTTATAAACAAAATTTTCTTTTAAATTCATGCATTTAATGATGATTGGTTACATATAAATTTAAAATTCTTTTAATTTGTAGTGGGTATAGTGAGAATTAATTTCATTAAATAAATTTTCTAATTTATCTGCGTTTCATTGTGTGCATATATACGTAATATATAGAAAAGTTAAGTTGATTGCTCGAATACAAGAATTTTGAAATATGAAAAAAATTTAATACATTTTACTTACTTACGATGAGTATTTGTGTATAGAAATTTAATAAACTCTGACATTTGTAATGAACATTTATATTTTATTATATTTTATGTTCAGTCATACAAAGTGTTATATAATTAATGTAATTTTCATGTATATGTATATTATATTATGTACCTAACCTACCCATATCCATATTCATATATGTATGTGATAAATTATTAAATTTTTAAATTATAAACATCATATTTTAGAGCAATATGAGCAATATCATATATTCTACAGTTCGTCGTCTGCTTTATGGCATACACGAGTTTACATATGAGCTGTAAATATTTTATGTACGTAAAATATTCTATGTAAACATACGCAAGTATCTAAAAGGAATTTGCAATAATTTATTAACATTATCATGCATTAGAAATAATAATAACGATAGGATACGAGCGAAAATGTGAAAAAGTCATAATGAGAGCATAAAAGTTTAGTAAAAAAAACTTTTGAATTAAAGCCAAATCACCTACATACATATACATGTACTCATAATATATTTGGTGGTATAATATTTAAAGTACAAATGTACATGTATACGTACAAGAACCTGTACATACACTCAGAGAAAAAATATGTTTATCACAACTAAATTTTTAAAGAACCATATTATAGTTGGTAGATATAGTTGTGATAACTGAGTTACATAATGTAACATAGTCAGATATTACATTACAACGTTATGAAATATAGGCAGTTTATAACTATATTTTATTTTCAAGAACCATAAAATTCTTCCAATATTGTTATCATAACAATTTTAATATTTATCCTAAACATAGTACATTAAATATCATAGGTATGGCAAATATACTTTTAATTGCCACAATCATATTTTTCTATTGATATAGTTGGTAGAGACATGATTTTTTTTAAATTTTTGTTGGTGGAAACATATTTTGTTTGCAAGGAGGAAAGTTTTATGGTTGAAGCAACTATAATATATTAATCACAAGTAAGTTTATATAGTTACGAAGAATTTATATTAATCATAAAAATGTTTGCCATAACTATAATATGTCTATATATAACACAGTTTATATATATGTATATATATATATATATATATATATATATATATATATATATATATATATATAAAGAAATAAAAATGCTTTATTTGAAATATATATGCTTTATTTAAAAAATTTCATTTTTATAAATTCAAATACTTAAAATAATGGTATATGTTATAAGCTACAATAATTATTATATACATTACAAATTAACGAATACTTAATGTAATTGGAATTAATCAATTTTCCTTTTTAATATCAAAAGTTTTGTAAAAAATAAAATTAGTGCAATTAATATTGTATCTTTGATATGATTCTTTTTTTAATTTTCTAAAATCACTAAACACTTTTTAAAAATGCGACTGGCACATGCGAAAGTAAAGACTGAAATGAATGCAAAACCTATGTATATAACTAAAGATTGAAAGTTTAAATTACATTATTAATATAGTTTTTTCCAAAATATTATGGTTATCTCAATCATAATATATTTGAGATAAATATATTATAGTTGCATTCTAACGGTACGACATAGTCGTTATAACCATATTATGTTTGTGACAAATATATTATAGTTGCATTCTAGTGGTACCATATAGTCGTCATAACCATATTATATTTGTGACAAACATATTATAATCGCATTCCAATGGTTAAATACAATATAGTCGTTATAACCCCATAACCATATTATAGTTGTGTCAAACATATTATAGTTGCGTTTTAATAGTACCATATAGTCGTCATAACTATATGTATATTATATTTGTGTCAAACATACTATTTTGTATTGAATGTAAAAATAAAAATTTTTCTGGGATTTCCAGAAATTGACTAAAACCTTAACTGACATAGCTTCCTATATCTCTGAAAACAAAAGAGGTAACAATATAAGATGTAAACAAAAATTTTTCAGAAAGAATCAAACTTTTTACTGATGGAAAAAAAATTGCACATTAAACGGGTGTTTTTTCGAGAAATCACTAATTTTTCCCAAAAAATCAGGTAAAAAGTGTAGGTTTTTGAATTTGACTACTCATAACTTTTGAAGGGGACGGACAACAGGAGTGAGATATATGTCAAATGAAGCGTCAAAGATTCTCATTTTCTTATTAATTTTGTGTGGCTACATACATACTTAAAAAATTGCATACGTTCTCTATATTATTACAACGATGTACTTGAGAAATATGAACATGTTTAACACAAGCAAAATTTATATTTGAAATTGATGTAATATTTCATTCTGGAAACTTTTATTGATATGATTACTGTAACTATGGTTGTAAATTTCTAAAATTTTATTTGCGAAAATCATAATATATTCCTTGCAAGTATATAGTATGATTGGCAAAATCATATATATGATAATCATAACTATACAAAAAAGCGCAAGTTTATTATAACTAAAATATAGTTAACAACATGATTAGGAGAATCATATAATATTCGTTATAGTTGTAGTAACACTAACTAAGTTGAAACAACTATGGAACAAATATGCGATTTCTCTCAGTGTATGTGTGTACTTGAAAAAAAAAAAACTCATATAAATGTAATAAGCCATTTAAAATGCAATTAAAATATGTCTCTTGAATTGTTTAATTGTCTCGTTTTAATGATATTTTATGTATAGTAGGTATGTAATAATGTCTTTTTAACAAAAAAAAAAAAACGACACATGTATATTACGTATATTTATCATTATTCACATATTATGTACGATGTAACTACGAGTTTAGTATCCATGTGCATATACAGTACATAAATTTTCTTTATACTTAATACACTCTCTGAATTCTGTATGCATATTATAATACTCAAAAATTTTAATATCAAATTTCATTCATCTTAATCACAGTAAAACAGTAATATATTGCTTTAATATATACCCAGACAAAAAAAAATTCTCTATACATACATACGTATAAAGTACATGTACATATAAAAGGAAAATAATGCCTGTATGAACGTAACACATACATAATATGTTTGTATGAATCGGTATAAATATTGTGATATAATGCACATTCCTTCATTATGATAAAATTTATCCTAACCACATAATTATTCGCTTCTACTACTACTCTTCATTTTGATTAATTAGATAATATGAGGGGATTATTTTATTTATTTATTTTTTTTTATTTATTTTTTATTATAAAGTACCGCATATAAACGCGTCACAATATACATATATACGAGTATATATTTATCGTTTTGATTCTAAATAAAAATTAAAAAACCATAAAAAAAAACATAAGGTAAAGATTTGAAGATGTAAAGGGGTCGGTCAGAATTATATTTTTATTTTGACGATAAACATATTATGTAGTACATGCGAGAGTGTATGTATCTACACTTTTTTTTAATATTTTGTTTTATAATTGAAATATTGATTTGACTATATTTATGTATGTATGTACTTTAATGGGCGATATGTGTAGGATATTTAAATATATTTTCTTCATTAGGTGCTTTCGATTCGTCAATTTCAAGTACTTGCGAGTAGAAAAGGTAAATGTCTGTGCTGAACCATCTATACTCGCAGCTACTCATGTTGTTGTTGTTTGTTAGGAGGGAGGTATGAAACCAGAGCACTCAGACATAACGTTGTCCATTGTACTCGAAGGCCCCGTCTAGTCAAACTTCTTCGTTGCTCTTAGATAACGAAGGAATTCCACTCGACTTTCAGCCTTTCAGGCTCAATTTGTTCGGGTCTAATGACATCAGTGCCGAAAATGCGCATTCTAATAGAGGAGAAGGCCAAGCACTCACACAAGAAGTGGCATCTACTCATGAGTTACGAATAATTTTTGTGTCGTTCGTTTTAACAATTTATCCTTTAGATACATTTTAGTTCTCGCAAGTTCTTGAAATTGCCAAATCGAAAGCACCTATTATTATACTTTGAAGTATCATGGAAGTATCCATGAAATTGTAGGTTTTATATTTTTCAAAATTGAATTCAAAAGTGTAATCTGCAACAATATGTTTACGCACGTAGTGTCAATATTTTCCGTCTGTCCGTCCACGTAATGGGTAAGATGTAAGATTTAATTGAATGAATCGAATACAGTTTATTCACATCAAATGAAAATTAAACTAAAAACATAAAAAAATGAAAACGATTTTTTTTTCTTTTTTTTTTAACAATAACAAAAACAAATTCTACATACCTGCATCTATTTATACGCATATAGCACATATGTGTACGTAAATATTTGACTGTCAACTAATTTTACTTACATTTGACAAGACAAGACCATAGTACATACTAAACTCTAATATGTAATACGAAAAAACATATTACATTTTTTTGTATATGTTTAATTGTTATGTGTTCTGTATAATCAACAAAATCTTATATAAATACATACATATGTAGTACCTTACGTACATACAATATGCTATATAGGCATACAATGTATATTTGTCCATCAATTGTATACAAAATGACAAGTGAAATGTTTATAATGAAATTGAAATAAAAAATAAAAATAAACAGAAACATTTTAAAAAACAACAATAAAATGAATGAAAAGAAGATAAAACATTTTTGAAATATTTTTGGCCTAAATTAATTAATGAGTTTAAATATTTTTCCAAAAGAAAAATATGTCAAAAAAAAAAAACTAAAAATAAAATCAAAATTAAAGAAACTAATGAAATGTACATTCATATACGTATGGGCTATGCACATTGATAGATATAAATATGGTAACTCTAAAACATATTTTTTATTCGTCGTATATGCATATTTATATTTGTTTAACAAATCTTATAAATTACATTCTCTATACATGAAACTATACGTATGTATGTATTCAAGTTTATGGCTCTATAATGTGTGTAAGATATATTTACTCGCGTATATATTAATGTAAGAACATGTTTATGTTATTTTGAATTTTATTTTTTAAATTTTTTCTTGAGAAAAATATTTTAAAATTTATATATAATCGTATATGTATGTTCTTATGTTAACTATACTACATAATGTTTTGTGTACATATACGTATATATATAATTTTTGCATGCCATTTTCCACCTAATTTTACATATTTCATACTGTCAATACATATTTTTACACCGATAATTTTCATTTTATACATATATACACTCTGTGACACAAATGTCTGAAAATGAATAAGATTTGTATCTTGAAATTTTGTTTAACTAAATAACTAATTAATGTAGCAAATGCAAATGTATACGATACGAGTGTATATATGTATTTATTGTGAACATATAATGTTGAAATATATTATTGTTATGTGTATACAAGCGAATTGTATTGTATCATATATTACATATTATATTATATAAGATAAGCGTATGTATATCAGTTTAGAATTATTTAAATGATATAATTTGGGATATTATCAAAATGTCCGGTATTTGATTTGTATTTAATCACATGAAATAATTAATTTAATGTTGTTCGTTTAATATTTTTATTTTATTTTAGTTTTTTTCTGTTCTTCTATTTTGGCGAAATTCCAAAGATTTTTGTTAGTTGTGGTACAGTATACCAGTGTGATATCTAAATGGATTTTTAAAAGAAATGAAAAGTAAAAAACAATTTTTTTTTTTTTTTTTTATTAAAATTTAGAATTTAGAATATAAAATAAATACAAAAAAATTATACAAAATTAATTAATGTACGAAAATACGTACACATAGTTCGTGTTACTGTGATGAAGAATAGCTCGAACTTTTGTATTATTGAATTGTTCGATGATGTCGTACAGGATGAATATATTTTTTCTTTTTTAATTTTACTGCATTTCGAATTTAAATCTATTCCAATAAATATTTATGATTTTTCATTCTTCCTTTACTCTACTCATATCATAATAAGTATACGAGAAAAAGGAAGAGACAATAAGCGTAGAAGTAGTAGCAGTGCCGATATTGGTAGCTAACTATGGATATAAGTAGTAGGATGTACGAGTACACTATAATATCTTGCATACCATTTTCTCTTTGTCCTTTCTTTACACTACGTGACACTACACATCATAAGAAGTATACGAAAAAGAGGAAGAGATAATAAGTATAGTAGCAATGAGGTTATTGACATCTAACCAACCATGGATCATCGTACGATAGCAGTTTCTTGTATATCATGCACTCGTATTTTCATTCATGAGAAAAATTCATTTTCTCCTAATTCCTTGTTTTGCATTATACATACACCATAAGAAGAATACGAGAAACAAGAAGAGACAGTAAATGGTAAATGGTATTTGGTAGTAGCGCTAGCGATTAATACGATATAGTAGTAGGGTAGTAGATGGTAGTAGTATAGAGAAACATGTTTCATTCCATCATCATACATTATCTACTGTGTATGTATACCATGATGGTACAAAGCACTTACTTATACTTTCGCAATCTTAATAATAATCAATTTTACGAGAGAACGTTTGAATGTTTTATGTGTGTTTCGAATTAATGTATGTAATTCTTCAAGGATTATTCAATTGACTAAAATAAAATTAAATCTTGCAGATAAATGTAATATTTCTGACATTTACATATCAAACGAACAGATCTTCTTATATAAGATTTTCAATAATAAAATACTTATCAAATGAAATTTGAATCAATCTCACATACGAATAAATCGTTTTATTATATTTTACTGAAATGCATACAAATGTAGTATACCAAAATACAAAATTTATTAAATAGTAAAGTACAAACGATTAAATAAGAATATCAATTACTTAAGATTACGTAAACAAGAACATACGTGGGGTGTACAATAAGTTTCCGTTTTTTGCATTTTACAATATTTTTATTCAAAAAATTATTAAACATAAAAAATTCTAAATACATTTATAGTTTTTCAAAGTAACAACCTTTCTTTGCAATACATATTTTCATACGTTCAAACCATTGACTAAAACATGCCCTCATATCATCAGGCGTAAACCTTTTTAGTTCCACATCTAAAGCATTTAGAAGCTTTTCACGACTTCCAAAATGTCGTCCCTTTAAATTTTTTTTCATTTTTGGAAAAAGAAAGAAATCACAAGGCACAAAATCCGGTGAATAAGGAGCATGTGGCAGGATTTGTAAATTTATTGATTGAAGAAAGTTTTGCGTAAGTTGTGCTCGATGAGCTGGAGCGTTGTCGTGGTGGAGGAAGATGTTGCGATCACGCGCTCGTGGTCTTTCTTTTGATAAATTTTCTAACAACTTGGGTAAGCAAATATTAGAATACCAATTAGCTGTGACTGTAGACCCTTTTTCAAGTTCACAGGTGGCAAAATTCCATTCCGCCGAAAAAATATCGCGACCATCACTTTTCCAATACTTTTTTCTTTTGAAATTTTAACTGGTAAATCTTCGAATTCAGCCACCCATTGACGGCTTTGTTCTTTCATTTCTGGATCGTAGAAGTATATCCACGTTTCATCACCAGTTAAAATATTCCCCACCAATTCTGAGCGTCCCTCGTCGAATTTCTGCAACATATACCGGCAAAACTCAATCCTGGCTGCTTTTTCGTTTTCTTTCAATAGGTGCGGTATCCATCTGGCACAAACTTTTTTTAAATGAAGTTCTTGCTTCAAAATGGTTTCAACTGTCCCATGCGAGATGCCAGTTAATCGCACTAATTCACGAACAGTGACTCTCCTATCTTCGTCCAGATGGCGCTTCACCAAATCAACATTTTTTTCAATATTTGAACTGTGAGGCCTGCCCTCACGCGGATCGTCCTCAAGGCTAGTGTGTCCTGTTTGAAAACGAACGTACCACTCCCTAATTGTTGTTAAAGATGGTGCTTGCCCACCAAGTGCACGTTGTAATTTTTCCGAACACTCCTGTGCTGAATCACCAAGTCGAAATTGAACAAAAATTGCTATTCTTTTATCTCGTCGTGTAAACTCAGGAACTACGTCAGGACTATCTGTCTCTCTTTGCCGTTTGCGGGTCTCCATTATAACTTTTTGAAAAAACTAAAACACAAATTTCTTACTTAGATATTAACTCTCCGATGGCTGGAATGCAACTGAATATGAATAAGAAATAATGTTGAAAAATGGAAACTTATTGTACAGCCTACGTATATGTATACGTGTATGTAATATGTACTGAGTCCTGTATTTTATTTGTAAAATAAATTGTTAAATTATTTACGAGTAGATGTAAAGTCCTTCAATTTTATTGAATAATAAAATCGATCAAATTCAATTCTATAGCATATTGATTTCATCTAAAAAATAAATAAATCAATACAACAATCATAATAAAGGAAGAAATTTTCTGAATTCAATGGCATTTGAAAATTTTCGAAGATAAATAAAATAAAAAGGAATTATTCTTTTTCAGTTTTATTTTTATTGTGTATTTTATTATTTTTATTCTATACTTTTAGTGTAGATTACAATTTTTTCTCATATTATTATTTGTATGTCATTCCATTTTTATTATTTTTTCGATTTAGATTTTCCCACATATTAAAGCTATAGCAATTTTCACTGTACTACGAGTACATTTCTCATCTTAACGTTATTGTTAAAGTATCCTTTCTCATCTATTACAAATTTTAAAAACAAAAGTAAAATTTCGAAACTATATAATGAGAAAATAAATTCACACATTTTGTACATGCATATGTTTCGTAAATTGTATACAAATGAAATTTCCAATAAAAATATGATTTTTATTAAAAGTGCAATTTATAAGTGTCCTATATGCAACATCACTTTTCAATTTTTTTATTTTCTCTTTCTTTTTTTAAGGATTCCACTTGTATTTTAATTATACTTTTATTTTTATATTTTGTTCAAATACATGTGTATTTGATTATTATCACTAAAATATTTTAAAAGTGTAACAGGGTTTTTGTATATTACAGGATTTTTAAGTAGAGCAGTTTGTAGCATTTAGGATTATTATATTTAGCGTTTCTATGAAAACGAAACAAGTACATACTCGTGTAATTTTAACATGTTATTCTGATGGGGTGGTGTTTTGTCTAGCATATAATTGTATATGTACTCGTCCTCTTGTATACTATGTGAATGTTGTCGTTATGTGTAATAAAATAAAAATAATAATGTCCAGGATGTGAATGTATTCAGACGATAGTACGAGGACATATACGAGCATATTATATTGAAAATTAAGAAAAAGTAAAAATGAAAGGATATAAGTATACATAATACTTATGTGTGTTTGTACTTCTTATTTACTATAAGTTTAGTTCGCATTACATGTAGATATGTATTAGGTATAGGTATACAATAAATGTATCATATATATTTGGTGTTTAAATTGAAAAAAAAAATGTTTTCCTACGTAACAACAAAATAAGAAAATACATATAACAAAAAATGATCCCATATGGACCAAAACAAGAAAAGACTTAAAATGATTGATCACTTTACAGTGTACCATTACCACATAGTTTGTTATCCTTTTTTCTCATATTTTATGTCTGGGTTATTAGAAAATATATTTATGTACATACTATACATACACACATAATTTTCTTACACATTTATACATAGATAATACTTACTTGTAATGTATAGCCATCGCATATATGGCTGTAATGTGGGTGAAAGTTTTTCATTTTCATTTTCGTGTAGTTCACTTATACACTCGAATCGAATATTATTCATTCATACAGACATAGAGATACACCGATTTACATATTCTGTAATTTCAGTGTCTATAAAGGATAAAATTCAAGTGGAATATATATCTCAGTACCTATACAAAAATAGGGTGATAGAATAATTTTTGTTTTCATAGTCACCCAAATACACTTCGTTAGTTAGTTTTCCTTCTCTTGAAAAATATTTACTATACCATACAGAAAATAAATATAAGCAGGGTTGCCAAATTTTTGAATTGCCGTGTATATATGTACATTCTTGTTTTATTTTTTCTCTTTTATTTTGCCAGTAAATTACACGTTGTGTTTATTTTATTGTATATTCTTTGCCTTTAATTTGTTTCAGTTTTTTGAATATAATTTTTAAATTATCGGACAAAATTGGATTATGATTATAATAGGTAAATACTAAATGAATAACTAAAAATGTGTAGATTGATATTATGAAAATTTACAATAAAACGATTAAAAAATAAGAATTTAAAGAATAACAGAAAAACTAAACAGTGAAACTTGCATATAGAATGAAGCATTAAATTTGTATTCAGATACTTTCAGATTACTATAAAGTTTAGTGCAATGCATAAATTTTCCTATAAAATATTCTTCATTTTAATTCAATGTTATAATAGTTGTTGGTGATAGTATATGTGTGGTTGTACATATAGATACATTTAAACATGAGACAGTTTATATTTTGTTTGATATTCACACATATACACCATTACCAATTACATATACCATATCAAATGTAACTTCCTATATTCATGTACATAAGTAGGTACATATATTTTTTGTTTGTTGAGTTACGTTCGTTGTTATGTAGATTTACAGCGATATGCATTTATGTACGTATGCATGTATATGTATTTGCGCTTACATGTAAAATACAAATGAAAATATTGAATATAAATTTTGTGTTCCGACAAATGTATATAAATAATAAATATAACAAAGAAGAAGAAAAATCCTTAAGGGTTCGCAATGACTTTGTGAACGTTTTTTATCTTGTATATACATGTATATAATAGAAATATGTGTTTACAGTGTTTGTCGTATACGATTTTAGTATGTTTGCATGTATGTACATGAAACAGTAGTAGTAGTAGTAGTAGTAGTAGTAGTAGGAAAAATAACGACGGCTATGTAAATGATTAATCTAGGAAAAATCCCTTTTTTGCACCCAAATCATAAGTTATATTTGAAAATATATATATTCCCAGCTATAGATAGGACATCATACATATAGCTAAATTTACATATGTATGTGCATGTGTTTGTGTGTATTGAACGAATATATTTATATATGAGTATACATTCAGTTAGTTTTTATATTATAGCAGCCATCTATATAGACATGTGAAGGTTATTATGATGCTTTGGAATGCCATTTTATTTTATTATATTTGTGATGTTATGCCATCTGGTACCCTTCTGTTTTTAAGGATTCCTATATAAATGTACATATATTTTCAAAAAGCTTTTCTCGTTTTTTTCTTATTCTTCAAACATTTATATACGAGTACATGTGTTGGCAAAATATAAAATGACGATAAAAAGGAATAAAAGTAAAAGAAGAAAAATAAAACATAACATCAGTTTATACTTTTTATTTTGTTTGTATTGTACGTGTATATCCTTTTTGAATTTTCTTCTTATATACGTTACGTTCATATATGTTTGTATTTATATTCTAACTTGGCATGCAATGTTTTATAACATCGATGATTATACATAATACACACTCTTACGTACATCCATATATGAAAATGTATTTAGTATATAGTATATATGCGTATGTGTAGAGAATCATATACATACATATATTGGATATGTATAAAAGATGAAAGACAAAAATCTAAAATATAAACAACAACAAAGAAGAAGAAGAAAAAATATTTTTTTTTTGTAGACATGTAGATTGTATCGTTGTGTATTTTGTTGTTTTTATTTTTTTTTTTATAATTTTTCTATTTATTTTTTTTTTGTTTTTTGAATATTTTATTTGCTTTTTATTACGATTTTATGTCGTGTAAAAATGTATACATATACTCGTACTTATGTACCTGCTATATTATATAGTGCATGTTTTTAGTAATATATGTATGCGTTTATGTTTTGTGTGTGTGTGTGTATGGAAAATAAAAACAGAGAGAGAGAATACAAGAAAAAAATAATCGCATTCGCATATAAATGTAGTATAAAATAAGGAAAATGTGAAAGTCACATGAAAAATGTACGTATATACACGACCGCCTTTCTGTTGGAAAATGTGCTTGTATATTTTTTTTTTCGTTTTTCTTCCTTTTTGAAATGCAGACGACAACATTCATTTTTTTCATTTTCTTATGTATATTCCGGTATTTATTTATTTATTTTTTTGTGTATCGTTTTTTCTATCTCAAATACACACATACACACATCCATTCGTATAATTTGCCATATGCATTTATTTTTTTTTTCTATTTTCTTTCTTTATGGTCGCGTTAATGTTTTTTCTTTTTTTTTTTTGCTTTTATTTTGATTTTTCATACGAGATACACATTACATTTGTGTATGTGTGTGTGTTTCAAAATTTTCCTATATGCGAAACGATAAGTTTTATTAAGTATTTGATTTTTATTTTATATTTTATAAGGATTTATATTTGTATTTCACTTTATATTTTTTACCTGTTTTTTTTGTATTTATTCCTTTTTTAGTGTATATGTTCCTTAAATAGGTGTATATGTTCATTAATGTATATCCACATGTAGATAATTTAAGCGTATTTATAACCTTTATACTTTTATAGGTAACTGCTTTTAGATAAATTTTTTGATTTTGTCTTTCACTTAATAAATTTTTTGCATATCCTGTGTCTGGGACAATAATTTTTATGGTAATCAAATGTAGTCTGAATATGGTATATAAAAAAATACTGAAAAAAGGAAGAAGAAGAAGAAGATTAAGAGAAAATGAATTTATTTAGAACAAATTCAATTTATTATTTAAGCAAACAGGATTACAGTTTAAAATTGTGTTATAAATTAAAGAAGCTTCGAATTGATTGTGGATTCATTATGCTTCTGTTTATTGGTTTAATAAATTTCAGACATTTGAAAATTAAGAAAAAATGTATTGAGAGAAAAATTTAAATTTTCACCACACTTGTGTTGGTATATGGTGGAAATTTTTTCATTCAATTTTAAAATATTTCATAAATGCCCAATTCGTTTATAAACCCGTGATTGGGGGAATCAAATATCAATCAGAGTCGAACAAGAACCAGTTTTTATTTAGAATTTTTTTCTTTTTAGTTAGGCAATCCACTTCATAGGCAGTTTTAAATTTATCAAAATGAGTTTAATCAAAAATTATATCATATGATGAGAATGATCACGATCATGAACATTGCAAATCTTGTCTATAAACCTGAGACTTTACGTTCGAATAAAATGAACATTTGACGTTAGAAGGCTTGTTTGTTACTTCGAAAACAGTCTTTTATTTAAAAATTCTTTCAATATTGAATCAATAAATGCAAAATTAATGATACTGGATACCATATTCCATTAACGGATCTCCATCATGTACCAATGAAGCCTAAATATCAGTGTTATTCTAATGGTAATGGCACTGATTGAGACTAATTTTGAATTTAACTTCTTTAGACAGTGATTTTCAAGTGATTTCAACTGAAGAGTTGATTTCTGTGCCTCTCACTGAATGAAATGATTGAAAAAATAAACGTGACTCCGAGATTTTAAATAAACAAAAGACATACAATATTATGTGTCTGCATAATATTTTAAGATTTTTTTTTGAACATGCGAGCACATTGTATACATATTATAATCCAGACCAAACTCCTAAATAGTTGCAAAATAATAAAAACGATATCATATTTTTTCTTTGTGTTTATTATGCACATAACACTATACATACAGTCATATAGTCGTCGTATAGTCACAGTTTTAAAAATAAAAATTATCGCATTAAAAATATAATAATTATAAACATATCATATTTTTATAGATTTTGTGTCTGTGTAAAATTTTTATTAACTCGCAATGTTATCGATCGTAAATATATACTTGATATTTTATATTTAAAAAAATAAAATGAAAAACAAAATTGAAAGGAAATATGAAATAAAAAAATTTCAAAAATTTTTGCAATATATGTACATACATTATTAGATGGAAACTAAACATAAAAACGAAGTTTGTTACTGCAATTTGAGAATAAAAACTAAAATTACATGCATAAATACATTTCTTGTTTTATACAAATAAACTTAAAATTCTATAATCTATACTATTGCCTTTCAAAAATACTGAAAACATGTGAACAAAATGATTTTCATGATCAGTAATTTACTTTTCTTCTTTTATTTTTTTTTCATTTCAGAAAACTAATGTAGTACTACCTATGTGTCTAGACTCTAGAGTATTAAAAAAAAATTTCCAGCAGTTTTCGAATCAAAATTTTCGACAACATCATTATCGTATACACATCACCCGGTAAGTACGACAAGTCGACAAACATTCATGTAGATGCATTCATTCTGTTTTCGCATATAGATATTAAGGGTATCCACTGTCTAATGCACATTAGTCTTGCTTTGTTGTTATAAAAATTGTGCAACATTGTAAAAATATAAAATCAATCTACAACACTGTATAGCAATAAAAAATTATATAAAATTTCATGTAATCCAGTAATTATTTGAATTATTGATTTTTAATTAAATTCACGTAATAAAAAAGTGTCAAAAAACCACTAAAAAAAAATATTACTCTCTGTAGGTTAATTATTATTATTATTACGAAATTTTAATGTTGTTGTTGTTGTTGCTGCTGCAATAATTTAAATATTTTATATTGCGTGTTTATACATTACCAGCAAAATAGTATATCTACGTGTATATAATAAATAATATCGTTCAACTTCAACCATTTTATTTCATTTCATTTTTATTTTATGTTCCATTTCAACTTTCACTTACTGTGTGATGTATAGTTTTGCTATAAATCATGAACACTCCTATAATATACTGAAAAAGGAAAAAAAAATTGTATGGCAAACTTTAACGAATATTGAATATCTATTTTTTTTCAGTTTTTAGTTTTCTGTTTTCTTGTTTCTTTTCCTTTTTCCTCAATTGTATCAGCAGTGTAGTGTATTACTTATCAGTCATTTTGGTTTATTATATATGGCTTTTATCTGTTATATAGAAGATAGAAGTTATAAAATAATTTGTTAAGATTTTATGGATATATACACTCGCGTTTGTGTAACTAAATGAAATTAACCTACAAACAACAGAAAAGCAAAAGTAAGGCGAATTATTACATATTTATGTACCGAACCGAACACACATATATAATGTACATGCACATGGTCATATTATGTACAAGTACAATCGTAAATGTGTACATATGTATACGAATAAATTTTATTGTACTTTATTATGATTATTGCTATTATTATTATTATTGTTGTCTGTTATTTATTGCTTTATTAAAATTTTTACACATTCTCTAGTTAATTAAAATCAAGAAAAAAAAAGAAAAACTACAGACAAAATGATTTAAATTTTAATTTATATTTTTATTTAATTTTTTTTTTATTTTTATTTTTATTTCTATACATGTTATAGAAACGTTTTTTTTTTATAATTCAGTCATATGTATATTTAAACATTTAATACACAATAATTTATGGTTTTTACGATTATTATTATAAATGATGATTAATACCTCAGATAAAAATGAATTTAATTAAAATTTAATTATTATCATCAGTATTTTTTTTTTTCAGTGCATATAATACTTACATTCACATTCATATTTACTATGTACATATATTCGCGTATAATTAATTAAAAGCTAATAATAATGAAAAGAAAATTATATTATGTACATAATAAATAATTGATTTTTTTATTTAAAACAAAAAAGAAAAACATAATAATACTTAATTACAATAATAATAATTAAAATTTAAGGACAGCAACAGTAACAGCAGCAGCAGCGGCAGCAGCAGCAAATAACTGATAATAATTAATTAATGATTATACGATACGTAAATATATGTAATACGTATGTATGTACATATGTATATTAATTTCATTGATTTTTTAAAACATTTTGTTTTTGCGTTCAAGAAAATCATACATAAACAAATACAAAACACAAACAAACAGACAAAAAAAAATTGAAATAAATATTTTAGGTAAATATAAATACATTCCATACATACGAATATGTATATTACATTATGTGCAATCTTCCCATTATATTATCTACTAGATACTACTATACATATATACATATGCTATAAGCTATACGAGCCATGAGTATAAATGACATAAAGTATTGCTGGCAAATACTGCATTTTATATGAATTTAAACTTGTGAAAAATATTTATTACGTACATAATTATTATAATTTATCCATATATCTTATACATTTGTACGGTTGCTATATTCTATATTAAAAATACAAACAAAATTTATTTATTACTTATATAGTACCTGTCGAAGTAATTATAATAAACTGATCTACTATATACCTATATACGTGAATACAAGTAGTGTATGATCAGTTAAATCAGTTAAAGGTGGTTAAAGTAAATTAAATACATTATAAATAAATATTTTTCACATTCAAATGAATATGAAAATAATAAAATGTAATTATAGTTATTAATTACAAACAAAAAACAAAAAAAAATTTTATTTTTTATATTTTTTAACGTTGCTACACACATACACACACACCCATACACATATACACTCATACACATATGCATGCAAATAATTATGTGTATAAGAGTGTAACCATATTTTTATTCTTATTATAGCTACTGCATCAACTATAAAAATGCTTAAAAAATGTTGTACCATTTAATTGAAGTGTTAAAAATGTAAATGAAATAATGAACAAGAAAACAACAACAAAAAAAAAGAAAAAAATGAAATCATAAAAAAATCAAAAAAAAAAATAGTTATTACACGATTGAAAATAATTATAAAAATATTTTTTCTTCTTTTATGACTAGGTATATGTATAAAAACAAATATGTATATATATATATACGATTAACTTATAGAAAATGTATGTCTGTATAATGTGCATGTATATGCATAAACATACTTATTTAATTATTTGTAATAAAAGTTAATGTTTAAACATTTTATCTTATACGAGTATCTTTGTATGTATAGTATTCATTCTCCTTTCGTTTGTGGTTTAAAGATTCAGCTTCAGTTTATTAATAATAAAAAAAAAATATGAAAAAAAAAATATTTGTAATAAAAATATCTGGATATCTGACTGACCATAACTGATTTCCAATCAAAGATTATTTTTCCAGATTTTTTTATACGAACAATATTAAGAAATTAATTTCTTGTTTGTTTTCGGAATTGGTGTTTTGGAATATTTATTTTATCCGAATCATTTCAATGTTGAGCACTGTTGTAAGTATACGGAGAAAAATTGAACGAAAAAATGAACGAAATTATTGCTTTCATGTTTCAATTTTGCTTGAAGTTCTATGTTCTCACTTTCGTTTTAGTTTTGAGTTATTCATGCGGCGCGCGGTGCGGTTACTCATTTGCTCATGGTTGTTTGTAGGTCTATATAAAATTTTTGTATGCCCGAAAGTCTTCAATGAATACGGTAAATTGGGTTGGTAATAAAATAATGAATTTAGTTAGAGTTCTAGATTTCGATTGAACTCTTCCTCTTTTCAAAAATTATTTAGGAGTTGTAGTTTCTTTCGAAATTTGATTTTATGTTTGGGAAATGTAGATTTATGTATTGTGATTTGTATTTCAAAAACAATTTCTCAAAAAATCAAAATAAATATCAGAAAATTAAAAAAGTTCCAAGGAAATACTAAGTGAAAATTACAATTCTTCACGTTTCTCCTTTAAATTTACTCACTGAAATGTAGAGTTTCGATTCAATTCGAATCTGTTAATAATAATAATTTTGTTTTTATATAATAATGTGTTTGAATGGTGAGAATGATGATGATAATAATGATGACAACTATCATGAAGATATGATGATTATGATCATCATCATAGTCATAATCATTTTTATTATCATTTATTTTTTCTTTTTATAATGAAAATAAAAAGAAGATTGAAATAAAAATAAACTTGTAAAAATTACAATGACAGAAAGAAATGAGTTTAACTTCAGTTAATTTAATCGTTCGTTCATATAATGATCGTATATGTTTGGTTATATACTATATGTTTGCGTTAATATCTTATGAAAATATCTTCAAAATGTTGATTACCTTTATGGGTAGGTGCATATACGATATCACCACAGACATTTATTAATTTTTGTTTTATTGCATATTTCATTTTATATTATACTTACTTAAAATTACATATGCGCACACATTTAAATGACATTGAATATAATATTGAGCAATTTTTTATTTGTTTCTCAATTAAATATTTATGTATGTAAATAAGAATATATGTACATATACATGAATGCATATCCAGTCGTAAATATGTATGCAAATTACAATCATGTTTTTTTCAATATGTGACAGATATTATGACATTATTTATTGTTAACGTTTGTTTTACATTTCTCTTGTCATTATATATACAAACTTATATGTTATGCAAATATTCGTACATTACATGTATGTATATGATGATAATACTTTGTAAAATTCATGTATTTTATTGTAATTACTATTCATGAATATATGTACATAAGTGTATGTATAGTCGTATGTAACTTCTATATTATTTTAATTAAAAAAAAAAAACATAATATATATTTAAAAGTATAAATTGCATGTAAATTTTCTTGTTTTACACTTGCTTACAAGTATACACCCCTTAGTGAAAAAAATTAAATTCAAAATTATTTTTCCTATATTCAACATTTCATTCAGATTATCGAAAGTATCTAAATAATATTTAAAACTTTATTAATATTGAAAATTCAATATTTTTTATTCAAATTACATATGCTTATGTACATACGAGCGTGTTATTGGCAGCTAACTATAATCCGATATACGCTATTGTATTGGGCGCGTTCAGTTCCACGCAGCGATGTAAAATTTTCCATCGCTGCAATAATTTCTCTTATTGAACAGCTTCGCTGCATAATCGCTACTTTGCAGCGATGTAAATATTTTGCAGCTGAAAAAAAGTTCGCTTTAAAAGTCATCGTAAACAAATTTTGACATATTTTAATTGAACAACAGACAAAGCCAACTATCAACTGTTCAGTAAATTGTAA
The DNA here is from genome assembly GCA_951394055.1 of Villa cingulata. Classification (NCBI taxonomy): domain Eukaryota; kingdom Metazoa; phylum Arthropoda; class Insecta; order Diptera; family Bombyliidae; genus Villa; species Villa cingulata. The sequence continues at coordinate 12,802,446 of OX596020.1, read as the reverse complement.
ACAGTTCAGTAAATTGTATACAGCGATTATCTAAACATCGCTGCATTTTCATCGCTGACTTGCATCGCTGCATTGAACTGAACGCACCCATTTTATACCATGTATACTAATATTTTCATTCATAATTTTATTTTCTCTTCATTATCGTTTTGTGCTTCACAACATAAGAAGTATACAAGAAAAAGGAAGAGATAATATGTAGTAGCAATGAGATGATGGCAGCTATGCTATAGTACGATATACGCTATATTATCATGCATACCTACCATTTAAACTCAAAATTTTATTTCTACACTCTACATTTCATTCAGATCATCGAAGGTATCCACGGCATACACATTTCTATGGCAATGTAAAGACGTCTGACGTTTAATGTCTAACGTCACACAGGTCGTCGGAATATGAACAACACAACAAAAATGCTCATTTGTTTACCATTTAACGACCTGATTTACGTCACAATTCCAATGCCACTCCAATGATTACATTGCCTTAGAAATGTGTATGCCGTGGAAGGTATCTAAATAAAATTCAAATGTTGATATCAATTTTTAAAATTCAATATATTTTTATTCCAAATAAAATATTTTTATGTATTTAGATGCGTATATAAAGTAAAGTGTCGAATTTTATTTCATTTAAAGATTCCCTGGGTCTTATTTTATAGCCAATTCAGATACCAATGTATGTAATACTCGTATGTTATAAACAAAAATTAAATAAAAAATTCAATTGTGGTATTGAGTTGTAATTTTGTTTCGTCACTAACTGCAAATAACAAATATTTCTGGAAACTATATCTATAAATATAAACGTAAATATGTATACTAATCGAATCCAGTATGTAAGATGACAGGATACTTTAAATTTGTTAATTTTATTAAGAGAAATATAAAAGTGTTCAAAATGGAAATTTTCATTCGATTTTATGATTATGCGTTTCTTATGAAATTCAACCGTTTAAAAAGAAGATTTTGTCAATTTTCATTTTAACATGATCGTATGTTTCACTTTATAAAATGGTGTACATTATTTTTCATTAATTTTCACCAGTTTTTACCAATAAGACTTTTATTGGAAATGTCTCATTTATTAAATTTACGATAGGTTCTCTGATACCTGGTACAAATCATTCTTAAAGACCAGTTTCATTGTAAGAAGTATTCGGGTTTGGAAATTATTAAGTAATTAACTAATAATAAATTATGGAGTTCCACATTTTAATTCTTGGCTTAGAACTATTGGAGATTTTTCAAATAAATCAACAATCTTCACTTAGTATTATTTGATAATATCCTTCCTCATACTTAGATTCCGACTTTGTTCTTAATTTAAAAAGTATATAGGATATGATTTTCCTATTTATTATTGATTTTCACAATCTTACGTGGTAACTAATATTGTAAACTAACTCAATGTGATTCTGATAAATAAAAATATGCATCAGTATTTAAATGAATTCACTTCAATAATAAGCAAAAAAAAGGACATGTATGTATACATATGTAAAAGATTTTGTATCAAGGTTAAAGACCTTTTAAATCAGTTTGTGAAAAGTTCTTATTTTTCATTTCCTATATGTAATTACACATTACATATACTCGTATGTACATAACTAAGCGAATGAATGTATGTGTTGACATACGCTTTGTACGTATATCAAAAGAATTTTTTCATACACACCAGTATGCATCTATTATAAATTTTTTTTTAACGTTTATACATTTCTAGATCTGATTGTACGAATATAAACGCATTCTTATATTATTTCATATTTTTTGATATTTTTCAAACAGATATCATTTGTTAAACCTTCATTTTTTTACATTCTTTTTGTATACTTTAATACAGTGTGCACATATGTATCTGCATACAAGATACATTAAAATGTTATACGTATATGTAGGTAGATTTTAATTAAAGACTCACAAAACTAAAAAATAAGTGAATTGCGTATATACCTATGTATGTATATATTCATTTGCATCAACATTCAATCATACTTGTGTATCGCTACCGATAGTACTCATATGCGCTTTCCCTTGTGTTTTCACAAAAAGTTACAATTCCATATAGAACATCAACTTTACATATTAAATCTTTTTTATGAAGTGTTTGATTTGAAAAATGGAGGGTTGTATTGCGTTGTAAATGATATTTGTGGTGGCTGTTATACATTTTTTGCCAGTGGTATATATATATACAAACAAGATACAAGCAAATTTTTTTTTTTTTATTTCATTTATTTGCATCGTCTACACACTAAAGACACACTTTAGTCTATGAGTGATAAATGCCACGCCGCTTTTAATTGCATCCTCATCATCATCATCATCATCATAATCATCGTCATCGTCATTATCATCGTTAATTTTTTTTTCTCTCATTTTTTATTTGATTTGATATTTTATTTTTATTTTTTTGAAATTTTCTTTATCGTTTTACCTTTTTTATAGGTACACCTTTATCTCTAGTCCTTTTAAAGTTTATCTGCATATTATATATAGGTAGATCTGAATTGAAATTTTTATAAAGATACAATTTTACTTTGTGTATATGAAATTATTTTTAAATAGATGCACATAATACATCACAGTGAATATTTAAGTATTGCACCGCATATATACATGAAAGTAAGTACATATATGTATACGCATACACAGATGCAGATTCTTTTGCATTTACAATTTTATTCGTATATATATGAACAAGGTATATAGATGTGTATAGGTACGTTTGTGTTATATGTCTAACTTACGCATATTAATTCCATTTTCATATATGTATATACACATGAATTTCATTCATCCACCCACTTCAAAAAAAACATTCTATCATCGTAGGTTATTTATGACATATTCTAATAATAAACATATTCAGATATAAATACATTTGTATATATATGTATTTATAGGGATCCGTATGTATGTAAGTAGTATTTTCCTATCAATTTTTCTTTTTTTCGTATTCTTCTTCTTTTTGTTTTTGAAGTTTTATTTTATTTCATTTTTTTTCTTTTATTTTGCTCCTCTGATTTGTTTATATCGCTTTCTTTTTTAACCTGACTCAAATTGATAGGCCTCTGTTGTTTATCGTATATTATATAATACATACTTATGTAGGTACATGTACATAAATGTATGTATCAATGAAATATATGTATTTGAAAAAAAAAATTGTTTACATAAGAAAAACGTGACAATTTACCTTATTTAAATAGCTTTAAGGTAAACTCCGAAACACACACACTGTAAACAGTGGGAATAAAAAAATAAAAATGAAATGTAAGATGAAAATGAAAACAAAACAAATTGAAAATCTATTTTATATACCTACATACACGAATCTTGAATATACGCGCACATACCGACATACATATATGCACAAACCTATACATAAATTGGAAATAATATGTATAATATATATAATTCTCTGAACGTAAACCGAATTGTCATCATCGTATTATCATCGTCAACCTTATCACACAGGAGTATATATACCTATATGGTATGCTTGCATTCATAAAAAATATACATTCACATGACAGTTATACGTTTATGTGCTCTGTTATGAAAATTATATAGTATATATATACATATACATATATTGTATGAGATATTCGTCCACTTTCAAACAAACAAATCGTTTGATCTTTACCGAAAAGAGAATTTTAATTTTTCATAATGTTATGCTGTCTCTCATACATAACATACCTACATACTCATTCATAATATATGCATGTATATGTTATTGCCATTGATATTGTTTTAATATTTATTTGTTGTACACAAAAATATTTATATTTATGTATGTATTACAATCTATGCATATGTGATATGGATGTGATATGGTTGTTAAAGTTATGTTTTTTATTTTCATTGAAATACACATTAAAAATATAGTAAGATAAGGTATATGTCAGTTAATTTATAATGGAAAAAATGACGTCATTATGTCGATTATTGTTCGACAGGCAATATAATGCTTAAAAAATGTTTTAAATAATTTTTATCACTTTAATTTAATACAGATTTTATTAACACCAGCTGAAGTTATGAAAGAGAAAGAGAAAGAGAAAAAAGTTTAATTCCATCATACCACCATATCCTATACTCTATAAACCATGCCATGGAATCGTATTTTCATTCATAAGAAAAATTCGTTTTCGCTTTATACTTATACTCTGTACTACGTGGTAATACTACACACTAAAAGAAGTATACAAGAAACATCAAGAGACAATAAATAGTAGAAGTGGGTTTATTGGCATCTAACCATGTTTCGATCGTACCATATCGTACGGTATACGACTATGCTGGTAATAACTTGCATATCATGTATTCTTGTATTCGTATTTTCATTCATGAGAAAAATTCATTTTCTCTTTATACTTATTCTGTACTACACACCAAAAGAAGTATACAAGAAACATCAAGAGACAATAGAAGTAGAAACATCAAAACAGTAGAACTAATAATGTTACGATCGTACCATATCGTACGATATACAAAATACAACTATGCTGGGGTGGGTTCCTGTAAGGTGATAGGTGATAGTCACCTCAAATTTAGGTTCCCGTATGGTGACAATCACCAAAAATTATCACTAAATGTTATCACTTTGAGGTGATAGCATTTGAGGTGTCACTTTTCCAATTTTTACTATTATTCTTCTTCTACCTAACCAAAAAATACTCATAATCGCATACAATTGGTGTTTGCTGTTGATAGTATATAATTTATTTAAATCATTTTGTAATATAAAATATGTACATATACTATTGTGTTATTTTTACAATGAAATTCTCCATGAATAATTGCAATTTACTGAACATCCAGTAATTCTAAGGGATTATTGCTATCTCGCATTTTTCTCCTAATTATTTTTATTTGAGATTCATTTTCAGAATCTGAAATAAAAAATGCTATAGACGAAAACGTTATTGAATTTTCTTTTATTCTTATTCACAATTTAAATTTTTATTTGCTTTGATTGACGTTTGACAACTATAAATATACTGTGGAATTCGCCGCGTTTCAAATTCCATCACTTTTTTTGTGATCACCTTACAGGAACAATCACCTTTTGGTCATCACTTTTGAACTATCACCAAGGTGACTATCACCTATCACCTTACAGGAACCCACTCCTGGTAATACCTTGCGTTGCATATCATGTATTATTTCATTCATGAGAAAAATTGATGTTCTCCTTTACTATTGCTATGCACTACACACAATAAGAAGTATAGGAGAAACAGCAAGAGACAATAAGTTCTTAATAATAAGTAACTGACTATGTACTTGTGATTTTGTTCGTACAATCGATACAGTGACGTCACACGACATAAAGAGAACTAGAAACATTTTACCATTTTACCTTCCATCATACATCATACATTATCTGCTTTACATAACATAATAGTAGATATACTTACTTTTGGAATTTATTTTTTTTTTTTTTCTGACAATCAAATATTTTATTGTAATCAAATCAATGTTAATACATACTCATATAAATGTGTGTGCGTATATGTAAATTATTTTATTATAATATTGCTAGATGTTTTTTGATATGTTTTTATTTATTTTTTTTTATTTTTTATTTGTTATGTTGATTATTATTTTGTTTGCGTGAATTGATTCATTAATTATCGATAAAATTTGATTTATTAGCGGGTGATTAAAATTCACAAAAACAAAACCTCAAATATTTTTATATAAATTTAAATAATTATCGATACCGATGTTATAAATAATTTTTATATTATATCTTTGATCGCAATCTATATGTAAATATGTATACGAATCCATGTAGGTATCTATGTATCTGAACACCTGTGTGTTTTGAATTTATTTCACAAACATTTTATAATGTCATTTTTGCGGTGTATTAGTATGGCAAAGATAAAATTAAAACTACAAATTTCGATAGTAAAAATTGATTTTATTTCATAGTTCTATACTGCCCAGATGTTTTGTTCAAAATAACTTTTTATTTTATTTAATTTTACTTGAAAGTATAACTTGAATTTATGTAAGTAACTTCTAGTATCTATATACGATAAATTTAAATTACTACAGATAATTAAGTATAAATGTATTATATAGTGATGGAATGTTAAAGAATTTTTTTTATAATTCTCACTACTAGTACACAAATTGATGTAAATACGAGTATCTATATATATGTAGCTAATAGAATAATTGCAATTAATTTTTAATGGAAACTCATGTGCATTTTACACAAAATGCAAACATGTTTACAGTATCTATATTTGGTATACATATGAGTATACGTTAACGTTAAGTTTCATATTTCATATGGGAATAAAATTACAATCTTTAATGCATTAACATATAACGAAAATATTATCGTTATAAGAGCTGTTGATATTTGTATTACAAAATTGAATTTAAGATCCTTTCTTCATTTTGTTATTTAAATAAAATTTATTTTTGAAATTTTGTTAATTAAATTACTGTACTACATTGCATTGTATATATACGTTTGTATACATATGTATATAATACACATGCTTTTATACATATGTACTTTTGTGCATGTATACATATTTAATTCAATTTCATTAAAATTTTATATTTTAAAATCCAAAATTTATTCTGGCATTGTTGTATTACATGTAGAGAGAATGTTTACATTTCTATATTTTACGAGTATACATATATACAAAATATTATATTGAAAGTGCATATAGTATTCAAATTTAATTTTTCTAATTAAATATTCAAAGTATAATTCAATGTTATTACATTATGTATGTATTTACTTTGTTTTTTTTTTTGTACTCTATGTACAATAATATTCACATACATAATGTATACATTTATATGTGCACTTTTATTATTTGTGTAACTTTCTATTCCATTCGATTATGTTTGTATTAATTTTGTATCCACATTATATTGTTTTATTTTCTCTATATATATATTTGTGTGTGTACATATATGTTGTATACATGTACATGCATTATATATCCTTTGGGTGTTTTGCAGGTCAATATAAATTGGTCACGTATTCACGGACTATAATCCTTCAGTTTTATTTGTATTTATATACGAGTATGATGATGATGATATACAATTTTATGTTATAACAACGCCATAAAACAAAAAAATATACTGAATCCTCAAATTGACAAAATCATCAAAAGCCTATACATATTTAACATTTAACAAACAAATAAATAAATCATACTCTTCAATCTCTATACATATGTAGATATACATATAAATAAATCATACATACATTGGAATATGTTTACATCAAACTTTTGTATGTGCATATTTACTGTTGTACTAAATGTCACATATAAGCATACATATACTCTTAATAAACTTTGAGTTGAGATATAATATGTTTATATGAGTTCATACAGTAACTCACGTCTGGCAAAATAAAAAGGATCAAAAACTGAACATATGAATTCCAATGTAAAGTACATATACATTTTCTGTATGAGAGCAGGGATTTAATCATAATCCCGTACATTTTTTTTTTTATAATTTATATACAGATCCCATGTTATGGTTGCATTATACTTACATAAATATCCTTTGCTATTTTATTTTGTTTTAATTTATTTATTTTTTTTTTTCTTGTATTCATTTTTGAGTCCCCAACTTTTTTCTTCTTCTCATTTTATGTTATATAATTACAAGTAGTGTATATATGTGGATCCATAGAAATGACTTCAATACTGTATATCTGTACGTATATATGTATATGCATACATTATAATACTCTACCCATACAGATATAAGTAATTCAGTCAGTTATAAAATATATATGTAAATTCTTAGAAATCACAGTATGTGTCTTTTATGTTGCTGTTTCTTGTGTTGTGTTCATGTATACGCGCGTATATAAATTTGATGTCAGTTTATCTCAATGAAATAATTTTTGCTACATTTTTTTCTTTAACTTATTTTTAACTTTTGATATTAATTTTTATTTTTGTGGTGGTATGTTTTATAAGGTCGGACGTAATTAATCAATTTCTTAGAAAAATTAAAATGAAAATGAAAAAAAAAATGAAATATTTGAAAGAACTACATATTTTATTCAATGTTAACATTTTATCTATACAATCTTGGAAAAATATTTTTAATAACTATTTTGCACAAATTGTATGTAGTACATGTGTACAGGAAGATACATAAAAATATTAAAGAAAAACGAACAAAAAAAAAGCTGTATTTTTCGAAAGGAGACATTAATTAATTAAATCTCTACTTGATAGTTAATGTCGTTAAGATTTCTTTAGGTTTGTTTTATTTTGGTGTTTCTTGAAATTTTATTATTTTATCGTCTTTTCTTCTTCTTTTTTGTTAATTATCAAATGTCTTACTGATATTTAATAAATGATTTTCTCATAAAATGAAAAATGATTTTTTCCTTAACAAAATGTTATGTGTTTCAAGTTGTTCCAAATCCCAATTTCGCAATATTTCTATCCAATGGTGGTAATTTTGCTTAAGTTCTTTCCATGGTGATTTGCTAAAGTCTCAATAAATTAAAAATGGTCATTTGCTAAACATCAATGCAAACTGAACACAAATCTAAATTTCGGAGAGGGAATCTTTAAAAAAGAACATGTCGGCAATAATATTAAAAAAATATATACACATATCACTAATTTGATCGTCTAATATACGAGTATTCTCCCTCAGCATTTATTCACAAGATTTACCTGTACGTAATGTATGTACATGTATGTGTGTAGTTATAAATTTTAATTGCAACTATTTCAACAGTTTCCTAAAAATATTGACCCGACTGCTGGATGACTGACTAATAACAAATAGCAGTTAAACAACAATTATAAATATTGATAAAAAATTAAATAAAGCTACTGTCCTTTTTATATCTTGTAAATAACGTAAGTAAATATCTACCTTATTCTACATTTTATTACATTTTACCGTTATTTACATAAATACAATGTAATGTAGGTATTTTCTATTCGATTGTTTACTTACATCATACAGTTTTCAAATTGATATACAAATTTTTCCTCTAATATTTAAATTACCTTAATACACACAATATTACTCTATGAGTAGGTATCTTGTTATTTTTTTTTTGTTCTAAATTCTTTATTTATAAAATTTATCTAGGATCAAATTATATACGTATACATATATTTTCATAGTGTTTGGTTTGTACTCAAAATTCATATTTTATTAACCAGCTGAGATAATATTGACTTTTTATATACCCGTTCAATCATCATTCATCGTATCGTGTAACAAAAATATTATTTGTATATTAGCATGAAACCGATATAGTATAATAAATTGAAAAATTTTGTTATTGAGATACATATTTACATTTACCTGGTTACTATATTTTATTAGAGTAATGCACACGGCACTATCCAGTTACTCGTAAAATTTTGTTTTTTTATTAATCAAACATTTTATAACGTTTGAATTTACTTACTTTGATTCATGTGTTCATACATCGATATCTAATAAGATACATATATACAAACACATTATTATTTTATTTTGTTTGATGGCGATTAGAAAATTTTATGGAAATCTGTTTGAGAATCACAATTATTCTCTAATTCTCTATTCTCTATACATAATCACCACATGACATTACTCATATGCTCATATGAAGTATACGAGAAATAGGAAGAGATGTTAGGTAGTAGGTAGTATCAATGAGGCTATTGACATGTAACTACTTATATTGCAATATACGAGTAAACTATATACCTTGCATACTTTGGGTGCGTTTAGTTCATTGCAGCAATGCAAGTCAGCGATGAAAATGCAGCGATGTTTAGATAATCGTTGTATACAATTTACTGAACTGTGTACAGCATAATCCGCTGTGAACAGTTGATAGTAAGTAAGTAAATTGATATTAATGCAATTAAATTTTTTTATTTTTTGCTGCCTAAATTCTTGAGAAACTTGGAATTATTAGCAATTTAAAACCATCAAAATGAAAAGTAATTTCATCACTCTCATAATAAAAAATTATACACCTTACTAATAAATATGTATTAACTTTTCAACTATTAAATTCATCTTTCAAACATGTCAAAATTTGTTTACGATGAATTTTAAAGCGACCTTTTTTTCAGCTGCAAAGTAGCGACTATCCAGCGAAGTCGTTCAGTAAGAGAAATTATTGCAGCGATGGAAAATTTTACATCATTTTCATTCTTGCTTTGCACTACCCACTACACACCATATGAAATATACGAGGAAAAAGAGGAGACAGTGGGAGACAGTAAGTAGTAACACAGGTAGTATATAGCAATAAGGTGATGTAAGCTAACAAGATGGTACGGTGGTACCTTACATATCAAATTCTCGTTTTATATTCACGAGAAAAATTCATTTTCTCCTTTACTAGTGCTTTGAACCACACACCACAAAAAGTATACGAGAAAAAAGGAAGTGGCAGCAAGTGCTAGCAATGAGGTGATGGCATCGAACTATAGCACGAAATACGCTATAGTATCTTGCGTACCAATGACTATTTTGTATCAATGAAGAATTGATAATAAAAGTTTTTCATAATTTGTTTTATTGTTTACTCACTACGAAGAAAATAATCATAATAATAAAGAACGACAACGAACTATGTACATAAAAATAGAGAAGAAAAATAATCAAAACAAAATGAAAGAAAAAAATATTATCAACATGATAAGACTTTTTATTGACTTTTATTATTGCTTACATTTATGTGTGTTGAAAATGCTATGTAATATGCCCGACTATATTATTTCTCAATAACTAACTAGTATATACACACTCTTACGTTCATGTATTACACATTTTGTCATGTGCTGTGTATAGAGATTCGTATTTCCAGATCTATAGATATTTTGTAATATGTACAACAAGAAAAGGCATAATTACTATTGAAAATAAGTCATGTTCAAATTATTATTATTGTTATTATTGGATATATTGTGTTATTATTAACTTCATATGGACATGTGAGTATTTACATATACGAATATGTATAATGTATCTAGATAATGTTTCACTTGTTGTGCAATTTGTTTTCGTAATTTTATTATACTTGTATAGTTATAGCTGTTTACAAATTGCGTATTGTGTTTACGTACATATAAATTCGATTTGGATATTTTTACTTATTTTGTGTGTGTAAAAAGTGATAAAAGTTAATTTTATATTATTTATTGAATTTTTTTTTTTGATTGATTTCATTTTGTATGTCTTGACATTTTGATTTTTACTTCAATTTTCATTGTAAATAAAACTCTCTCTTAAATTCTTCAAAATTATTCTGCTATTAATTTTTTACACCTCCTCAACAAGTGTTCAATTGGGATTTAGATAGAGATAAGTTGTCTTATGTTGGGCTGTTGTCATTTTTTTTTTCAAACACAAAATATTAGAAATAAAAAATTCTTCATATTTTTATTATAAAAATAACAATAAAATCCTTTTATTACCATTTGCTATTCTTGTTTGTAGACACCATTCATGATAATTTTTCTTCAAATTTCATCAAGTTTATTTGTTTGTTTTAAAGTACCTCTACCTAGATGATATTTTTATGAAACATTGCATAGGACCTCTAGCATACACATAACAAAATTTTTTAATGACACAATGATAGTGAGTTTAATAATGATTATAAAAAACATAAATAATCAAAGTTATTTAGTGACAAATTTATGACATTGTCACTATATCATCACCACTATAAACACTACATACACTATACAATAAATTATATGAAAATTTATAATTCTATGTTCTGTATGTAAAATACGAATTATTTATGACCATCACATTAATCTTTTCATAATTAAAAATTGATTTTTATTGTTAACTAATAAACAACCATAATATGGCTTTAAATAATATGTATTTTAATTTTATATTCTTTTGTGATTGTGATATTAATGTTTAAATTGAATTTTATTATTATTATGTATTTTCCAATAAATACAATTAGTTCCACTTTTCTTAGAATGGAATGTTACGCCACATATTTATATCTACAATACTCTGATACTATAGAATACATTATAACCACAGCACATATAATGGCGTTTTATATTACATATTTATAAATCAGATGAATATTTTAACTGGTTTAACAATGTTTTTAAAGATAAAATTTATGTATAATTGTATATTGAACCGTAAAATAGAATTTAAGTAGCGTGTAGAATTAATAAATGAATTTTCTATGTTCGTATAGATAGATGCCCAACCCATACATACTATATGTGAACATAGAAACAATACTGCATTATACTTATTATATAATGGCATATGAATTTAAATTTACATTAATTAATTTACAATTTAATATGCAATGTATTTATTTATGTATCTATCCATCTATGAATCTATGTATCAAACTAATTATGTATCTGTTTAATGTATTTAAACTGATGGAATAATAAAATGTAAAAAGAATATGATCAAAAGTGTGAAATTAAAAATAATTTAATGATGTGGTTTAATTTCTATACAGTAATTTTCAATAAAGTACAGGCACAGGTAGAACAAGTATACAAGGTATAGATAGGTATATATGTAGATAGATAATACAATCTACATATCATAAAGTGTAGTTGTACCATGCTGTAAATGTTCAGCTTCAGCAGTGATATTCTAAGGAAGAATAATATGAATAGAGAAGCTGAATAATTTTTATTAGGAAGGAAGAAGGTTGGATAGATTTTGTGCACATCATAAAAAAATGCTTGTATTGTACAATGCATGTACCACAGAATGATGAACAGAGGATAGTTTACAGTGTGCATGTATATAGACACTAATTGCATGTTAAACTTCAACACCTCGTTTTTACGTTATTATTGCATGTGTATACACATCAAGAGATATATGCGTTGATATCATGTTAGTTAGGTAATTTATGTTGTTGTTCTTTTGTTTTTTGTTTTAACTTTTGCATTATTGTTATTTATCTTTTATTATTTTATGGCGGTCTCTTATTCTCATTAAATTATGTTTGGTAGTAGATGATATACCTATACTCGGACATTAAATGTATGAAAATGCAATAAAAAAGAGTAAAATTAAAATGAAACGAATTGCGAAAATTAAACAAAAACAAAATACTACATGTAATTTTTAGTATTATACGTGTAAAAACGTGTGTGTGTGTGTGCGCATTTATATATGTAAGATATACCAAAAAATTTCATATAAGAACGAAAAAAGAACATAAGAAATTTTTTTCAAATAACAGTTATAAATACCAGACGATTAAAAATAGAAAAAAAAAGGACTATACCCGATGGAAATTTCTGTTGAATTTTTTTTACATTTGCACACATTTACTACATTTTGATGATGCAAAAAATAATTTTTTATGCTTTCTTATTCCTCTTCTACCTTCCATGCAACTTCTTGAACGTATACCAACCATATTTTGCAGAATTCTTCAAGTGAATTGACAAGTATTTGGTATGGTACTTACATGAAAATAAATTACATACGAAAAAATAAGTAATTTTTTATTTTTCTGCGATTCTTTTTTTTCTTTAGTTTTGACTTATAATTCTTTGTAGTTTCTCTAAAAAGGAATACTTTCTTCTAAAAAAAAATGTACATACACCCATTGACTCATATTATACTCGTATGTTCAAAGTGTTTGCAGGAAAAAAATGTATACGATTAGTAGTAAGTGAAGAAAATTGAATTGATGTGTGGCTCTGCTTGTTGCCGAGCGTTGCGTTGCATTGGATTTATTATTGTGAATGATATGCCACCTAGTAATGCATGTAAACCTCATAATTACAGAATATCTCATGAACACAGAAGAATTTAATATGGTTACCCAAATTAAAAATTTCATGAATAAGAAAAACATTATTAAATGCTTGTTAAATTAAATTTTGTTATTTTTGCAAATTATAAATATATACTATTTCCTTTTTTTCTCATTTAATTATGTGTACCAATATTATTTTTTTTTAAAAAAAGAAATTGTAAAAATTGTGGCAGATGTATCACGGCGAGTTAAATACACAAACATGTGTATGTACATTATTTATAGTAATTATATTGTTTAGTTTATGTATTACACAAACATAATGTATAATATTCATACATTTTAATGTAAAAAGTACGCAACAAATTGAAGGTATATAATTTCTCTCATTGAATTTTATGATTATAGGGCGCAAACTCCTTTTATGATAATCATTGAAAAATGATTGTTATGAAGTCATAAAATTTTCTAAATTCATATAAATGTACACTATCTGAAATGTTTACCACTGTACATGTACTTAAGTATATCCGTTGTAGAGTATGTATATAGAAAATGATAATATTCAGAATTCGATTGCATTTTTTTCTAAATAAATCAATTGATTTCTGAATAATAATAATAATAATAATAACAAATTCGATTCTTGTAATATTTAAAGTTTTTCGCTGACGTCACAAAACAAATTTTAAATATTATTCTTACTCTCCAAAAAATCTTGATAATAGTGTTATACAAGTAATGTCACAAAAATTTGTAAAATAATTAAAATTTATTCGATTTTTATGACATCTTCTTCACAATATGGCACATGAGTATGTACATGTAAACATAACGATATGTACTTGCTGATAGTTTTTTTTTGTTGTTGCGTGTAAAATAACTCAATATGTGAAAAATGAAAGGATATGTAAATATGTAACTATCACACTATGTAACGTATACGTACCTACTAGAAATCTAGATCTACTATAGGTTCTATGTTACATAGTTGTCAGTGTAATCACCATAATACATTAAATGACTTGATTCATTTTTCACAGGTGATGTAGAGAAAAATTTAATAACAAAATTCACATACATATATGTATATTCATAATACACATGTTATAATATGAATATCGTAATTGAAAAAGGTGTCTGCCATTATAAATGAATGCATTTATGTAGAAGAGTTACATTTTGTTTTTTTTTTTTTTTGTGCAAACATGTACGGAATATGTACATATAACTACAAACTGAAATGTACAGTCATACATATCTGCGTATATATGCGAAAATATGTATATGAAATTTTCTTATAATATTTTTGAATTCGAGAAAAAAAAATTACAAAGCATAAAAAAAACATTTTTTTCTTTTTACATTTTAATACACATGCATATATGGATGTGTATGTATGTAAGTAAATATGTAATGTTTTGCATACATTGTTTTTATTTATATGAGTATCATACAATATATACAGGTATCTACTTACATTACGTACATATACGCGGTGATTTTTTGATGACAATGTTATGTAAATCTTATTAAAAAGAAATTTTTCAGAGAATGTTAGTAGGTGGAAAATTATACAAAAAAAAAAATGATTCGAATTCAGAAGCGAGAAGAAGAATTATTGTTGTTAAAATGCAGAATATTAAGCCTCCAATGGGTATATATATACATATTATATATTATGCATTTGCACGTAACGTTATGTACATATAATGTAAACGAAATATATGACAACCAACAAGAATAACAGAAACAACAATAAAAATGAAAATGAAAATAAAAAAAAAAAAAAAATTGTAATACAATTCTGATACCAAGATATCAAAGTTAACAATCTTTATTATTTTTTTATATTATTACTATACATACATACTACATATATATATGCACACATCATAACTAAGTACTACAATGTAAGAATAAAAAGATATTATGTGTGAAATTATTCAATGTGTAAAGTACAAATTTTGTATTCATTTTTTTTTTTTCATATATTTTATGTGTTCGTTTTAATTTTATTTTCATATAAATACATATTCCCTTTTATATATATAATGACATTTTTCAACAATTATTAAATGTTTGTATACATATATATTTTCTTCTTCTTCATAAATAATATACTTTTGTGTGTAAACATGACATATTCTATAGAACTTCAGCAACACTTAGTTTTCATTTTGAGTGCATAGGAACACACATATTATATTGTATACATACATATCTATATGTATGTACGTTTATATCTCTCTTGTACGATGGTATGTACATATATAGGGAGGGTATGTTGTGATATTAATTAAAAGTGAAAAAAAAAAAAAAAATTGCAAAATAAAATACAGTAGCACAATCATCACATTCATATTAGATGTATGTAAAATATATGTATGTGTGTATCTGTGGATATGTGTTATGTATTCATGTAATAATGATAATCTTTTGATTATTTTTTTCACCATATTTTTCACACTTCAACTTTTCGCGAATATGTTTTATGCATTTCATTGATTCATTTACTTTTTAAACACAGTGTGTGTAGAGTATATTTATTATATACGCACGCAAAACACCTACATACATTTTCGTTTCTTTTTTTTTTCGTTTTTTTTTATGTTTGCATTTTTGTTTTATATTTTACATGAATAACACACATATGCATATACGTACATATGTAAGTGATAAATGAATGAATTTTTATACTAATGAGACATGTAAAACGGATTTAAAAATTTCATTTTATTTTCTATATTATATGAGCGTAAAAGATATATTAGTGATTTTAAAAGAAATTTAATCAAGTGAAAATAGTTTCTCAAAAGGATTCCTTATTATTATTATTTTTTTTTTTGTAATTTGAAGCAATTAAAAATTTTGTTTTTTTTTTTTTCATTTTTTTCAAAAAGGATATTTACTTCAATTTAAAAGTTTTCTTTTGTGTGTGCTCTTTATTCCGTAAAATCTTAACTTACTTACTTATACTTAGAAAGTATTTGAAATTTCATTATGATGTTGACAACAATGATTTATCTAAATACATATAAAAATGTGTACTTGAAAAGTGCAAAAAAACAAACAAAAAAAAAAAAAAAAAAAAAAAACACGAGAAGAAAGAAATTCTACACATACATATGAACATATTTCTTGTAAATTAAAATAAATATATATGTATAATGAAAAACATCCTTTTTGTATATTTATATCCTCTATACTACTTCTGTTTCTTTACTGTTTTACTTTATTTATTTATTTTTTTCATGTTTTATCTATGGATTTTACTAATTTGAAAAGTCTCTATGATGTTGTGTATATCTACGTAGATGTATATCCTTGTATGTATGCCAGAGAAAGCAACAAGATTACAAAGAGTTCAATTTAAAAAAATTTTTTAACTTTCTTTTTAAACTTTTTGTTGTTTTTCACTTTGAATTCAGTTTGTTTTTTCCCTTTTTTTTATTTACTGTTTTTCTTTTTTTGACAATGTATAAATAGTTATAAAAAAGAAAAGTTTTATTCTCTATAACTCGTATATCACCGCAGTTTATAATATACTATCATGTATTCATTTTTATCTTTGCATTTTGCACATACATTTATTTATTATATTTGAAATATACTGCAATAAATGACACAACAAGGAATGTGATCCTTTGAATAAAATAAATAAAAAAAAAATATCATGAAACTACTATGTATTGAGAAAAGAAAATTTCCTTTTTATATTGTACTCGTACGAGTATAGTTCATTTTCTATATTGCAAAACTTTTTGATTTCATTTAAAAGTTTTATTTTAGCTAGTGAGAATGAGAATGACTATTATGTACAGTGTAGTATATGATTGGGTGGTTGGTTAAATCTTCTTAACTTTATAAGTTTTTTTATCTCTATTGTATTGTTTTTTTTCTCAGATATCCAACATTTATTTTTTTAAAAAAGGAAGCAAAGGGTATTCGATAATGAATGAAATATTTTTGAAATAAATTTATAAAGTCAACAAAATTCAGTTAGAAAAATTTTAAAAAGTAATGCAAAACTCTTCGATTCTTGATCTGATGTCCAAGGCAAAAGTTAGAAAAATAATTGTTTTTTCAATTTTTTGTTGCCATTTTCAAATTTCAACTTTAACTACTCCCAAAGTTCGCTCACTTTTGAATTAGTATCAACTTGCTGGAGAAAAAGGCAAGAACACTTATGGTAGAACTATAATTGACATAGCTGACATGGGTAACATGCGAAATGATAACGAATGTTAAAACGTCACATTTGGTTAACTATAATAGCATAGATAACATACTAAACATAAGCAATACGAATTTTACAAAATAAGGTTATGGCTAATGTTACTTATGTCATGCACGCTTTCGATCGTACTGCTTATGTTGAGCTTATGTTAAACGAATTTTTAACGAATGTCGGCAATGTCAATTATAGTTTAAGTCATTGATTTGGCTGTGTTCGGCTATACGACATATGTCGATTATAGTTCCCACTTTAAGCCGTAACTAAAATGACTTCAGCTAACTCAAGTCAAAGCTAACGAAATTCACTCAAGTCTGAAGTTGTAACTATATTGGCTTGTGTGAATTGAGTAAGCAATCATATGTGAAAGTTAAGGTAGTTCATTTAGTAGTTACATCAAAATGATATTTGTTACTAGTTAGAGTTACACATACAAAACATAAAATCTAGAGAGAGTTACACATAAAGGAAGTTTTCACAAATTTTTTACATTAACTACAAAATGCGATATTTCATATAAACTTCATATGGAATTGGTTATGTTTAAATAATACACACATGTACATGTGTCATATTTCACTCAAGCCACTCAATTTTGTGTGTTCGGTAGGCACACTCACTGAAGTCAACGAAAATTCAAAGTGTTTCGTTAAATTCAATGAAGCTGACTTGAGGCAAATATAGTTACTGATTTAAAACTTAAAACAATGTGATCTGACTTCTGACTTTAGTTAGCTGAAGTCATTTTAGTTACGGCTTTAGCTCACCTAGAGCTGTAATGCCATTGATGATAACGATAAATGGATTGAATTGATGGAGCGGTTTATCATTCGTTGCAATTATTAGACTTTTATATTTAATTGCCTTACAATACTCTACTCTATTGTAGAATTTTTTCATCAAAAAATTTCAAGTTATCATCTAAAGAAAAGTGAATACCCTTTAAAATTTTTAAATATGAAAATAATTTCACAAGAATTTCATAATAATTGTGTAGTTCTGTATCTTTTTTTTTTTTTTTTTGGTTTATATAAGGAACAAAATAATAAGAAAAATGCATCTGAATTTCCTATAGATCCAGAAGTGAAAACGAAAAGTTTGTTTTTCTCTTCAAATAAATTAAATGATAAATATTTCGAATGTTTGCATATTTCTTCCTTTCTTATACTTTCGTTTTTATTATTTTCTGTTTTTTTTTTCTCTTCTCTCATTGTTGTTGTTTTCATTCTCCATTATTACATTTGTTTTCCTTTTTTTTTTATTTTTATGTATATGCATGTGTCATATCATATCATATCGGTAAGATTAAAATATAATTTATGTTCGTTGTATAAACAGAAATGTGTACGTAATTTTTTAGTACATAAATGCATGCGAAAAATTTGTATACTCTCGTATGTATGTATAGGTACCTAAAAATGAATGATTATAAATGTAAATAAGTACGTACGTGTAAAAGTAAATAAATTAATTTCTATATAATAATAATACACAAAAAAAAATACTTGCTTGAATTAAATAATGATATGATGAAGAATAATACGTGAAAAAGGAGAAAACAGGAATACAAAAATGAAAGGAAATTTGAAATTTTTGTATACGAGCAACTCGTATAGGAAACATGAAATATAAACAAAACAAAAAAAAACAAAAACGAAAACTTCAGTGTGTTTGTCTTCACATAAATTTAACTGACAAACAGGATCATAAATTAACAAATCCATATATAAAATACAAAATACATACACATGTTATATTTAAATAAAGTAAAAAGGAAGAAAAAGTAAAAGAAAAGAAAAAAAAACAAACGAAAAACGCGAACCAAAACAAAAAAACGAATGTATAAAAATAAATAAAATGAAATCAAAATAAATTTATTGTTAAGAGGATAGGCGTGTATTTATGAGTGTATCTGTCTGTATATATGTGCATGCAAATACGTATTTATATGCGTGTACGTGAAGGAACGTTAAGTGTATAGTATTTTTATTTTATTTTTTATTTTAGTATAGTGGCTTTGGCCTAAAAGTTATTAATCATTTTGATGTTCGGGTTGGGTTAATAATTTTTGCTATGTTGCCAAAAAAAAATAAACAAAAAAATGTTAAAATAAAACAGAATACAAAAAATGAATGAATGTATGTAATGTATATAGAAGCAGAGAAAATAACTGAAAATGAAGAATATTAATTGAAACTTTCCGACATAAATTAGGATATTAGGATAAACAAACATTGTTTGTGTGTACACATTGAACACATATACTCGTACATACATAATTATTTATATTTTTGTGTATATTTTTACTCGTTTATACATAACATAAAAAAAAAAAACAGGAAAATATCTGTGTAATCTATCATACAACATATACCTACGTACATAAATATATTTTAAATTAGAGCATCTTATAACAATATAACAGCTGTATCATTATTATTATTATTATTATTATTATTTTATTTTCTATGATTCTGTTACTGATGTTGAAGATATATATGTATTTTTTTTTTAATGATTTTCATCTTTTCGGATCTTTTATTTTATTTTTCTTCATTTTTGTGAAACACCTGACGTTTAAAAATTATCCTTCTTCAAGAGATTACATTAAAAATTTGAAATATTATACTACATTCCACACACTGTACAGAGAGAAATTATTTTTCCTTCCTTTTTGGTGGTGTTATTTTGTTTCTATCTAAAGGAAATTAAATTCAAAATTACAGTCAAATTCGTCTGAATTGAAATATTTTGTAATTCAAAGTTTTTCAAGAATTTATTTTTGTGTTCAAAAATCAAAATAAATTCAAAATTATATTTTGTTAGCCGACTTTTAGATTTAGCCGTGTACTTATTGTGTACATAAACACGAAAATTTTAAGGATTATTGGTAAACCCATATAAATGAATTCGACTGTATTATGTAAATTAATGTATTTAAATGAAATGTACAAAAATTAAATTAAATTTTGAAAATTGTAATTTAAAGAAAATTGAGTTAACATTTTTTTTATTTTTGGGAAAATTTTTAGATTTTATAATTTTTATTTGAAACAGGAAATCTTTTAACCAAAATTTATGATATATTTTTGATATTAATTTTGATTTAGTGTTTTTCGTTTATGTCCAAATAATTTTACTTTAATTTATCAAATTTTGTGTACAGGATATTCGTTGATAACAAAAAAATTTTTTTTTATATTTAATTTACAAATTATTGATTAAGGAGGATAATGACACATACAAAATGTTCTTGCAATAGACTCTGTTACTATGGTTATTTCTTTCCTATTATTCCAAGTCTATCCGACTCCATCAAACTTTGTCATTGTTGTCTTTCTTTAAATAATTTTAAGATGGTCTTTATTTTTGTTAATTGTGAATTGTATTCAAGTGCTACAATAGGGATGCTATTATTGAGCGCAATGTGTGTTCCACTAATTTTTCCAAACACTTCTGAATTTTGCAGTAGGTCTACTGTATGATTAAACAGATTTCAATTTACTAGTACCAAATAAAGTTAGTTTCTCTTAACACATTTCCAATTTTATCCTTATAGAATATAATATGCATTACTGTGCAATATTATAACATAAATTTTTCTTTCTTCCTTATGCAAATCCATTCGATTTGTTTTAGCGGTAGGTTTATCTTGTAATTTTTCATAATTTTCTTCAGTTGCAATTTTATTTTTTCCTGTTACATGATACCTCTCAAAAAGAATATCATATATAATTTTAAAATAATTATTATGATTTCCTTAAAATGCTAAAAATAATTTCAGTAAATTTACTTGTCGTTCATTAAACTGTAAATATATAAAATGTAATGTAATATCGAATGTAATTTAGAAAATAATTGCAACAATAATTACTTCAAAATGAAATTTTATTCAATTTTATGATTTGTTTAAACCATAAAACATTGTATATATCTACTATACTTTCTATACTAAATAAAATTTATTAGTTACGCACGTCTGGTATATAATCTTTTATTGTCATGTTTTAGTTTTTTTTTTGTTCATTATTTTTATGCGAATATATTTTGTACTCGTATCTGTGTTCTGTATTAATTTTATTTTTAGTTTATTATGTATAAGTATTTGGATATTTTTACAGTCTATTGATTTTAGAACATTTTATCTTTGTACAACAAACATGAATACAGACACAGAGTACATTTAATGTAATTTTATCAAATGTTAATTAATATACGAGTATACACTATGAAATTGCTTTGATTTTATGCAATAGTAAAATTTTTGCAAAAACATACTATATATATGTAATCATACAATATGATGTTTTCCATACGTGAATAATCCGGACATTTTTTTTGTTTTTTATTCATTTGAATTTTTACTACTTTTTATTTACATTTTTCTCTGTTTTGAAATTATGTATTGATTTGGAATCGTATATATATATAAAGTGTATAACAGATCTAATAATATTAGCATTACAGCGAGGATATTAAGAACATAATATAATCGATACACATTTTATGTACTACGATTTTATATGGTAAAATAAGTTTATATTAATTTATTCTTGTAGATACTATACTTACAATCAAGTTCGGTTTTTATGTCTTTCATAATTTTCATCATAATTTTTCTCATTTTATTTTCTGATTCTTGTTTTTCTTTTTGTATTTTTTTTTTGTTTTGTTTGTAATTTTTCATTCTTTTGTTTGCAACATATGCAAAATTTTACTTTAATTCTGTTGTAAAAAAAAAAAAAAATGTTTGTATGCATGTTGCAAGTTTATAGATATCTGAACGATTTACTCTCTGAACTAATCATCAGTATTAGTTCTTTGAACTATTATATGTGCATAAGTACATACATTTGAACTGTGCATTTAATGCAATGTTATGAATTTTATTATATAATTTTTTTTTCTCTATTTTATTCTTGCCTTTGTGATAATTGTTGCAATGCAGTCAGTCAATATAATCCATAACATTTTACCTATACGTGTACAATGATAAAATCAATATAAGATATCAATATATCAAATATCCACGCGTATGTATGAGAATGTTGTGTATGTATTTACTTATTAGTTCGATTGCAATCCTTTAGGGAAATACATATTTTACAAAAATAATTTTGTAATGTTCATAAAATTGTAAATTCAATTTATGACTTCTTCTATAATATATGAATATTGTATACTTGTAAAATGAACATTACATACATACGAAATTAATATTTACCTTACAGTACACATTTTGCAGCATATATAGATACTTATACGAGTATATGCCAATAATACACATATTATGTACACTTGTTTTTCAAAGTTTTATGTTTATACATTCATATGTGCCTAGATAAAATTGTATGTATGTATATTTGAACTTCATTATAAGAAAATATACTCAATTCATAGTTGAACTTGTAGAAATAAATAAAAAAAAAAAAAATTAAAACAATAAAAATAGATTACTTATACAATACATAGTACTGCATGCATATATACATACATATACGTTTCATTTTGCATATAAATATCTGCATCAATAATATTAGGATTTATACAGTATGTGCTACAAATGAATGTAGATACGTGTATTTAGAAAGGCGTGCAAGCATGCAATAAAATTTTCAAAAACAAATAATAATAATAAAATATCATTTATTTATGTATATACATAAGTTAAATATGTATTTTATATAAAGTTTTTATATTTTGTCGTTTCGTAAATGTAAAAAAAAAAAAAAAAAAAAACAAAAACAAAAGACAGAGAAAAGTTAGAAAAAATGAAGAGAAAGAGATGAAATTCGAAAAACAATTATCGAACTAGAAAATTTGCATCGATTTATCCAAACATTAATAAAAAAACAATTTTATCATATAGTCGTCATTATTATCATCATCATCAACATCATTTTGAAAAACTAAGTATGTATTCTACTATAATATATACTCGTATATGTACATAGCTAGCTCAGTTCCTTTATGCATCTTATGAAGAATTATTATGCATTTTATGGTGTACTATATATCTGGTCTGGTATGTACAGCAGAGAAGTATTATAACTTTTTGTAACTATAAAGTATAGTACATAGATGTTATGTACATTTAACCGGATAACTTTGAAAATTATTTCTTTTTACAGTATCGGATCGGTTTCGATGATGATACAATTGAAAATGGATAATGATGTTGATGTAGCAAATAAACCCAAGGCCAAGAGGGCATCATCTCAATAAAAAAATAAAAAAAAAAATATCTTCTATGAACTGCATGAAAAACAGAAGCAAAATTATGAGCAAATCGACAATGAAAATATTGAAAATACATTTTAGAAATAATACAAATTTGATAGTATAAAGGAAGTTTTTGAAAATATTTATGAGTATACATATATCTTTATCTGTATATATAGAAAGGAAACAAATACAACAAATGAAATTAATAAAATGAAATAAGTAACTTTATGAAACATTGAAAACTCATTGTGAATTGTTTTTATACTCGTTAGAGTCTAACAAGCAATGAATGTACGGATATAGTAAATGTGAATATAAAATTAAATGTATCGTATAATTGTGATATAAAGTCATGAATAATTAGCATACTCGTATATAAAGAATGTAGTACTCAAATTTTCATGTATAATTTTATACTTGCCACAAATTTGTGCTCATAAACAGTGAAATTGCATAATAATACTTAAATGCATAATTGAATATGTCCTAATGTTCCTAATGTAGGAAATTAAAGAAAGAGATACTTATCAATTTTTTTTTGATTTTCGAAAGTTTTCAGTATAGTAGGTACATGCAAAGAATAGATGATCCTGTAAACATCAATCCAAATATATATCCTGTAGCTGTGAT
Organism: Villa cingulata; assembly: GCA_951394055.1. NCBI lineage: Eukaryota > Metazoa > Arthropoda > Insecta > Diptera > Bombyliidae > Villa > Villa cingulata. Next base: position 12,777,578 of record OX596020.1, on the reverse strand, counting down.
ATTTTAAATCCTTAGGATTTATTCGGTATTCAACAAAATGAAAAAAAAAATAATATTATTTTCGAATCAGATAATTATCATTTGCGCCATTTTGTTTATTTATTTTAGAATTGTTTTCAATTTATAGATGTTAGTTTCCGATAGATGATTTTACTATTGATTTGAAGTAGTCGTACTCGTCGTACTTGAGATAGCTTTATCTTGATCATCAAAATATGTACATACTATATCGAATATTTTTTGTAGTCAAGGATAAATGTCTATATGTGTATCTGTAATTTATTTGATCATTACGAACATGAATGCCAGACAATATTGCATTTAACTTTCATATAAATGTATAATGCGCATTCATGATTTTTCATAATCAGAGAATTTAAAAAATTTGAAAAAGTTCAAAATTATAAATAATGAATTCGAATCTATTTTCAGACAGTTTTAAGAGAAAAAAACCAAAAAAAATTCAAAAAGACAAACTTCAAAATCAAGTTATATACCATAATATGTGGCAATATCTATATTTTATTTGTACATACATATATGTACATATGAATGAGTTATTGATTATAAATTAAATGTTAAAAGACATCTTTGTTTTTTCATCTTTAAATGATTAATAATAATCATCTTGAGAAAGAATGTGTTTTTTTTTAATTTTATTTTTTATTCTTCTTCTTCTTTTTGTTTTCAATTTCTATTTTATATTACATACTTGTACTTGTACGTTATATGCATATTTTTGATAATTAAATAATATTCATATGTGGCAAAGTCATTCATTTCATTTAACATTTTGTTGTTGTTGTTTAATCATCATTTCATACAATATTTATTTTTAAAATGCATTACTGTCTATCAATCAAAATCATAAAATCATGAACCATAATGTAAAAAATTTCATACCACATGCAGTCAAATATATCATTTTAAATCAATCACATGAATGGGTAAAATGCAATACTGTGTATACTCAGTTTTGGTTATTAAAATTTAAATTTTTAGTTAATTTTTTTTTCTCTGTCTTTTCAAAAATTTTAATGTTTTTATGGTTTTTTTTTGTACTTTTATAAAATAAAATAAAAGGAAAAATATAAAAAATCCTGTCTAAGTAATTTTTTTTTTTATTTATTTTTTTATTTTAAATAAATTATTGCTCAATATATATACGAATAATGTATATACTTGCATACTTGTACGAATGAATTCAAATTTATTTTTCTGTGAAGTGTTTAAGAAAATTTCAAATACAAATGATTACAGGAAAATGAAAGAAAATAATGTAGGCAATAAAACAAAAAAAAAAAAAAAAGAACTCGTTGTTGTGTATGTACGAGAGTTTGTAACTGAAAAATTGCTTAAGATGAAAAAAAAAAATAAATAAATAGCAACGTGTTCATTTTAAAATTGACGTGTGTACTTATTACAGATGTAATAATAAATTTTAATAAATAATGTACAGTTAAAAGAATTAAATATGAAAGAAAATTATATTTTCCATTAAAATGTCGAAAAAAATATTCATATATCCAGTGGCGTATCTCCCGATTAAGCACTTCTAGAGGCATCATTCGATGTTTCAAAATAAAAATTCAAAAAAGGAATCCGTACACATGATGTGTGAAACTGTCTCTAGTATCGTACTATCGTAGCGTATACTAGAGATAGGGGGAGGAGCAAGTTAAAAATGTTGTTAGTTGATTATCTGTGCTTGTTTTGTTCGCAATACTCGCATACTACTAAGGAGACTTTTTATAAACAAGAAAAATACGAGTACAGATGGTGTGTGAAATACTACTCGTACTATCGTAGCGTATACTACTGATACTGTTATGGTCAATAACCTCCACTGCTCTAAAGTATGTATAGAGTAGAGGAGCGAGTATAAAATTTTACTGGTTGTTTTCTCGTGTATTTCATGTATGGTGTATGCTTCCCATGCGTAAATCTATCCCTGAATATATCCACAAGCAAAATACCATTTCGTATCTATATCACATATAAATGTGCATATACGTATTTATACAAATTATAACCTGATTTAAAGTTCACTTGTTTATAATATGCCTGTCTGCCTATAATTTATATTATCATTCTATATTCTCCTAAAAACCCACATTTTATGTACGTAAAAAAAAATATGAAAACAACAGCAAAAATTTATAATTGATGATCATAGTTGGGACGACTTAAATATTTCAAATTGGAGTGGATCGATTACATTATAGGCAAAAATAAAAAAAATGAAAATGAAAATGAAGAGAAAAAGGAATCAAAACACATACACAAATTCATCTATGGATGAAAATTATAATATTGATGACTAAGACATTAATGGAAATGAAGAAAAAACAAATTTTCATTTTTGATTCCTTTATTGTGTCAATTTTAAGGGAAAAGTTTAAAATAATTTTTTCTTGTCTTAAAAATGAGCAAAGTAAATAATATGGAAAATGTATGACAAAACGATGAATCTTCATGCCTATTTATTGACGAGTAACTCAGTAGTGGTAGTAATGGCTAGCAAATTAGAAAATAAAAATTATGATGATATGAAATTGAGAAGAAAAGAAAAAGGAACAGTGAATCTTATAAATCACCTTGAAATTATGCTATGCAGATTGTTGTTATACGAGTAGTAGTCATTTTGTTTGTAACTTAAAAACATAACCTAAAAATAAATAAAAAAATTTGTTTAGTATTTATCATCAGTCAAAGATGATTGTATGGTAATGGTACACAAGAACAATAAATATTGTATAGTAAATTCTTTGTGTAAGTAAGTATATGCACAAATATATATATATACGTATATTCGCGGTCACAAAAATTTCATCACCAGAAGTTTGAGTTATCAAGTGGAATTTGTATGCAAAAGTGAATCGTAATCAATTTCACAGTTGAACGATTTAAAAAAAAAAATGTCAAGGAAGTGAGACTGTTAATCAAAAATAGGGTCTGATTTGAAAGGAACTACAACAGAACGCATTGATTTTTTTTTCAAAATATACATATATACATACAATGTATATAGTATATATTAAGTGCACGCGGATACTGAGTCCATTATGGCACCGCCGATCAGTAATTTATGTCAGATATATCATCCAGTTTATCATCAGTAATTAGTTACTGGTGTACATTGCTGATGGGAAAAATTAATGAACGACTTGTGCAAGAGTAGTGCACTGGCTGGGGTTCGAACCGGTGATCTCAAGATCACAAGACCGACTCTCAACCATCGAGCTATTCAAGCCCCCTGAACGCATTGATTGACATTTATTAAAGCAGACTTTTGGAGCATTAAAAGAGCATAATATTGCAAGAATTAATGCGACAAAGATTAAACGATGATTGAAAACGGAACACAAATCTTTACTTATGTTTCAAAATATTTTAGGAATACTTACACAAAGAAAGTGGTGAATGTTTTGTGACCGCGGGTGTATGTTATATCTAGATCTCATAATCATCTTTTTGAAAAAAAAAGTGTATATCAAAAGAGGATACTTGAAAAAAGAAATTATATACTTTACAGTACATACATACAGACATGCTTACATATAGATACTCATAAATTTAATATTTTAATTTTATATGTACATATAAAATATGTATAATATATGTACATATATTTTTATAGACATACAAATAAATTGTGTGTGTATTTGTATAATATTTTAGATATTATATTATGCAGATTACATGCAAAACGTATCGAAGAAAATTTCCAAGAGAATATATAGTATACCTACATACAAAAAATAAAAAAAATATATATGAAGAAACAAGACAACATTCATTCAACATTCATTTTAACATTCGAAAGAATAAAAAGAAAATATAAATATGATGATGATGAACGCATCATTATTATCATCGTCATCAGAAGAAGATCTATATTGTATAGTATATAGTATACAGAATAAGGAATCGATACACATACATTTAGATTATATGTACGTAACGTATGCATATTTGGAGTCATGGGGCATTTTTTCGCTTTCCCTGTTCTCTTGTATTTTTGTATTTTTTTTATTTTTCCAGCTTGTATTTCTCCTTATATTGTTTTTGTTTTTGTTTTATTTTGTTTTGGGTGGAGTATACGATGAAGTAAATATTTAATGATTATGGAGATTCTTGATGGGTAGCAGCTAACAGTTAGCTAGCTAGCTACGTATATACATAGATTATTCTTATTTTGTGTGTGTTGTACATATGTCGAGTATACACTTATTTTTCATAAAAAATAAAAAAAATTTCATTTTTTATTTTTTTCCTTGCTTCGTTGTAAATTGTGTTGGAAGTTTATAAACAAGCCATGATTGATGAGATACGTTTTCATGAGCATTCTGCTGTTTAACATTATCTACCTTGTGTCCCTTATATATTTTTTAAAAAGACTGTTTGTATTTTTCATATATAAATCTGTTTTTTTTTATTTTTTTTAATATTATTTCTTTTAATGTTTTTTGTTGTTTGGATGTTTTTTATTTCATTTTTTAGTTGCTTTTTTTTTTTAAAACGAAGGCGGTGTGTGGCTTTTGATATTATTCTCTTAAGTATATAGAAGATTTGCCGATTACTATATACGAGTATATACATACATAAATGCAGACTGTATAATATTTTCGTATCTACATATACACTGTGGAATATGTAATATGTGTGTATGTATGTATATATGTATCTGTTTTTTTTGTTTAATTTTTCAATAATATTTAAATCGTTTATGGTTTCTTTTCTCTTCATGTGCACCTAGTTATTAAAGGTAGATTATGTATATTTGTTTTTTTTTTTTTTGTTTTCCTGATTGAATTGAATTATGCATTTTAAATGTTAAGTTTTATACATTTTTTTTCTTCGTTTCCAATAATTTTATTATTCAAAAATTATATTTTGTGATCGATTACGAAAAACGATACAAGAAATAGAAAAAAAAGGAGAAAAGAACATAAAGATAAATATCATTACAGGATTACAAATTTTATTTGAATAATCATTTGTTTTTTTGTTTTTGTATATAAGGTGCGTATTTTCCATATCAAAGAAATCAATCAAATAATGATACACCATACGAACCGAGTACATATATTAAAGAATTTAATAAAATAATTTCGTATTTTATGTACATTTGTATGTATGATTATCTATAGAATTTCATCATTTGCTTTTATACTTACCATAAAAACAACATTCATTTATATGAGAAACATAAAAAAATGTATTGAAATCATTAGAATTTTATATTAAAGTTTTCATTTAGATGCATATCAAAAACATATCTGGTTATTTGACAATTGTTCCATTTCTTAAGTATTCTTATACTTCGTTTATACGACGACGACGACAACTTCAATGCGCACTGAATGACTTCGGATTGACTTAGTGCGCTCCTATATATGAATACTTTTTCAATACGAACAAAAATTTCGATGCTCAGTCGATTGTGTTACACAATACCGAATAATTTCACAATCGAACAACTTTTCATCATTCGATCAAAAACACAATCGATATTCACAATAGAGGCCTCAGTTTTTTAACTGAAATGAAACTTTTCAATGCGCACCGAAAACTCGCATCCTAAAACACTTCGCATAGCTAAGCTACTCTTTAGCTGTATTTAGATTTTTCATAGCTGAACGAAAACTATTGTAATTTCAGTGCACGCACACATTGATTAAATACGAGTCAAAAACATTAAACAAACCGAATTTTTTCAGTTCGATTCTCATTTCACATGTGTTAAGTTAAATTCGCATTTAAACTGAATCATAAACAAGGTAATAAATAGTTTAGGAAGTATACATTTTGGAAGGAAATTTTTCTAGGTAAATAGAAATTGATTTGATTGAATAAACAGATTGATTTGGGTTATGGTTATGATTGCAGTGGCAGTCTGTTTCAACCAGAAACAGAATCAGTAAGCACCTTGCGTGCCGTTTTGTTACCATAGTATAGCTGGTATAGCTTCCTCGTCAGTAGTGGTTGTCTAGGTTGCCATTTCGTCTTGTTTATAGGTTAGTATTTTAGTAAATCAGACTACCTACACTAAGACTAGCTACCTCGGCGAGGTCTTCCAAGAAAGGCTTACCAAAAGCCCTTAGTCTGATTTTAGCCAATGTTGGACACATTCAAAGATAATGTAGAGTAGAAGAGTTTCTTTCAAATCAAATTTTTCTGATTTGGGTCGTATTTAAATTGATTATTAAAAGTTGACTGTGTTCGAAAATAAATTAATTTTCGAAAGAAAAAAAATTTTTTTTTTATATACTTACATATTTAATTATACTATAATTTTATCTTTTCAATTATTCTTAATGATAATTATAAGTTTGTTAATAAAGTTACATTTTATGTTTTTTTTAAATATAAATTACATCTATTATAATTTATTTACTCATTTATTCAATTAATTCACGTGCCATATCAAATTTTTAACAAGATTTTTTTTTTTTTTCATTTTTATACATCTGTGTGTGTGTTAATTTGTAATAATTGTGTATGTATATTTAATACGTGTTTTTGTATAATAGCGTATAATGTCAGAAGTTGTAGAATATAATAAGTAATAAAAGAAATATCGACTCATATACATATCGTATCGTATCGTATCGTGTATCGTGTATAGTATTGCACTGAATAAACAAAAGTATTCGGAAATAATAATTAACACTTCAATCAAAATAATAAAAAAAAAAAATGTAGAAGTAAAATAAAATAAAAGTGATAATCAGTCTCATACATATGGTAAATATACACGTTATTTATATACATATATGTATTATCACAGTCAATATAAAATAATATAATATTAACAATAATCGTACATACTTACCTACATAATATGTACATGAATATACATATGTGCTTGGTTGGTATATACGTGATTACTAATTACATACCGTGACGGGAAGGAGTTAATTTTCATTTCTTCAAAAGATTATATTTTCAGTATATTGTGGATACGAAGAAGACGTGTATGTAATTATCTTTCATCACAGGTGTTGGCGATAATTATCTTATAATACACTTTATTTGTTATACAATATTATACATAGATACAATGTGTATAGTACATATGTAACTATATGAATGTTACATATTATCTGTAAAGATATAAAAATGAAAAGATATCCGCATAAATTGATGAATATGATGTGCATATAAGTATTTGCTTGCTTACCAATATTAAAATGCGAAACGAACGAAAAACCAGAAAAATAACAGATTATGTACCTACATTATTTATAAAATATGCGTGCTATATTCAGGAAAAAGATCAATTCAATATTATAATGTAAGTATATACTCGCCTGTATTACGAGGATTAAAATGTAGCAATTTTTAGAACGAATTAAATTACAGAGTGCTGCAGAACGCAGAACTACATACAACTATACGTATAAAATTGAATGATTTTCGATTATTTTTTTTTTATTTTTTTATTTTATTTTATTTGCATGAGTAGACGGGGATACACACAAAATTTACAAAGTATCTACATATATAGATTTTTACATATTCTTATCAATTATTGCTTTATTTTAATTTTGACTGCGTGTAATAATTTTCATTTCATATTCCTGAATATTGTGTGAATGCTAAAAGTAATATTGTGATCGTTATTATACAATGAGAGAACAACAGAAACAAAAATCGAGAAAGGAAAATAAGAGAAAGACAAAAAATATATATATATATAAGTATTCTGTGTTAAGTGATACATTATGTACATACACATGTACATATATGTATATGAACATGAATGTATGAGTATATTATTTAGTGTTCTTGACATTTTCTTTCATAAAATTTTCTAAACCTCTGATTATATATTTAGTTAGCTGTCCATCAGTAGCTGTAATGCATTAATGATTGCGGTTTTTTTTTTAAGAATTAAAAAACCATTAAAAGGAGTTAAAAAGGAGCGCGTTAACCGATGATTTGCACAACAAAAATTATAAAAAACACACACACACACACAAACACACATCTTATAAATACTTTGATGAACGATTGATCTTAATTCTTAGAAAATGAATATCATGGTTTTTATTTTTTGTTCTTTGATTTCATTTTAAATTTTTATTTTTTTTTTTTTTTGGTTGGTCTCATTATTTTTCTCGTGTTGTTTTATAGTTGTTTTTTTTTTTTTTTTGATTCTGATTGATATTACGAATAATTTGGTTTTTCTTGAAAATTTTCATTTTAAAAATGAAATATCCGATTACATATTGAAATTTATATTTTAAGGATATAACGAGAACATGTACGATAACATATATGTAAGAGTTTATAAATAATGAAAAAAAATAATTGATATTTTTAAATCATGCATCTATGTATGTATTGATGTATGTAGCTGTAAATTTTTGATGTATAATAAAAGGAAGTGATACGTTTACGTATAATAAAGCGGTATACACGATATAAAATTCATTGAAGAAAAATGAGAAATGAAATAATGTTATGTGTGGTTAAGCTTTTTTGACAGTTTCATGGATCAAATTTAATTTTCAACAATTATATACTTATGATCATCAAAAAAAAAAAAAAAAAAATGAAATGAAATTGATCATTTTTCACAGAAATGAAAAAAATCAAATTGAAATTTTCAAAAAAATTCATTAAAATGAAAGGCGAAATTCTTTTGATTGTGGTAAATTTGATTGTGGCTTCCGGAATTAATATTATAAAGAATAATATTATTGATCTTTCATTTTAATATATGTAAATGTATGTGTATCTGTGTTTATAGTCGATGAATCTATAGAATTTCGATGATGATTTTGTGGTAATTTTTAGTTCGTTCAAATTTAAATTGAAATTTGAAATAAAAAAAAAATAAACAAAAATTCCAGAGAAAGTTTCATGTCAATAAGGGTGAGTTTCAAAAAGTTTAAAGACCGCCTCGATGCATAATCAACAGTTTCAAAACTATAACACATAAATCGATGACAATGTCTACAGTTTCAAAACTCATTGTGAATGCATCTGATACGCATCTGTCAAGCAATTTATGCATCCAGAATTTTTATGATGCAAAATAGATTTGAATAGATTTTTTTCTCAGTAGCATTTCAATGATTTAGTTTTATACGAATTTTGTTGTATGGGACCAAAGGTTAATCTGTTTTAAACAAACATTTTGTACTTTTATGATGATAAATTGAAGTAGTGTTTTAGTCTTAGTAGTAGTGTTTTAATATTAATGACAAATTCAAAAAAAATTGGGGGGTATTATATTATACGAGTACTTACACTGAAGGTGTTTTTGGTCATTCGAAAATGGCTATAAAATATGTCCATCCTGATATTGTTTAGTTTTATTAAAAAATTGTTTCACCTTTTTCGATTTAGTGTAGAGAATGAATAATTAAATTTTAAATTATATGTACTGCAGGAGGTGAACCATTTTTCTTGTTGTCAAAACAAAGCAACAAATTCGTTTCAAAACGTCAAAGTTGTAGAACTGCAATATCGATGCGAAGCATTAATTCTGTTTTAAAATTTCACATCACGACTATTTTGATGCCGTATCACAACACATTTTTGAGGCGTTTTGAAATCACCCTAACTTTTATTTTTTGATCATAAAATTTATCGTATATTATATGTTAAATATCATAATTCGTTCTTAATAAAAATTGTAATTATATTTAAATAAAAATAAATTCGATAGGATGAAATTTCATAGTAGCTACGAACAAACAAAAAATCAATAAAAAATGTTCAATATATATATATTTTTAATTAATTTTTTATTTTTCTTTTCATTTATTTTAGATACACATATTGTATTGCAACTCGTTAATTAAAATGAATTGATCTGGAACTGAATTGAATTTATTGTGTGCAATATAGATAGATACATATAACAATGAACACGAATAATTATTAATATCATTGGAACGATCAACAATAAAAAGGTATGTTGGCGTTTAATGTAATACTAATTTGTATGTCAGTTGTATAATTATTTGTAGTTATATTATTTGAATAATGAAATCTGTCCTATATTTGTATATAGACCGCAATTACCGTATGTTAAGTACATACATACGTATAGATTGTATCAGCACAAATATACTATAAAATATCTATACTAGTACAGTATGTATATGAATATCCAAAGTAAAAAATATCAAATTAAAAAACCACAATATAAATTAATCTGCCTAATATACTCTAGATAATATCATGTGCATACTTAACTTATGTATGTTTCGTGTCTGTATTTGTATTCATAAAATGGCATTATGTAATACATACATGGTAATACGGTAATACTAAAGAGTATGAATATACTGTGTACATATTATTTTATAAGTTGGTAATTTGGATATAATATGTACTCGTGCTATAAGTCAGTGCTATGCCACAATATAACTCTTTTCAAATTCAAATTTTAAGATTACCACACACATAAAAATATCATTTAAAGCCTATTCGTATAATACTACATATTATATACTTAAGACTTAACTTAACTTAAAGAATCTAATAAAATTTACTTACAACCTCCTCCTTCCTATTAATAGTATATGTCATAGAGTGATATGGAATTATACAATTTTTTATTTTTTTTTGTTTTTTGCTTTACGTTTCGTTTCATTTTAGATTATAAAAGTGAATATTGTGTCGATTCTAATTGTTGGTAAACTTTGTGATACTTACACAAATAAAATAGATCACTTTAATATTCATTATTATTTAAATAATGTACACCATTCACATTCTTATACGATTCTATCTGTGTGTAGTACGTAAAAATAAATGTTTGTAATTATACGAGTATATGAAAAGTTATACGCATGTAAGTATATATTTATGCGAGTGTATAAATCTAACATTAAAGATTAGATACAAATGATTAAAAAAATAAAATAAAAGTATAAATGTGGGAGGCAAAATATTAGAATTACAAAAAAAAAAAAAAAGAAGAAAAACGTTTACTGTATAATTTTTTTTTTGTTTTGGTAAATTTATTTTTATTCATATGATGATTACTATATTCTGTTGCTCTAGATTTTCTTTATAATGTCCCTTTTTATTGGTTGATTACATTTACAGTAGATTACATATACGAAGCATTAGATTATATACTAAATATGTGTATAAAATATCAATTCAAAATCTACGCTATAAATTTATAGCTACGTTGGAGTTTGATATACGATTTATAGGGTATTCCTTAGATAGATGTATAAAATGAAAAGAAGAAGAAAATTTGCACAAATTTTATCGAAGAATTAAACCAATTAATGTTTATCTAGGCCAAAAATGTTTTGGAACGCAATTTACTTCATTCATTTTTTGTTGGGAATATTGCAAAGTTTATGATAACTTGTGCAACCAAATTTATAAGGGAACTTGAAAGACGTTAAATTCAATGTTTAAGTTCAAATATTTCGAAAATTTCGCCACAATTTTTATTTTTCATTTTATTTGTTCCCCAAAATGAATTACCATTGAGACCGTAAAATTGTTCTCTACCACAAAATTTGAACATCTTAGGATTTCTTCATAAAACATAATAATTTTTAACTTCCTAAAATGGAGGTTCAAAGATACTTTTATCCAAACAAAGTTCTCCTAAAAAATTTTTTTTTTAATTTGGATTAATTTTGTATGCTCATCTAAAGAACACCCTATGAAATAAGATCTATATACATTAATGTGCAGAAATGGAATAAAGAAAGAAGGCGTTCAAAATTATGTGTATAGTAGTTTGATTGTCATAAATCACCTTTCAATTTTGAAGAAGGTCTGAACTGAAATCATGCAATTTTCCTTCATTTAATTTAGTTAATGGAGACTATCTGAAATTTTTTCTATTACTTGCCCTGTCATATTACTCGTCATATGTATACACGTTTCCGTTTGATATATATTTGTACTTGTACTCGGGCATATAATGTATTATTAATTCTATGTATAAGTTACATATTTTCAAATTTTATAAAAAACTAAAAATGAATTCTGGTACAAGCTGGTAAATGGAATTAGAAAATTAAAATAATATTTCTTTTTTCGGTTAATAATTTTTTTAGATTTTACTAAAAAATAAAAAAAAAACAAAGTTTTGTTGCTTCCTTTGAATGTTTTCCGAGACCATCACAATCAAAACTTTAGTATCCAAGTATTTTGAAATGTTTACATCCGACATAGGAATACGTTATTAACCTCGAAAAATTGTTTGAAAATAATAATAATTTTTTTTTTCATCATTGTCCTCGATATTTATGTATGTACTTACGTTACATACTTATATACGTAATGTATTACATGGTATGACTGTAATAATATTATGAGCACGTCGTATAAGAATAAGTCTTATTTTTATATAAAAATAATTTGATGTTTGTATGTAGTACGTGTGCAGTAGTAGTTGTGTTTTGTATAAAAATTTGGAATTTGAGACACGTATCATAAAAGCCTCAAAAATTTTGGGAATGAAAAAAAAAAAAATAAAAAAAACAAAAATAACGTACAAGGATTTTCTAGGAAATCCTATGAAAATGTTTTCGAAAATGTATCTAATATTTGTCGGTTTTTTATTTTTTTTTTTTTACATAAGTTGGCGAAAGAATACGATAACGACAAAGAAACACAGGAGGAAACGATGTAAGAATAATACACGTGAAATTAGGATATTATTTTAGGTGCGATCTATGAAAACTTTTTTATCTATAGGATTTTGATTATTTTTTTTTTTTTTCATATTTTCATTTTATTTTTTTTTATTGTTATTATTTTGGTTCACAAAAAAAAAAAGAAAAACAAAAAATAAAATGAATAAGTTATGAGAATGTGTTGGTAAGACAACATCTTCTGACTTCTAATCGATTTCGAGGGATTATCTCGTTAAATTAAATTCGAATATTTCACATAATAAATGATATGATTGGTTGTTATTGTTTTTGAATGTACGTGTGAATCTTATACATATGTATAACAGGATAGGAGATTTGATATTAATTTAATATTTTTGATATTTCGAATAATCACTGTTCACCGCGGATGGTATAAGGATCTGACTATGTACGTTTGAAAAATTTAGTCATTTTTTTTTGTTTTAAAGGAGACAACAGTTTAGGTGTACGCATATTAAATGCTTGATAAAGAACAAGAACAAGAGTAATGTATACGAAAACTGAGAGAAAAATATTTTGTATCATTTATAAATCTTTAATGATTTGTTCTTTTTTTCTCTCTCTCTTTTGGTCTTTGATTTCGTTTTAAGGTTTTAATTTATTCACTTGTCAATTTTGTGTTGTTTTAGATCGATTTTTTATTTCTGGCATCATCAGATACTCATACTCTATAAGCATTTTACATTATTTTTGTAGCTTATATATATGCAGGGCTTGTTAGCAATATACATATTTAGTCGCCTTAAATACTCGATATTTTGGTTTGAATTATTGAATTTTAACGATTTTATGTATTCGAATCACGTTTAATGCTCTTTCAGCTGTAACTTGTGTAAATTTGTGTTGTCCGTACAAAAATAAATCGTATACAAGTATGTATGTTATGTATACATGTCTGAATTTTAAATTAATTTCGTTACAAAAACGATTTTTGATACCAGCATAGAAACAAAAACAAAACGAAAATATAAAAAAAAAAGAAAAATGAAAATAAAAATGAAATAAATGAAAAAAGAAAACATTCAACAACTCTATGTATGAATGAATTACTTTTGGGTTTGTTACATTAAATGAATGGAATTTTTAATGGGTATGTAGGTGCATGTTTTGGTTTGTATCATCGTAATGTATGCTAACTAGACTAGGTTACCTTTTTGTACTTGAAAAAAAAAAAACAAAAACAAGAAAGAAAGAAAAATATTTGAAAGTTTATTTTCACAAGTATAAATACCCAATTTAAATGTGATACGCATTCACTTATTTTTTTTTTAAAGTCAGTGGTATGTGAAATATATCAGGTATTGAAATCATTTTGAGATAATTAAAGTCAAAAATATTACAAAAAAAAAAAAAAATAGTAATTTTTTTTCAAATTGTAAATGAAAATTTAATTTCAAAAGGATTCATAATGGACAAAAATTAAAAAATTTTTGTTATGTAACCTCCATTATGAGATTCATTAATAATTCTTGAGAAATATTAAATGATTTATTCGTTACTATATATATGTATTTGTTTTTTAAATAGAATTTAAATGAAAAAGGAAATCACTAATAGAGCTTATAATTCAGTAGCAGAGATAGATATACGCATCTATCTTTTGTACAAATACAAATCTCATGTGAATCAAGTAAAAAAACAAAAAAAAAATAATGAAAAATAGTCAGTCAGTAATTGAAAAAAAAAAATAACAGAATAAATGTTAAATATAAAAATGAAAATGAAAATTTGTATGCCCACTATTTTTCATTCGCATCGCATCATCATCATCATCATCGTTATCATCATAGAAAATGTGCTTTCATTTTGGCCAAAATGTTTACTTGTTTTTGTTTTTTTCTGTGATTTTTATTATATTTTTTACTTTTTTGGAAACATTTCACTTGAAATATGGGTGTGTAGGACTACTTTCTTACCACCACCACCACACACACACACACACACACAAAGTTGTATATGAGTCCATGTATTCCTATGTCCTGTGTATAATGTTTTGGGTTATAAATAAGTTGAAAAAAAAAATACATTTCGGGTGGTTTTAGGTAGGTCATAATAAAGAGGATATTAAGATATTTTCATGAGCAATTTTGAATAACATTTATACTTAATATTGTAAATTTTTTTTTATTTGTGTGCTACATATTTTTGTATAAATGTACAGATTTTTACACATACACATATGTACAATATATTATGTATTCAATTTAATATTTCACATGTAGTATATCCTTAGTACATTTTCATATATATATATGTATGTGTATGTATACATTTGTTCATATATTTTTCACCTATAATAAATGTATAGCATTAATACTTACTTTATTATATACCTACTTAGAATATTTTGTAAATGTTTTACGGTACATACATATATATTCGTATTTTTATTTTTTTTTTTTTTGTTGATATTTTATTGTTTTCATTTATTAGATATATTATGAAAAAGGAAGAAAAATAAAAATACAAAATTGAAATAAAAATGAGAGAAAAAAAAAAGAAAACTTACGATGTACGTTTGAAAATGCAAAAGAGGACAATAAACTTCAAATTGTAAAAGAATGTGTTCGGCTCGTAAAGAAAAATGAAACAACAAAATCAAGAAAATAATACACAAAACACACATATGCATACATATACTATACTTATAAGATAAAATATCCTTAATGGTTGTTGATGAATATGTATGGAAAGTATATATAGCATTGCATTAAATTACATATGTATGTATACATTATAAGAATGTATGCGAAACGATAAAAAGATTTAATATATGTATATGAAACACAGAGAAAAAAAAAATAATAATAATGTAGTAAAAGAACAAGAACAAGACACTAGAAAAAAATGAGTAAATAAATAGAAAAAAATTTTTTTTAGTACAGACCATACACAGTACACAAATGTTATGAAAAGTTATATTATGTATACATTTCATACATGCTCGTATATACTCTTGTATTTGTGTATGTATTATATGTGAATGCAAGCAATAATCAGTCACAGGCAATAAAGTAAAGTAAAAAGTCTGGACCAGAAAATGAGGACGTTTATAAAGGACAAAAGAATTGCTATTGGAGATTCCGGCTGCTCTAAAATGACTCAAAGTTTTTATTTAATAATTTTTTTTTTCTTCTATATTTTTTTTGGTTTTGTTGTTGTTGATATACTTGTTTTTGTTCACATTTTTGTATTCGACTCTAACATAGACATTTTCATTTATTTACCATTTTTTTCGCCATTACTTTTGAGCTTTTGAGAGTAATAATAAGGCGTCTATACGCTGTAGAGGTGGGGTTTGGGTGGTTTAGTGGTTGCTTCCACAAAATAATAGCACACTATAACATCGAACACTAGAAAAATGAAATTGTTCTAACATTTTTTCTCTCTCACTCTCTTGCATGTTTGTTTTATTTTTGCAAAGAAAATGAAATGCCATCACCGCAGAAAAGATGAAAGATTTTTTATTTTATTTTTTTTAAATTTCTTTTCAATTTGACTTTTTATATTTCTATATGAATTTTTTGTTGTTGTTGTTGTTGTTGCTGTTGCAATTGGTCCATTAGACTCAGTACATAACACAGAAATTTCACCAAGTAATGGAAGGCGGTGAACAAAAAGAAGAAGAAGAAGAAGACTTGTTTTTCTTTTACGGATATAAAAATGTGTTTTATATGATACACACACACATACACACAGAGACGTCAGGTTGAAAGTGTGCATGTGTGTGCGAGTATATATGTATATGTAAGTTTATGATACAATAGTATCCTTACATTTTTGTTGTATAAATAGTAAACTTTAGAAAGTGTGAATATGTCCTTGAGGATTGTTTTATACTAAAAAAAAAAAAAAAAATAAAAAAAAAATTAAAAGTTAACTATGATGACTGTCTGAAATTATCTTTCCTTGCTTTCCTCCTATTTTCATAACAATAAAACACAAAAATTAAAAATGTTTAAGAGAAATTATTTATCTTTGCTCTTTTAATGCTTTTCATTTTTTTGTATTTTGATTTTTTGTTTAATTTTTATTTCATTTTCTTTGGTATTTTTTCATTTGATTTATTTTATCATTGTTGTAAGTAAATCGTGAAATCATCATCATATATAGTACTTTTATACAGTCAATTTCATTTAATGAACATTTTTTTCTTAGATTCTACATTTACGAGTTATATATTAACTGCAAGTTGTTTTGAGATTTAATGTATTCTGACTGACTGTCTGTGTCCACAAAAATATGCTAGAGCTGTATATAGTAAGAAAGGCGGATGAAATGAAAAGAAAAGCAAATCAAAAGTAAAGTAACAAATTTGAAAAATTAAAAATTATGAGAAATTAATGATTTTATGTCTCATAAAATTTATTTTTAAAACTGTTATTTGTTGTGATGTTGGAGGGAGCTTAATGAAATCCGTATGAATTATTATCGCCTTCAAAATAAAAATATATATTTCTACAAAAATTCAAATAGAAAAAGTACGAAAGAAAATGTGAAGAAACTTGTTTTTTGATTCAATTCAAGTTCATTGAAACTTTTCAAAAATGTGTTATCTACACATATTATCGTCTTATAACAGCATCAGGACAATATAAATTCTAAGGCATAATTATATATTAAATAAAAACAAATATTTCAAGTTATTTTCAAAAAAAAAAAAAAAAATAAAATTTAAATTAAAAATTGATTTAATTGTTCTTGTCCTTTAAAGTTATTTTTCTTATACATACATTATATTTTTTTTATATTCATCATTATTTTCTTTCAATTCCTTTTTAATTAATTTTTTACTTTTCAAAAAAAAACAATTTTTTTCTACGTCATTTTAACTCTGCTCTGAGATTATATTTTGTTTGAACTTTTGAAAATAGCTTTACAAATAAAAAAAAAATTTTATTTTCATATTCATCACTACATAAATGAGAGGCGTCATATAGTACCGACCGATGTGCATGTATATGCATACCATACACTTCCTACGAGCACTACGATTTATGTTGTATTCTTCTTCTTCTTGTTTTTCATTCATAATTTTCAAATCATATAAAAATAATAACTTTGCACAAAAATTAATTCACAAATACTATTGTAAAACTTTTCACTCAGAAGAAAAATTAAAAGAAATAAAAAAAGCACAAACAAAAGTTCAAACGAGAGCATAAAAATTGAAAAAAAAAGAAAACTCAAAACTTAGTTAGGTAGGTATATTACCAGGCGCAGAGGCACACACAAATATTCTTCATATACTTAATAATAAATTCTCTGGTGGAAAATGAAAAACAAAAGAAAATCAAAATAAATAAAAATGAAAAAAGAACAGTAACACAAAAAAAAAGAGAGAATAAAATAACTTTTTAAACCTATCAAAGAAATTTATTCCTTTTCATCCATGGAAAATAAACTAATGACAGAAATTGTAAAAAAAAAACAAACAGAATTACATATACATACATATTTTTTGTGAAAAATAAAAATAATTCAGGATACAATTTTTTTTTTTTTTATGAAAATCTTAATGAAGAAGGAAGGCTCATTAACGACGACATTACAGTTGCATAATTTATATACACAAGAAATAAGTTCAACAGGATATAACATTTTCACAAAATTCTTGTAATTCATACTGCTCCTTAGGATTCACTGCTCCTGAGACAGGCGAATATTTACTTATGATGAGTTTAATTCATTTGATTTTTGCTATATTTTTGTGTCTTTTAATATTTTTTTTTAATGAATCCTTGAATTATATTGTAAAATTTTAATCATAATTCGATACAAACCATAACAGTCATACACTAAGTCGAAGCCGTCAAAGTTAAAGTAGCTTCATATCGTAATTATAATATATTTTAATTGCTTAAGTTTTACTGATTTACACTGTTTATGGTTGTTTTTGTATTTCAATGATGTGCAAATTTTAATTCTGTTCAAGAAACTTTGAATAAGAATGTTGACTTTCGGAAAATGTTTTGTAAACTCCCGAAAAAAAAAAATACTGAATATAGAAAAGTTTTTTCTTTTTTCAAAAAAGTTTCAAGTTGAATAGGAATAAGTACCAAAAATTTTGAAGTTAATTGAAACGGAAATAGAAATCCTTTTTTTTTTCTTTCCAGAATTTGAACAGTAATAAAAGAGAAAAAAATACTGAATGAAAAAAGTTTTCATTCAAGAATTTTTCTGAGTAAAATGATAAAAAAAAAAAATTTGAAAAAATAAAACCTGAATCAAAATTCTGATTAAAACTTATTGTCTAATTCTTTGAAATATTCTTCTCAAAATAAATCAAGATTTCAATGTTATATCCGCAGTTGAAACTATAGTCAGCGTCTAAGTCAAATTAAATTCAGACAACTTCTATGATTGTTATCCTTTATGAGCATATATGCTATCGTATACGCTGAATAGTATTTCACATACCATGTGTACTCGTTTTTCATTCTTGAGAAAATGTTGATTTTCTCTCCTTAGTAGAATGCGAATATTGTAAACAAAACAAACACGGAAAATCAACTAACAACATTTTTTACTTGCTCCTCCCCCAATCTCTATAGTATACACTACGATAGTACGAGTAGTATTCACACACCGTATGTATACTCATTTTTAAATTTTCATTTTGAAACTTCGAGTGGACGATCCACTGTTAAATGCTGGTATGGAGAAAGTTCCTAGAATAAGGGCTATATCCTCATACATCTAGCAAAATCGCAAATTGCGACTAGCAAATATGGTGAATTTGCGATCACTAATTGCGATTGGTGTAATCCACATCCTCGATTGCAATTGCAAGTCGGCCATTTTCGTTCATTCAGCACTTGTCTGAATTCATCATATAGCAAACAAAACCTTAAATTATTGAAAGATGAGGATTAACTGTTAGTTAAATTTAAATTAGTTGTATTTGTGAGTTTATGAAAAAAATGTTAAATTTAAATGTGAGAAAAAAATATTATGTTTTACACTTTTACAGAAGAAATCGATGAAGAAATAATTTTAATTGAGAAAAAGAGGCTTGAGGAGCACGTAATATCAAATATATAAATATTATAAAATATATAAATATCAAATATATTAGATCATATAAAAAGGAAAAAAAATAAAAAAAAATTTTAAATTTAAAACTTTTTTTATTAAAAAAATCTATTATTTGAAATATTTTTTTATTTTTATTGTTTTTTTTTTATTTACTTCGTAAAATGAGAAAATGTAAAACTATAATATAATGAAAAATAAAATATAGTATGAATTAAATATAAACCAAGTAGTATTCTACAGGTTATGTTTGCTGTTAAATGAATTGCTATTACCTTTTCTCTGATCGCAAAATATTCTTGCGATTTTGCTAATTTGCGACTGTCAAAACAATCGAGGATGTGAAAACGTCGAATTCCGCTAGCAAAGTTGCTAATTTGCTTGCTATATGTATCGAGGATATAGCCCTAAATCGTTTAGTAGTCGCACAAATACAACATAATATCTGCGGGTATTGATCGCTTCTTGATTATTAAATAATTTATGACCATTGTTGTGATTAATGCTACACATTGCATCCATACAAATTTCTGAACTGAAATAACATGTGTCTGCGTTAGAACTCTATGATTATATTCATAATTTATTACGAGAAAGTTAATTTTTTTTAAAAAAAAATATATAAATTTTTTTTTTTTTTTTGTGATTGCAAAAGATCTGTTACAGGTCATCTACAAATGCTGACATAAATTACCACTCATAGACGATAGATGTGACTTATTCATAAAATGATAATAACTAACTGATAATTCATGAAGAATTCATGCTCTGTTCTAAATCTAAATATAGTTTTCATATGGACATCAATTTCATATCCATTGAATTAAAACCGCATGTCAAATAATTCAAGTAAGAATTTTTTCTTTTTCATTTATTAAATGAAGAGAGAAACTGATGATTCTATGAAGTGAAATATGTGCATACGTGTAGAGTAGAGAGGTTATCATTATTTTTCCAGAAAATAAAAAGGTTATCATCGCGTTATTATGAGTTATGAAAATTAAAAATTTTTAAATTTCCACTTGTATTCGACTGTGTGTGATCAGTTCTATATCTAAACAATATCATATGTACTCGTAGACTTGTGTATGAAATGTACAATTGTACAAGTGAAAATACAAGCATTTTAAGCGCCATTTATATAATTTCTTTTTCTCATTTTTATGTGTATAGTATAGAGTAGAGATGATGTGAAAAAGAAAAAATCATAACATTCATTATTATTTATTCGAACACGGACATACACATACAATCATCTAGTAGTCATCTATATATGGATGATTTATTAAAATATGATTGCATTCACAAAATATCCATATATTCACTATAAACACATACACATTTATACATATACAAAACAACCATGGTAATGGTAGGTAATATATTTATGGATGCGAATGAAAAGTTGAAAATTAATTTAACGCCTTTCAGACAATTTAATGGACAAGGTCTTGTCAATCAATAAATTAATATAAAGCTAGTGGCACTTAATTAAAAATGAAAATCTCAATAACAAAAAAAAAAAATGGAAAGAAAAATAACAGTGAAAATGGAAATAATAAAAAAAAATTATTAAAAAATGAAAAATATATGAAAAATGTATATAGAAAAAAAAAGTAATTTTATTTTGATTAATTTTTAATATTACTGTAGCTGTGTCCTGTGTATGTGTGCGTGTGTGTGACTGTATAATTTGTTATTTTTAAGAAAATATATATATATAATATAAATCAGAATTGATTATGATGTCTGCAAATGAAGTGTAATTAACCAAAAATGATCAATGTTAAATGAAGAAAATAATTTTGTTTTCATTAAATGAATTATGAGACAGTGGAAATGTGTATACCTATATCGTTTGTGTATTATGTAAGGGAGTATTTGGTAAAGAAAATGACAAAGGAAAATTATTTTGAAATTCAAATGAAACGTTGTAAAAGGTGTGATTGATCATAAAGCTATTTGTTTGTATATGCATTTGCATGTAATGAATGAAAGTAATGGAATGATAATGGAATATGAAGTGTTGATATGTAAAATCTATGAGGACATTGATGACAACCATATTCTGTCCGTCAGGAACATATGTTTTAGGTTTTTTCAAAATTTACTTCTACATAAGAAATTGTATCGTTGCTACTCCATTCTATAGAGAAATGCATACTTAACCTAATGCATTCTGTTCTCCACATCTGGTTCATTTTGCATCGGTCTAAATTAACATAACTTTTTGAATGTCAATTCCGTCAGTTATTTCTGAAGATGTAATGATATTTGAGCATTGATTTAAATTTCTCGTTGAAATTTATGAAATTCCTTTCTAATTGAGTTCCAAATTAAAGTGTCTACAAAAAATATGCACATACACATTATGACATGACGTTGACTTTTAACAACGCTAATATACGAATATTTTCCTAGAAATGATTTTTTTTATGTTCTTTTTAAAAAGTTTACAATTAAATTTTTTAATATTGGCGCGCAGCGATAAGATAATTATTACAAATTTTACAATTAAAACTAAATTTAACATGATTTAACGTATAACACAACGTAGCAACGAAACGCAATGATGAACTTTTTAAAAATATGAAAAATAAAATAGTAGGCTTTAATAAAACAGCTTTACATTTTGTATATCTACATTAATCGGGGACCACCGACCACCTGTAAATATGACAGACATAGTGCATATAATGATACAATAATGTTGTTCCTCCTCGTTCGCATTAAGAGCAAGTTTTTACCTTTTTTAATGAAGACATAAAAATCGATGTCACATTTAAATTTATCATCGTAATTTTCTTATAATATGCTCAATGTTTATATATATTTTATTTTATTTTATAAGTATTAAAAAAACTTTTCGAAATATATAAATTCATAATATAATATTATGTAAATTATCAATTTTTGACACCATTTTATGTGTATGTTGGTTGTGTTACCAATGGCAAGAAAATATTTATTTTTCACTATTTTATGCATTCCAATTATTTTTTTTTTCTCGTCTCTCAATTTCAATGAAAACAATGAAAAAAAAATTTGAAATGACAAAATAAATATAGAAAAAAACTAAATCAAAAAAAAAAATAAATAAAATAAAATACAGATTTTAAAAAAAGATAAGCAAAACGTGTTTAGTATACAAAATTTACATAAAAAACAAACACGAAAAAAATCGAAAAAATTAAATCGATTCTGGGTACATATAATATCCCACTTAAATCTGATACATAAACATTCCCGGTTCTTTTATATAGGTTGAAATGGTTCACTAAACCGGGCGCTAAATCTCGGGAGGCGCGAATAAGAACATAGATAAATGCCCGATTTCTTCACTTTCTTCAATTATCTTCTTGCTAACTTTAGCGGCAAGATAGCAAGGGGCTTTGCATTTCTTCACCTCTGATTAGTACTTAGCTGCCAGCTAACTTTAGTGAGAAGATGAAGTTCTGATTATCCATTTAGGTGTAACCATGTGTAACCTAACTCGATACTATACCGCCGACTAGCTGTCTAATTGGAAAACATTCAAATAAAATTAAGCTTTACATGAAATTTTACATTGAAAATTTCGAGTATCGATTCAAAATTTTCAATTTTAGGCTTGAACATTAGCCAGTTAGTTTTGTAGCTAGTTAGCAAGAAGATTATGTGAAGAAAACCAAACTCGTTGCTAGCTGCAAGCTAAACTTAGGTGGCAGTAAGCTAATCAGGAGTATGAAGAAATCGTCCAAAAGTCGCATATCGGTTTTTAGAAAAAAAAATATTACAAATGTGAATATTTTCTCTTCATATGTTCATGTACTAAAAATAGAAGAATTTCAGAGCGAAGCAAGAATCCGTATAAACAAGAAAACCGATAAATGTTTTGACTTATACTTTCATTTGTAAACAAAAATAGTCAATGAATATAGCCCTTGTGTAATCGAGAAGTAGAAATGAACAACAAGTTTCAACCTGGAGGGCGAAAAGCTTAGAAGTGCACCGGACACCCAAGGATCTGAAACCGTCGCTGTATAATAATGTTTCTACTGTGTTACATATATAATGTATGAGCATGTAGAAATGATAACGCATACTTTACACAAAAATGTAAATTCAATAATTTTTAATAAAATTTCAGTTTGTTTTTGTTTTGTTTTCTTACGCTCATTCGTTCGTGTTTTAAATTTTATTTTACTTTATAAAAATAAAACGTTCGTAGTAGCAGTATAATAGTGGTATAGTGGTGTTAGTATTTACCTATATACTCGAATATATTTATGTACCTCTATAGATGCATGTTTTTCTCAGATAACATTATAAAATATAACATGCGATGAATTTGTTTTTTCCTCACCATTCTTCAAATTTTTATTTTTATTTGAATGTTGTTTCATTTGCTTTTCATTTGTAATGTTTATTTTGTGTGAATTTTCATTTAAAAAAAAAAATAAATAAATAAAATAAAATATATAAGTGTATATGAATGTTCATGTTCATGTAATAAAGGAAGATGATGTTCAATTTTTCGTTCACTAAAATCCTCGAATATTTATACAAAATTAAATACGAGTATATATTCTCTGATGAAAAAATGTTTAACAGAAATTTTGTTTTCTCAGATCCTTGAAAAATGTACTTCGTGTAATATATCATTGAAATAATTACATAATGTAGACTCATGCGTATGTGTATTTTTTGTAATAATACATTAAAATTTGTAAGAGTAGTATTATAGATAAGTGATGACATAGCGATTTATTTTGGGTACTTAAAAAATAACCAAAAATATAAATATGAAGTAATTTGACTTTAAAGGTCAGGAGCAGCTACAATACAAAACGTTACCTGCAATTTTTTTTTATTTAAATAAATACATATTGAATTTATTATGAGTGTGAAATTATATTTGTTTAGATGATAAATCAAAAAAAAAGTAACAAAAATATTGAAATATTTACATAATTTGTTTACTTTTCGATAATTTCGAAATAATTTTTCACAAAAATTTTCAAGTGAAGGATGATGATGCTATCTCAATTATACGTATATACTTAAGAAGACAATGCATGTAAATGTACCCACCCTACCTCCTACTTCTTCTACGGTATATGACGATCTGTTTTCGATCTTGATTTATTCACTGAGACCGAATGAATTTCTCTTTTCTCAACTCTTATTTTTTATTGTGTATTATACGCATCTGTATTGTATTGTGGATTGCAATTGCAAACTACACAATCATACCGTCGATAACAGAGAAAAAAAACTTCAGTTATATGAGAGGGTTTAAAGAGTCTAGTAATCTAGCTTGCGATAGAGCACAAGTACCATATGAGACCAACACCATACCGTTTTGATATCAATGATAAAGTTCAGTCTAATATCTTTTGAGAATATTTCTGAATAAATTGGTCGCTCTGTCGCCTCGCCAGACGAGAGTAGATTCGAATCAGGCAGTATCATCACTTTAAAGCTCGACTTCTCAGCAAACTATGGTACCCATTGAGTAAATTTTGAATGTAATGAAATTTTTTAGATTCCAGATAATCGAACTCAAAGGCAGAGCTTTAGCTTCATGATCAGTAGACCAGCAATATTTAGCTACTTAGTCTACATATATAAAGCGCACACTAATTTAAGATTTTGAATTGCCAACAAGCGCCTCTTAACCATTATAATTAATTTTCTATTTAAAAGAAAATTAAATTTTCATTTTATTTTTCTAGAAAAAAAAAAAATACATATTTTCGTACCACAGAAGAAAATTTTCATTTTTTAATACCTTTAAAAGGCACATTTAATTTACTAAATAAATATTAATATTGATAGCATTAATAAATTCAGAATGTTACTTCCGCGTAACGACTTCAAATAATTGTATTTACACAACGAATGAATGTGTGTTTGTGTATACTTTAGCTATACAAATTTTTTTTTTTTACATTTTAACGACTATTTAATTTACACTTTATTGTTATTTTTTTTAAATATGTAATTTTGAAAGCACGAAATACTGTACAGAGTAAATGTATTCCCATAAAACATAAAACACTTAAGTCCATATAATAGCTTTCTATTCAATGAAAATAATAAGGAGGAGGAGGAATGATGTTTTTTTTATAAGTAAGTTCCCTTAAAGAAAAAATATAATTATATTTACAAAAGTCTACAATAT
Source organism: Villa cingulata (assembly GCA_951394055.1). NCBI lineage: Eukaryota > Metazoa > Arthropoda > Insecta > Diptera > Bombyliidae > Villa > Villa cingulata. The sequence continues at coordinate 12,751,718 of OX596020.1, read as the reverse complement.
TACAAATAAATGAGAAAATTCAAAAACTTTTAACAATTACGAGTATACATATATGTATTTGCAAAATGCTAAATGAATATTATTAGAAAAATGATCAAGAAATATGAATAAGATGATATAAACTCACATTTATTCAACTCTTATATAATGTATCTTACTGTAGTACTTTACCTTTATGTAACCATAATGTGTAAATAATAATTATTTTTGAAATTTCTAAACTTACCTTTATTTACATTCGCACAACCTTTTGCATCTCTTCTAAAGGTATAGATATTAAACTATACTATATACTATCTGAATAAGGCTGACTATTTTGTTCATCATCAATTCATGTCGTAGTTTTCTTTTTGAAGAAAAAAACATAAAATTGAAATATGATCAAAATTTACGTGATTTTCTTATACGTACACTACATATGCTCATAATATGCGTCTGCATATGTACAACAGTAGTTAATAAAATATATTTTCTTTTCTATTACGAATATCAATTTTTTGTTTTCATCTAATCGTAATGTATATGGTACGGGTACCTACTATAAGATTATAAGTATCTTTATGAGTAGTATACGTGTACGTAATATAGAAAAAAAATATTATATACATATATATGAAACATAATCTATAAGGATGACTTTTTATAAAAAGATGCATTATGTGTTTAAATTGTGAATATGGATATGCAATGTTTATGTTCGATATGCATGCATTTATGTCATGTAATGTACATACATATATGTACATCTACATGGCATATAAATACATTATGTGTACGAGTATATGACCATAGAAACAAAACGAACAATAAAATCAAATAAATCTTGAAAATATAAAATAAATATATGTATGTATGTACTCGTATGTACATTATATAAATGAAATTCATTCATAATGAATTCAATGCAAATATAAATGATTCTCAATTACTGACAATTTGTTTGCCTACATGGGCACCAATATCACTTAAAAATACATACGAATGTAAATTTGTACGATATTAAATACATTTTATATTCTTTCGATTACTTCACATACATACTTTTGTACATTATTATATTCATTTTACAATACACATACGAGTGCATAATATCGTACATACTGAAAATGTACATACATTTTGAAATATTTTAAGAAATATCATCATAAAGTTTCCACTTTTTTTTTTTTAAAAAAAAAAAGAAAAGAGTATGTAGATGATTATGATTGAGGATAGTTTTCTATTTACAAATGATATCCATATATATTTACCATGCATATCATACATGATATGATACATTTGTGTATATGCATATATGTGTGTATTATATTAAAATAGCAAAAATCTTGGATTTCCCTTTGGATTTATTTATTTATTTACTTTTTGTTCTTTCTATTTTTTAAAATTTTTATTCCAAATACATTTATAAATATGGCGCCATAAAACTACCGTATATTATATTATGTATATAGGTGCTCATATATCATAAATTCCCACCTTCCAGTTAATATACGATTATTGTTAATACACAATGACTAAAAAATCAAATTTAATAATTTTTTTATTCGCAATATAAGTACTTATATGTATATTTTGCAGGAGGGTATCTTAAGCTTAAGAGTGTAATATTTATGATGGTATAAAAAGTGCAAAGATACTTTAGTTAGTTTATTTTTCTTTACAATAAAATGATATATTGATATATTACGTGTAGGTTAAATGGATGTATATGCACGGTATGTTCATATGTTTAGGTTGTTAAAAAAGTGCACTTATAAAATACTCGTATAAGAAACTCAAGAAAAAAATTGAGAAAAAAGAAAAACCTACATAAATGTTGTAAAACTGAAAGAATTATTATTATTTACTAAATGCTGCTCCTATATAAACTCGGTTATGCATATATTTACACAAATGTCTGTCCATATAGTACATACATACATTGCAATTGACAATTTATCAAAAAAACATTTTACGATGATACAAAAAAACGAACATAAATGTAAATAAAAATAGTACACATTTCAGAAAAAAAAAAAAAAACGTTTAACAAAAAATAAATATTAAAAATGTTTATAATTATATTTATTCAGTGGCTAAATGTTTCTTATTTTATTCCATCACGATATTATAATATCACATTTATAAATATGTAAGCTGCATCTTATAAAGTGTGTGTATATATATATGTATAATATGTCGAGTACGTATTTAATATTTGACTTCTTATATTTTAACTACAATATTGTGCACACATACGAACGAGTATAGTTTTTTGGTACAGTATGCATTTATTTTCAGTATAAATCAACATAAAATATCTATACGTATAGATCCTCCGTGTGTTTATACAAAAACACCTGGATTAATGTTTCAATTTTCTTTTGTAATAAATAAAATGTAAATACTAAATGAAAATATTGTGAAAAGAAGTTAAAGATACACACATCAGAAATGCACACACACAAAAAAAAAAAAAGCGATAACAATAATGAAGAAAACCAATTGAAATGAATGAATTGAAAAAAAAAAAAAAAGAAGAAAAATTATATATGAGGAGGATGAAAATAAAGACGAAGAATAAGAAGAGTAACAGAAGATATGAGGACGACAATGATATAATGATGATGAAGCATCATAAAAATTCATATTCATATACACGTTCATAATGTATATATAGGTACTCTTGTATATAAATGAAATGACACCTTCCGGCCAGTAAATTTTCTGCTCAATAATCCTTATCCTTTTATATTTTAAATAAAAATGTTTTTTTTTTTTTTTAATTTTCAATTTTTGTTATTTTTTTTCCATACTGTGATTTCTATGGGCACAAATGTACATACAATTTTCATTTTCTTCTTTTTTTTTTTGCTTATTTGTTTATTTATTTTTAATGTTTGGTCAACAATTAAAGTCAGACCATAACTTGGACCACCATCCATAATTCACTCATTTATTTAGTGTAAATCGTATACACGAGTATGTACATATGTATGTTTGTATTGCCTTCAAGATATTGAATACATAACATAACATTACAACAAGATAATATTGGATCTCATTTAGAAAAATACAAAAAAAAAAGGTATAGAAAATGATTATTATTTTTATTTTTTTTTCTGTTTTAAATAATGTAAATAAAGTAGATTTACTATATTGATGTATAGAGTTTATTATGGATGTACACTAACTATACACATCGCCATCCATACATTTACAAATACTATGTGTATGAAACATCCTATATGCATATGCATAGATACATCTAATGTAGTTTTATGTGTATGAAATGGACGTAATTTTAAAGTGTCTACTTGTGTTCCCGTGAAATTATTTGCCTGCATCTCAAGGGATCGAACTCAAGCTGTGCCTGAGAAGAATATGCAATCATAATATATACGTACGTATTCGTACAGACAAATATATATGCCAGCAATATTATAATAGGTGCATAAAAAGGCTCTTCACAAAATATAAATATATACGTTATACGAGTATATGTGGCTGTCCAACGTATACACATCGTCATCATTTACTTACTTCATACACACACATATGGAATATAGAAGTCCCTTATTTTTTTTTTTTTTTTTTGTTCTTAAAATGAAAAACACTTTTCGTTTTTCTTCCTTTTATTTTTCGATTATTTCTTTTTTTTTTAAAAAAAATTCAGATCGTGTGTTTTACTTGGAAAGTTGCATGATTTCTTCTTTTCTACGTTCTTTTTTTATTTCGAATGCATTGTTGACTTCCTCTTGTACTTACACTATCCATGATTATTATTATTTTTTTTGTTATATGTATATGTATGTATATGTACATGAAAAGTGTTTATTTAGAAACGAAAAAACAAAAGAAAAGAAAATAAGAAAAATCAAACCAATATCAGTATGCTGTAGCCAAAGCCAATTGCCAGTATGGTACACGGGAACACGTTTTTAACGTAAAGAAAAAATTTAATGGGCTGTTAGCTAGCTAGCAGTGAGGTAGCAAGCAGCAAAATCTTTATCGTATGTGGCATGTATGTATTTATGTATGTCCTTTTATTCTATCAATTGATCTTGAATTTGGTCACTATACTATTTTCAGAAATCGAAGTCAGTATTGTGCTTATGGAAAAAGTTACCCGATGAGTTTCTGATAACTTCACATATAATATTTTGTAGGAAATTCTGAATAATATATCTCTGTCTTGATTTAAATTGAGATCTGATCACCCCACACACGAGACAGATTTATACAAACGCAATGTGAAAGAATATAGAAAAGCATGCCTATCTTGCCTGTACTGACTTCAATTTCTGAAAATAGTATAAGTTTTTTATATTTTTTTTATTATTATTTTTTTTTTTGAAGTTACAACATTGTAAGAGACATTCTCTAGCAATAGGTATTTCTTTTTAAATAAGAACGGAATATATGATTGGTATAGCAATGTTTTGTGTATTAGCTGTGCAAGCAATGTATGTACTCGAAATCAACATGCACTTAACTATGCCTTCGCATCAATTCAATATCTTGAAATACTCGTATATAACACACATATACGACCGCAATACGACGAATATGTGTATGAATGTAAAGATTTCATGGCGTGGTGGTGCATTTAACGTATAATAATGCAATTGTAGGTAACTTTATGTACATATTATGCATTTTTTTGTTGTTGTTGTCATTGCGAATTTTCTCTATAATAATATTAATAATAATAATATGTTATATTCGTGTTATCATCATCATTATCTCCTTAAAATTCAGGACATGTACACTGCAATCGAAGATCATGTTCATTTCTGGAATTTTTAGAGTTACCAGATTTATAAATCATATAAATTAATAATTAATTGCATATACGAACATACATATTGTGTTGTGTGTACTGTTACCATTATATAAAGTACGAAGTCATATATACGAAGTATGTAATTATCCAATGCTGTTACTGTTATAATTTTACTTTATTCATATAACTATACATTTGTCTATACATACATATACATCGTTCTCGTATGTAACAGTAGATTAAATTTATGCACTTTTCTTTGTTTTCTTATATGATTCTGATTTAACATTCACTCATTGATTTATCAGTTAATTGCCATGCATTTATAAAAAAAATTCAAAATGTCATGTACGATTATACAATTTTCTTGTAAATGATATTCACTGTAACATTTTTCATAAATACTGCCATTCTACGTGTACATATGATTCATTTATGATTGAATAACTGCAATTTAAAATATATGTACAATAAATAAACAATCGAGAGAAAAAAAAACGAAATTAATTTAATAAAATTTTTAACTTATTTTTTTCAATTCCCTTCTGTTTTTAACCTTCAAGTTTATTGTCTTTCAATTTAATCGAAAATAATTTACAGATACTTTTATGCAATGTGTTAATTTTCTGTATTCAGTTTTTGTTGAACATTTTCAATAATTTACTGTCCAAGTCAAAAAAAAAATATATATATAAAATAAAAATAAATATGTATTAAGAAAATAAATTATCGGCAAAATGAAACAATAATAGGATCCAAATTGTTGGTTCAAAATTCAGCAATCAGCACATAATTATTATTAACGAAACATAATCGGGTAACACTACTATACTAACACTTCGTTTCGTTGTAGATAGATAGGTATCATACAATGTTTTGTATGTTATAGCGGTTATGGTTAGTTAGTTGTTTAGTGGTACGTTTACTCGATTATTATTAAAATTATTTACTGACTTACTGACTACCATAATTTTAAGTCGTGCATGACTTTATTGTTTTTCATGATGTAAAAAAAATTTTTTTTTTAGGAAAAAATAAAAAAAAATAATTGTTTATTTTTATAATTTTTATTTTTGCAAAAAAAATATCTGACATTACTGGTATACATTACGTGCTGGTGCTGCTATCACACGATAGATTTTTCTGTAATAACTTTAAACACTTTTCATTAATTTTATTTACCTTATATACGATTATATCTCGTTAATTTTTCCATTTTTTTTTTCTTCTCCGTTGTTTTGTGTGTGATCTTTTCTTGCTTGTATTAAATCTGTGATACTAGTTGCGGTTAATTTAATAAAAACATTTAAGATTTTCTGATTTTTTTTTTAGGATCATATATGCCATAAAAATAATTATTATTGACAAGAAAAAAAGATAAATTTTCATCGAAAAAAAAAAAAAAAGAACAAAGTGTCGCCTATAAGTGTATAATTCAACATTATCCCATATAACCATATATCACGTTTAATCACATACACACATACACAAATATATCTATTCGCACATACATGCGTGTATACTTGAAATCATATACTTTTTGATTTTAAATTTTTTAAGAAAATTAACTGACCGATCCTTATGGCTATTATACTCGTTATCATAAACACATTGGAAATATATTTGTACGGTGTACATAACATAGTCATAATCGTATATACACGTATGTGTAATTTAAACTTTTTTTTGTTTTTAGAGATATAAAACAGAAACTAAAAAGACAAATTTAACAACAACAAAAAATGAAAAACAAAAGTGCAATTTCATGAGATTAAACACTCGTTAAATACGGATGATAATGATGATATGGTAATAAAAAATAAAACAGAAAAATGCAGCAATAGTTGTAGATAAATCCACATGTATACTAGTGCATACAGTGTGTATCCAACCTATCGCGCTACCACCATACACCATATCATGAAGGAAACGAAACGAAACGAAACCATATGTAATGTTTGAAACATGTAATCCTTATTGGGATTTTATATAAACAGCAAATAGCAGAGTTACATGCATATGTATAGTAAGTATGTATTATTGCTGGCTGGATGATGTTATTTTTATCAGTAAGAGACAATCTTAAAAAATACCAAAGTCATTTATTTTTTTTCATTTTTAACCTGCAATGTAACAAAACAAAAAAAAATTAAAAATGAAACATTTTTATTTTTATTTTTATTTTTAATTTATGTTGACTTTTTTTTGTTTTTGTATTTTTTAATATTTTTGATGACGACGATTATGATGATAAAAGATGATGATTATTATTATTGTTGAATTTTGATGTCATTTAATTCTTTATTTTATGTATAGAAAAAAAAAAAACTATGAATTAGTATCGTGTCGTTGTTTAGTTTTCTCATGTTACTACTGTACAAGATTATTCATATACATTGATTTTGAAAACATTAATCACGATCGTTTTTTTGATGTTTTTTTTTTTGTCCTCTATCTTTATAAATTATACTTTGCTGTAAAGTTATTAAAAGGAGTAAAATATTTCCAGCATTTATACATTATATGTACATATACTTTTATTTTTTCTTGATTTATCTTCTTCATTTCATTCTTATTCCTTCATACACTTACGTACTTACGTTCATTTTGTTACATCATCATTTTTTTTTTTTTTATTTAGCTAATGTTTTTATTAATATTTTTTGTCATTTTTACATGAGTAACGTATACATGAATGTTCACTAGATAAATACGACAAGTACGAAATTACAACACAGATTCCTTATTCGTATACTTACTATAAAAATCAATTGAATTGCTATATATCTTTACGTATATATACTCACGTGTAGGTACAAATACATAAACGATCACTTACATACAAAACACTTTAAAGTGTATATAATATTTAATAATTTTTTTTTTTTTCGAAAACTGTATATACATCGTGATGATGAAAATGATCGTTATACACGTATCAAAATACATTCACGTAATATGTGTTTGTGTAATTTAATGAGAAATGAAATGTTCACGTTGTTATAATATCAGAAGTTGTTGCCTAAAGTTAAACGCTCAAAAAAAAATGATTAAAACAAAATATTTTTATCAAATTTAAACATCTGTTTTATTGAATCTTAACATTAATTTATTTAGAAAATTCTTTGAATAAAATCAAGATATCGTTTTCACTAAAAAAAAAACTATATATGTATACTCGTACATAAAGATATTTCATAAATTCATAAATTATTATACGAGTATGTGTATTTGTACTTTATAGATAAAATGTAACCGATAAAATACTGTATACAAAAAAATATTAAATATAAAATTCTATCTCATTTATCGATATCAATATCCTGTATGTATATGTGAATCAAATTTATTAATTTTCAGGAAAATATTTTATATTACATGTTATAATGAAAATGACAAAAAAAAAAAAATTATTGAATCCTTCATATCATTTTTATTATTTTCTTTTTTTTTTTTAAATTTTTAATATTTTCGATTTATCAAAATTCATTATCTCGATCGTTGAAATCAAATATCTGGTGAGAAACAAATCGTTTTTTGTGGATAATTTTAACTATTTTTTGTTTTCATTTTTTTTCATTTTTTTTTTGTTAAAGAAATAAATATTTATGGTAAAAATAATATTAAAATTTATATGTACATATTTTGTTTGATTTATCAAAATGATTTATAAATGAAATCCTGATTTCAAATTGATTAGTAAAAATATCGTGTTACACGTTTACGTATACCTATGTATACAAATTTTAAAATTATTGTCATACGGAGTTAAAATGATAAAATTTGATTATTATCAGATATTCTTTGATTTTTTCATTTTTGTTTTATGTTTTGTAATACTTATTTCGAAATTAAATTTCTGAAACTATCTCTTTGTCAATGTAATTTTCTTTTAAATTTATTAATGTCACATTTAGGAAAAGGAAAAATATAAAAACTAGAAATCCTGTAAAAGGTATGTGAAAGTTTTATTGGTAGTTGGTAGATTTGTCTGAAGATATTCAAATGAATAGAATGTGAATATCGTACATAATAAACACGGAAAATTATCCAAAAACATTTTTAATACTCGCTCCTCTCTCTTTTCTATACATAATAAAGCGGAGGTCATTGACTCTAACAGTATCTGTTACATACGCCGTGCTAGCAAGAGTAGTATTCTACACATCATGTATACTCATATTTTTTTTGTTTATAAAAAGTTGATTTTCTCTCCTTACTAGAATGCGAATATTATAAACAAAACAAACACGAAAAATCAACTAACAACAATTTTTAGTTGCTCCTCCTCCTACATATACTTAGTATACGCTACGATAATACGAGTAGTATTCTACACATCATGTCTTCTCGTATTTTTCTTGTTAATAAAAAGTTGATTTTCTCTCTCAGTAGGTAGAAAGTAGAATGTGAATAGTGAATATTGTACACAACAAACACAGGAATTTCAATAAATACACAAAATATTGTCTTGCAATTGTGAATTTATCCCCGTATTTGTAGGTCTTTATTCACTTCAAAATGAAATTGAATAAATTCGAAAAGAAAATAAGTAAGATATTCAAAGAATGAATGAAATTTTTGATTTTCTTTACATAAATCACATTTTATGTTTTGAGAATTTTTTATTTCTTCATTTTTTTTTGGGTTAATACATAAACATTTGTTTAAAATTATCATCGTACATGTGAATACATAAATATTATTTGAACCAAAAAGCAAATAAAATACGAAAAATAACACAGAGAGAAGATTAATTTGAAAAGAATTCACATATTCCATATTACTTAGTAAAGTAAAAAAAAATTCAAATTAATTTCGAAATTATGTTGATAAAGATGATCGAAAAGGATGTTATAATGTATTATTATTTAATATACGAGTATATGTCTATGTAAAGCATACAAAATTAATTTTATCTGACATTGCGAATAATTTATTTGATATACATACATATAATATGTACATACTACATACATACATATATTTTTTGCCTGTTACAGTATATATGAATTTATATAATTCAGAAAACAACAGGTGGTGGTGTAAAATTATTATATTAGAGTGTATACCTAGATAATTGAAATAAAAATAAACTAACCATAAAAAAATGATAAAGAATAAACGAAATGTATCTGTAACGAAAAGAAAATGTATCAAACCAAATTATACTTAAGTAAACACACATATTTTTGTAAATAAAACAAACATTTGGAACAGGATATCAGTTGATACTTTTTTTTCGCTATCTTATTTTTATTAATGGTGGTATTCTCGAAACGAATATAAAAAAATATGTATATTTTAAAAATAAAGTTTTCATTTATATTTTTGTATTTTGTATATATGTATGTATACGAATGTGCCTAATTTATATTTTATTTGATTTCTTTTTATACATATTTTTGTTGGCTAATAAATTTTATTTTATTATATTCATGCATTTCTTTACGTTCGTGTATGTGTGTGTGTGTGTGTAAATTTTTAAGAGTCGTAAAAAAAAAATATGAAAAAATCTTATTTCCTTTTTTATTATAAGTTACGAGTGTTTATAATATACATATATGTACCTTCATTCAATATACATACGAAAAAGTGATCAATTCATCTGTATTATCTTCAGTAATAATCTTTATTCTAAAATATTTTAATCTGATCCTACATGTAACATAAACATACACATACTCGTACTTGTATATTTTCTAACTTTGTTCTGTATTCGTTTTTTTTTTGTTTCTTTATTTCTGTGTCAGTGTTTTGTTGTTTTTTTTTTTCTGTAAATTTTTTTCTTGTTTTGTAAGTATTTATGTGAAGTCACAGCAGTACGCCTTTTTACGGTTACAGGACAATCACAAATCAATTGAAACAAAAAGGAAACAAAAAAAAAAAAAGAATTGTAGATACTGTGTATTTAAAAACTGAATAATAATATAAGCAGATAAATAAATATAAAATATAAATGTCAAACACAAACATGCATACACATCAAATACAAATTCTTATAAATATAAATACATATACGAGTACATATAATTTATTTTGTTTGTATAAAGTGTTTGTGTGTTCGTAAAAAATTTTTTTTTTTCCAGAATAGAGATATATAAATTCATTTTGAATTTGTATGTATGTAATACCTTATATATTTATTATTATACATATAAATACGCGTTATCCCACAGTTATACATATGTACATTAGGTGGTATATAATAGTGGTTTAACTGATTTTTGGTACATAATTTTTGTGTTATTTATGTATAGATATTATTTTATCCTGATCAGCCTATATTCAATGTGACATTTTTATACATTTTTGTTTTATTTATTTTACTTATCCTGAAATATGTAGTATAGTGTTGTATACATTTTTTTTTCTTCCTTTCTTTGACATTATGTGCATTATATTCTATGTATGTATTGGTATTAAATTGAAATATGTACCCAGCTGACCAAGTGAACTCATAGTAAATTCATTCTGAATTCATTTCAACCAAGTGATTCTTCACGTGAACGTTCACAGTGAATTCACAGTGAAGATATTTTATTTCAAAAATTTTTACTCTATGGCTGGTCACAGTGAATTCACTTAATGAATTCATTTTGAAATCACTTACTGAATGTTTAATGAAAACACGAAATGAATTCATATTGAATGCACTTTGTGAGGGTAAAATATCATTCACAATGTGAGTAATCAATGAATCCTGGCTCTAATTATTATATTCCTACTTTTCGTTTTGTATTTCAATAATTTAAACAAAAACTCTTTAATCACTTAATAATATTAATCACTTCGTTATTTTTTATTTATTTTACTTTTTATTTTTAATAAACTAATATTACACAGAATTTAAAACACTTGCTTATTCCTTATTCTTAGACTCAAATAACTACATTTTATATCGCTTCAGTTTACAAATTAGTACATGAAAAAGAAATACAAAATTTCACTTTACGTTCACTAAGTGATTCCATAGTGTTAGCCTTTGTGAATCGTAACCATTTTACGAAGATAAAACGAATGAATTCGCCTAATCATAAAATTAAAATACATAGTCGTCATTCGTTTACATAAATCGTCATTCATCAAATGAATTTTATATGAATATAATTCATATTTCAATCACTTGGTGTATTCATAATGTACCCATATTTTTGAATAATTCACTTATTTTTCATTTCGTGTTTTCAAAATGAATAAGAGAAAAATTATTCAGTTCATGAAGATTTTTGGCATTCACTATGAATTCACTGTGAACCTAGTTCACTGAATGGTCAGCTGGGTACTTACATATAGAAAAGGCTTTGTATTTAGGAATGAAAAAATCTTTTGTTTTTCTTATTCATATCCATTCTTCTTATACATAAGTATACACATAATTTGGTGCTGTATTGATAATATCGAATTAATTCTGGCAAAGTCAAGATACATAATAGTATGTATGTATTTCCAATGTCTTTTGTACAATTATGCAGTGTAAGAACAACATAAAATTGAAGACGAGAAAAAACAAAACAACATCTTGAAAAAATGAATAAAAAAATATATCAAAATCAATATGAAGTATGTGTTTGTGTTTATAATGACATTCAATATTCAACCGAAATAAAAACCTATAAAGAGTCAGAAATTCGAAGTTTCCTTTTTTTTTTGGTGTTGTTTATATGAAAAATGTTGTCCAGACCTATAAGACATGATTTTTGGATACTTCATCTCCATAGGGATTCGACACTGTTATCTGTTATCTTTGTTTATAATATGTTCGTTCTGTTTAGTATACGTAAGTAAAAAAAAATGATTCGAATATGTTTCATGCATACTCATCATTATTCATTCCATTTATATATTTTCTCTTGATCATATTTCTTATAGCAACAATTTATTTAAGTGTAAAAATGATTTTTTAGTGTTACCAATAATTGAACAATAATTTTTTTTTTTTTCGAAAAGAATATAAATCCATTAGACCATTACGTCATTACATTATTGAAAGGAGAGGATATTTAAATAGACTATTTAGTTTATAATATATAGCATGTGATAAGTTATTTATGTTTGCCAATAACATTCTCCCTAACATAACTTCTATAAACTCATGGTGTTAAGTTTAAAATAAACGTTCATATAATTTACACTGGTATATGCTTCGATTTATTGAAGCATATTATGTACACAGGAAGAGTGGTATGAGTATGTAGCCACATTATTTCTTTGTATGTATATATGAAATTTATCAACAAGTAATCCGCCTACATTAGATTATTAAAGTGTACATAAATATCCTTTATAACTTTATTTCTTAAATGTACGAGACGAGTATCTATATGCATAAAGAATATCGTGAAGTTATAAAAATGTCAAATATTATTCATTTACATAAAATTATCATAAAAACTCATCAAACTGTTAATAAAAATTTGAAATTTTTTTTTTTTTTTGTGTATGAAATGTAGCTTAATAAAATAACAAAATATCTGCTCTTATTTACTGACTAAAATTGTTTTCAAAAAAAAAAAAAAAAAAATTTTTTTTTTGTACAAGAAATAAAAATAAAATGAATCACTTCACTAAGATTAGTTATCCATTATTAAAAAATAAAAAGAGAAAACCAAAAATTGTTTGTACCAATAAGATTATATTTAAGTAGTAATCTCAATAATTGGATAATTATGGTATTTTTGGTAAAGAAAATTTTCAATGTTGAATGTAATAAAATGAGAGTAAATTAAATCGGTTGGGTAAATTCAGTTCATTATCCTGATACAGTAACAGCAACAGCCCTCATAATTAACATTTAATTTTTTTATTTGTGTTCTTTTTTCTTTCTGCACGCCAACTTCATTTTTACCTATTAAATGGTCTGTTTACTTCTCTATTTTATTTTGATGTTGCCTTTGATATATATACGAGCGTGGTATAAAATAAATATTTTTATTCAAAAGCCCTTACGGCCTAGATATTATTCGAATTTAGTTATAAAATTTCCGATATAAAACCAAACCACTGATACACCATAATTCATACGATATGTGTGTTGTAGTGGTATATTCTCATCTAACTCTATAACTGGTTCACTATAAACTTAAAACTATAATAAACTAAACTATCCCAACACCAACACCACAACTCCAAAACCTTACCTTACACATTCATTCAAATCGGACGTTATCATGTTATCATAAACAGAGGCCCCAAAAAACTCCAAATCCAAACTTTTAATATTCGTATTTTAAATATTAGCATCAGCAAACAGCATCATTTCATCAGCATTTGGATAACTTTAAAAAATAATTCATTTGTTGTGTTGGTGTTAAAGCAAAACTACATATAAAATACACAATTTCTGCCTGCACTATAAATATAAATATTCCCATTCCAACGCATTTCTCTACCAAATACGAATACAAATACATATGTACATATGTACACTATACTTATACAGCAAACAGCATCATACACATACTACATATATTTCAACAATTTCGGTCATACATATAAAAAAGTATCGTTCATTATGAGGATATGTACTTATGTGTACTGTGTAGCCAAGAGCCTACAATATACAATCTCTATAGGAGATAGGAGCCAACAGAGTTGATCGTTGCTGTAGCTGTTGGACTTGGAATTGGATTTGGATGGAATAATGAACAGAAATAGTTATTATGGTTCCGTGTTCCGTCCGATACAGACAGTTATTGTTGAGTTCGGAATGTGATAGGATGTGTTCATCTCATTATATCATCGTATGTTAGTGTTTTTGAATTTTGATTTCTTCAAAATAAACTTGTGACTGTGAATATTATTTATGTATACTATAGTTTCGAATAAGTTTTTTAATGGGCGCCAAACATCATTAATTCGTATTTACATCAAAGAGCAATTACGTTATAGATTCTATGAAATTATTTCGAAATCAAAAACCAAAAATCATAAATTTTGGGATTTTTTTTTTTCTTTATATATAAAAGTTTATTAAATTTTCATATGAGTGTGCATGAGTGTTTCTGATGATAAAAAACGCAAATAATAAAGGTAGAGTGGAAAATTCAAAATTTATCTTTTAATCTGATAAAAAAAAAATTGAAGTGTGTACTATTATTATAGTTTAGTGCTTAATTCATCAAGTATCTGAATAGAGATATACATCACATAATTAAATACAAATTTTATAAGTTCTGATATTATTCATATAAAAACAATCATATCTAAAAATTTGTTATCGAATTATCTAGCTACTACCACATTTATACGAGTACATTTGCATATTTGATTCGAATTATCCTTTATGTGTTAAGTTTTTTGTACGAAATTTTTGAAAATTTATTGTATGTGGCTACAAAAGTATTTATGTATACGTATGTGTATATGTGTGTAAGGAAAAACGATAAAATACGCTAGGAAAAAAACTAAAAGTTAGTAAAATACTCATATACTAATTAAATTTGAAATGAAAAAAAATGTCGTTTTGTGCAAGGATGTGTTTTAATTGTGCTACGAAATGATATATTAAATAGTACGTGTTATCTATCTAAGTATCTGTGTATGCATGAATGTTTTAACTTTCATGCTAAAGACATTACATAAAAAAGAAAATTTCTAATAATGAGAATATCGCTTAAAATTTGTCTAATTTATGGTATTTAGTTAAGGAAGTGAAGAAAAACCTCATAAAATATCTACACTCCGTGTACACATAAATACAAAATACTATAAGGATATACATATTTTTGTGTTTAAATTTGAATATGAAAGGTTAATAAATATAGAGATAATAAAATGACTTCTTATTGTTTACAATGGTATTGGGATTGGCTAAATAAATATTTCGATGTTAAGGATAAGGACTAAACTGAACGTCCTTGAATATTTATGTTATAAAAAAAAGAAAGTATGTTTTGAAAATCTATATTATCCTTCGAAAGATATTTGTATACTACATTTTGTGTTTTTGTGTGTGTTAACATATCTTTTTGATACTTTATTTGATTTTCGTGTTATTTCTTAGTTTATTTTTAGTTTTAAATTTTAAACAAAACATAGAAAAAAACAAAACAATAAAATGATAATTGTGTAAATTGGATATGTGAATGTATGGATGGGATAGAAGAAAAATGATTGATGTAGAGCAGGGTAAGTTTATTGTGTGAAATTATTTATTAGAGATTTTTGATTACTATCTATTGTAAGGATCATCCATCTATGTGTGTGTGTATTTATTGGGACATTATTCTAAAGCTATTTTCATTTTATTCATTTGATTCGATTTATGAATAACGCCTAGATATGTACGTACAGTTATTTGTGGAAATGAAAATTAACTTGGCAAGAGAACAACTGAAATAAATAATTGGAATAAGAGCCAAATTATCCATGTATTTGTGTGATTCATTTTTTTTGGGAAACAAAAGTAGTGTATATTCCTATTTCCCAGAACCAAAAGGATCTTCAACTAATGTAGTTATCTTCCTACGCTATATAAATGAATTTTCATAATCATTTTATTGTAATTTTATGTGAATTTTGGTGCTATTTTAAATAATTTATTTCGTTAATTTCGAATTTATATGCTTTTTTTATGTATTCTCCTAAGTATGTTTTTGGGAAGGAATATTCTTGACAAAAGAAGCAATAAAGTATCTTCGTATAACAATAAAAAATGTAAATAATGTACACGTTCGTTGTATGTGTTTAAGATTTTTGTTATTCTTGGCGTGGTTGTTCCTTTTTTTATGAATAAGTTGTTTTGGTTATGTACTCGTACATAAATTAAAATTAATTTTTTCAGTTTAGAGACTGAATTATAATTTTTTGTAAATACGGTAGCAGTTCGATGATAAAATTTTCGATTGATAAATTAATATTCAAAAATGATTATCAAAATTGAAAAAAAAAAAAAATAAATATTTATAGTGGACCTAATGTTTAGTTATTAAGGAGAACAGATAAACATTTAAAAGTTGTTTCTTGTTTATTTGATTTATTTTAGTAGTTTTTTTTTAAGTACCTAAATGTTTGACATTTTATTTATTGTCACGTTTACATACTCATTCACGTTTACTGAAATTTTCGAAAGTAAATAATTTATGACAGTCTCGTATAACATTTTGATTGACATCTTCAAAACAAGGATTCTATATAAATCTTTCTTATATTGATTCAGTAAAATTTGTTTTACAATATACTTTTTGTTATATCATTTAATCTTTGTATCCTTTCATTTATTTCATAAACATTCTTAGAAATTACCTTTTTTACCTAATAAGTGTTTTTGTAATTTTATGATTTATACCCGTAAATATTAGATATAGGTATAGGTGTATCCTGTATGGGTATATACATCTGAATATGTATATTATAAGAAATCTGATAAGAAAAATTTTGTTTCTCTTTTTTTTTTTTTTGTTTCTGAAATAGGTGTTCTCACAGAAAGGACATCAATCCATCTTTTTCTGACAACAATTTTTGAAGGACAGTTTACAATTAATGAAAAAGATATTTTTTTTAAGAATGTAACTAAAGAAATTACATTACACTGGAGATTTTTAAATGGATCCTTTTTTTTTTGAAGATGTATATGAATTAGAAATATACACTACATAAATATATGTTCACATAAAATTCTGGTTTCTAAGTACAGTAAAGTAAATATACCATTCCACTCAATGTTTATTTCATTAGTTTTTTAATCAATTTAATTTCACGATTTTCGTGAATTCAAATGTTTATAAATTTTAATCATTCAAATGAAACCAATTTCCAATGTCACGATTACCTATACTTCATATTTTTTTGCTTCTTTATATGTTAAACATTTGTTCGAAATAAATAACACATACATAATTCAATTAATTAAAATTTGAACGACAGTCATATCGTTTGAATATATCAAATTGTATATATATTTTATATTCCAATGTTACTAATTATTTCAGAAATTCGTTTTTCTTAAGAAATTCCGAAGAAAATCGTATAAAAACATATGTACGAGGATGACAACAATTTATCAATTGTCTTGAATCTTTTTCTATACCCAAATTTTATATGAAATGAAAATGCAAAAAATAAAAGTGTAAAACAAAAATAAATAAAAAAAAAAGAATTGAAAAGTTTCATTTCAATTTAATTAATGAAGTTAAGATTTCAGGTTAAAGATAAATGGTGGAACATGACAAGAGACATACACATACACACACAAATTGATAAAAAAAATAAAACGAAAATTATTCAGAAAAGAAATCATCAGATAAAAAACAGCGATGATCCCAAAAAATGTTTTATAAAAAGTGAATGGCATGGCAAAAATTTAGTTTAGTTTTTAGTTTGCATTTAGGTATTTTTAAAGAGAAATTAGGCATAAAGGATTTATGATACGCAAGGTGTGTATTATATGCATCTAATTTAATTTTAATTTGAAAAGTAGAAAATTTGAATTTAAAATTTTGCATTTATTTATTTCCAATGAGATGATTCAAATTTATTTTATCGTGTTTCGATTTTAGATTCGATATGAAATTTTTCAATATTAATAAAAGTTTGCTGTTTGCATGTTTGACTAACATCAAAATTATAAGCAGAAGTTAATGTGTAGAAGCGTAGAAGGTAGAATTGTAGAAGAAATAAATTTATTAAATGCAATTTTAGTGATTATCACGTACGATAAATTATTTGTTACACATTTGAAATTTATAAGTGCTTACTTAGATATTATACCAAAAACTAATATGTATACAGGACAACATGCATACATACATAATATATGGTACATAAATTATTGAGAATCTAAGGAATTAATTAAAAGATAATTATAACATCCAATATATATTTATGTCATATAACCAATGCACAAACATTAAATCAAATTGTTCTGTTTTTTGTTATTTATTTTTCTTTTGTGTGTCGCGTGTGTGTCTGTACGTACATAATGTTTGATTTTAATTTATTTTTTCTTCATTTTCTTTTATTAAACTTAAATTATGTATGTACATATTTATTTCAGATAGTGTGTTGTGTTGTATATTAAAGAAAATGTAAACCAATGAGAAAAGGTAAAAAAAAAAAAATAGAAAATAAAAGTTAAAAGATTAAGTACTTAAATAGAGAAAAATTAAAAACATTTATGTTTGTACGTATATGTGCACATATTAACAGAATATATTTTCGTATATACATATGTATGTGTAATAATATATAAATTTTTATGGATTGTGTCACGCAAAATGAAATTTATTTGCAAAAGATTTTTAACTAAAGATATTATAAATACTGTATGTATAGAGAGAGAAAGAAGTGCACATATGCATACATACCACATAAATAAAATAAGGTGTTCAGAAATTATATATGTATATGTATGTATATTCCTTTTTTTCTTCTCATACTCTTACTTTTTATTTTAATTCTTTACTTTTTTTTTGGAATTAAAAGGAATGAAAATAGTAAAAAAAAATTTATAGAGACCACCATTCGAAGTTTAAATAAAAAAGCCAGATAAGAAAGAATGAAAAAAATAAGAAAAATAAATGAATTCACCTTAAAATACGATTCTTATATGGAAGCAACAAATAAAATAAAATACTTATACAAAAATGTGTATATCATAAGCATAACTCGTGTGTATACATACTATTTCAAATATTTTTAACACCTTGTGGCAAATGCAAGCAGGCATAATTCTCCTCATACACAAACTACATACTATTTTTAGTTAACATAATGATTTTGAAAGCAGAATTGAAAAAAAAAATTTTTTTATCATTCGAAATTTACTGCTCCACTATATGTATAATAATACAATTACAAATGCTCTCGAAGTGTGCGTTTGTGCACCTTTAATTTATATATTTATTTATTTATTTATTTTATCATTATCTTATTTATTTATTGTTGTTTCTGGTCATATGTGGTAAGGGTGTCTTGATTGTGGTTTAAGGTGAATCCTTGCTTTTGTTTTTTTTTTCTTATTTTGTTGTACCTATATGAATTTCATCGTGTTATTCTGTTGATATATGTATTTTTGTGTGTAAATATATCATTCAGATATGTACCTACCTAAAACATTAAATATGAATAAAAAAAAATTTTGCTAAACATATTATAACATTTATATGTACATATGTACATGGAATATCGTATACATAAGTAAATACATAAAACCAAAATAAAACATTCACTTACTTACATATGTATAAATTAAAAGAAAAAGTGTACATTTATAAATTTGTATGTGTGTTTGGTGTGTTTGCTTCTTAAAATTGACAATAAAACATGTCACCATAAATCATTGATGACAGAATGTTGTCGTTGTCATATACGCGTATCCTCTCTTTTATTTGATACACTCTTCTATGGTAAAGAATATAATCGTAATCGCAATGTAAATAAAATAAAATACGACGGGATACAAAAATATTGTACTCGTATATTTATGTATGTAGTATACAGTACATAAGCGTACTGTACAGTGAGTATAGTATATTTAAAAAATGTTTGTACTTACTTGGTCTTGTAACTTACCTTTCTTTCTTGTATCTTGTACGCAGATACAGAGAATTATATTTAATTTTCCATATATTTCTCGTGTACGAGTTATACACATTAATTTCATTTTGAGTTAGAATAGAAATAAATTTCATTATAGAGTACCGACATTTAGCATTTAGCTCCTCAAATTGTGGCATTGGGTAAATGATATTTTATTTAATTCTTGTAAATCTTTAAATATTGCTTTTATCAAAAAAAAAATAGTAAGACTAACTAACTAACTATATTGCAATTTTTCTCATCTTGTTGAACATTAACATTACTAAATTCACCAAAGAAGACAAAATATAGTTTTAGAAATTGTTCTGCTGTATATATTATAGAGATCAACTTCCATTAAAAAATGGCACACAATAAATTATTTTTATTTTTCTAAAAATTTTATTTGTTTTTGGAATGAACTTGAAAATGTGATATCATGTACTTAATATTTTTATTAGAAAAACAAGCACAACGACAATTTTATGTACATATGTATACAAATACAAGTGTTAAGGAGATAATAAGTTTTAACTATATAAATAAAAAAAAATATTATCTGGCATCGAACGCATACAGCAACACCACCATCATCATCATCGTCAAATACAACACCAACCCACATCCTCTTTTGGAAAAGATTTTTTTTTTCTTTCTATTTTTATTTTTTATGTTCAGCTTGTAAGTTTTTTTATTTTTGGATTTCGTCTGTATGTTTTTTTTTTTGTTTTAATATTTGATTAAAGTTAAACTTAGCGGCATTACATGAAAAGTAAAGAAAAAAAAAATGAAACGAATATGGAGCTGCTTAAAAAAGTGTCGTTGATTGTCATTCAAACACACACCAAACCAACCAGCCCGCAATATTACAAACAATAAACCACAAAAGTACTGAATTGTCATTGCTCTGCGACAATAACAAGAAAAAATTCACTACCAAGACAAAAGGAATTCTTGTTTTTTGTTTTTTTTTTGTTTTTTAAAAAATCATTTTCTTTAAAATTTTACTCTTGTCGTATATGTGAACAAGTAGTAGTAATGTATTTGTGGTGTGGCGGTAGGTAATATACAAACACAATATAATATGTATATACTCAGACCCACAATCCTTTGTATTTATTTAATATTTAAATATAAATTTTTTAGTTAGTTCCTGGTTTTTCTTTTTTTTTGCCCATTTCTACATTTATTTTTTTTAATTCAGTATTCGTTTTTTTGTCTTTACATTTTTATATTGGATTTTATGATTACTTTTGTATAAACTATACATGAGTTTTTATTTTATTTTCCTTTTTTTATATTTTATGAAATGTCTACTTATGTATATCGTATGTATTTGTATGTTTGGGGAGGCCGCCAACGATGTGGTTTGTACAACACGAATCAAAATTTATGTCCTGTAAGTTGAAATTATAATATGTATACTATACATCACATCGGAGTGTGTGTATGTGCATTCTCTGACTGTTTATGTGATCATAATTTGTGAATGTAGTACGATGATACGATATAAGTATTATTGTTTCATTTTTATTTTGTTTCTTGATATGGTCATAAAACTTTTCCTTTTTTTTTTTTATTATTAATTTATTGTTCGTCTAACCGATATGTAAATTATGTAGTTTTGTGGGTGAAATTATATTCAGATTCTTATTTCTTTTTGAATTTTTTTCTGTTTCTCCATGTCAATATTTTATTCATTTTGACTTTCCTTTTTTATCGTTTTTTTTTGCTGTTTATTTAGTTGAGAATTTTATATGTTTAATTTTAGATTTTAGTTAAAAGGTTTGAAATATGTATATGAAATTTTCATTTTTGAAATAATATTTAAGAATAATTTTTTAATACGAGTATCCTTCATGGAAACATAATGTTATTTTCTGCTAATTAAATGATTGTTTTATTATTCTAAAATAAAAAACAAAAACCGAAACATTCATTGAACTAGACTGAATGAATGAATGGAAACTAAAAAAACTATGATGTGACAGTCACATAGAAAAGATCAAAGAGATTTTATGTTATTTTATGAAATGTAACCATTACAATAATGGAAATTCAATGGAAAAATATTGAAATGTATAAACGAATTTAAAAAATAAAATGAAGGAACGAATGGGAAAAAATGAAACATGATACAAAGAAAAATACTATTAATGCCATGGAAACAAATAATTATGTTGTCTTGTCATTCGTTCATCAAAGCTTCATCAGAGAGCAAATGTTCGTTAATTAATAACAAATACCAGAGTAAAAATTCATTTTTTTAGTTTCATGTTTCACAAAATATGAATGAAAATGGAGTAATTCATTCTCATTCATTGGTACACTCGAACTCGATACGCATCACACTAGCAGTGGTACAGTCTGGTGTACATTCTACATTAGTACTAGTACCAACTATAGGTCTACTGTCCTACTGTTCACTATTTCAATATTTTTTCACCACTAGTAAGCACTAGTACATGCAGCTCATTGGTGCAGTGCATGTGAATGAATTGTGAAGGTTTATATTTTCAATTTGTTATTAATCTTTTTTCTGGGAATTATTTTGAATTGTAAATTTATTCAACAAGTAAATTGATGAATTTTTTATGCACAGATAAACGTTTTTAATTTGTAAATTTGATTGGTTTTTCAAAATATATTCATCATTGTACAAATGGAATTTATATAAAAACCAGGGTATATTCTAATAAAACAAATATTGATAATCAGATTAATAACTTGATATAAAAAAATAATTTCCTCTTTGGAGATTTGATTATACGAGTATTTGAATAATCCTTGCATTTTGAAATAAAATTGTCATGAACACTTCAATCAAATTTCGTAAAAAAAATACGTAAACATTTTCAAATGCAATCAAAATGAATCGACGATCTATTAAAGATTATCGTTTTGTGTATATATTTTTCAATTTTATTTCAATTTATTAGAATAAATAAAAATAAATATAAAAACATTTTGTACCTACATAAAATACATTCACATTATTTAGATACAAAAATAAATATCCTTGAATTATTTATTGAAAAAATTTTTCTCAATATTATATCAATCCTTTTGGTTTTGCTGTATACCTAATACAAGAACAAAAAGTTTTTATGTACTCCACTTTAAGCGAATGAAAACGACCCAGTTTTTTTTATCAATTGTCCTGATGACGAATTCAAATAAATTTTTATTAAACATTTAAATTGAGCAAAAACAAAAAAAAAACAATGAAATGGACTGTTTTATTATATTTTATTTATTTATTTTTTTATCTAGAAATCATTCTTTCATACATTTGATTTTCTGTTTATTTTTTTCAAATATTCAATTGTATGCAAGTTGTATGCATTTATTCGTTTTATTTTTGTCTGGGAATTTTTACGAGTACACATATTCATCTTATCTGTTCAAAGATAGCGTCATTTAATTTTAAGATATGCACATTATTATGAAGATATATTTAAGGAAGTGGGCATAAATACCAACCAACCAACTACCTATTTATGTATAGTATTCAATAAAACTAGTACCAAAATGAGAAGAAAAATAAAGAAATGAAAACAATTTATTCTTTCTGAGATAAATCGAATAAATAGAGACATTAAATGATAGATAAACTGAAACTGAAACGATTTAATAAACATATGGCATACTTTTACCTATATAGAAGCTATTTCTAAATGTACATATGGAATACCTATACGTTTACATATTATACATTCGTATGAATATGCAGATATCTTCACAAACTTATCAATATTCTTTTACTTTTTTGTATATGTATAGATTGTTGTTGAATAAATTCCATATTGATTTTATCATTTGTAAATGAAATAAAAAAAATTTGTTTCGTTTATAAGATAGATTCTCTCAACTTTTACCAATATCTGTACATACTTGTAACTGCCATTTGTTTTTCTGATTTCATTATTCTTATTATAATACAAATTCAAATAAAATAACATAAGAAATGAAGAGCACAAAGTTAAACTCGTTATAATAACAATTACACCAATATAACATAAACAGCTTGATCTCGAATATATTTTATCTAAAAATTTTATTTTATTTTATTTGTTTCTTTACAGATTGTCACTTGACCAAATATCGTATTACACATTTATAGAAATATTATAAGGAATAAACGTTTTTCATCTACACAATAAAAAACACCTGATATCATCTTACAACATATACTCATACTCAAATAATAATATTATAGAGGAAACATTTTTTTGGATTATTTTCTGTTGGTTTTTATTTTATTCGACGTTTTATTATTTTTTCTGGATATAATTTTATTTTGTTGCTGTTTTTGGTATCGAATAATTTCGTTCATTATCTTGAAAACTGGACACCATTAATGGTAAGTTTTTCTATAAAAAAAAAAAATTTATATAAAAAGAAAACATATCAACTAACATTATTTATACAAATTTTTTTTCTAAGATTTTTCGGTTGTTGTATGGATGTGTTAAGAACCCACCTTTTTATGTGATCCATTCAGATTAAAAAAAATTTTTTTACAGTGTTGTAGTACATAGTGTTTATATAAACGAGTGAGTCTGATAAAATCTTTAAATTCGAATTCGAAAATAAAAACACATACCTACCTTCACTTATGTAATGTAAATATAGATACACCATACACATATACATATATATAATTAACATAAATGTGTATTTGAACCTTTTACATGAATATATTCGTTTATAATCGCGTATGTCGTACATTATTTTTATTTTACTTGAAATCTTATCAGAACAAGATTCTGTGAAAAATAAAATAAGAAAACGAACATAAAATAAAAATATCCTGTTACCATTGTTTACTGCTGTGGCAATATTATATCCACATCATATCCGATTCTACATACGGTACCAAATTAGGTACAAAATGAATGTATATACGCGATTGCATTATTAACTTAACCATACACTGATAAAAATGATGCTAAACGTGACAATAATGTGTTTTTTTTTTTTGGGTTCCATGTTCATTATCTTGAAAAGTTTTAAATTTCCATGTAATAATCATAGATAAAATTAATAAAAGGTGGCTGGTTATACGCGTACAGTATGACGCACTGCGGTATTTAAATGGTAAATCAAAAAACAAAATTATGAAAAATTTTCTTTTGTTGTTTTTTTTCAGATCTTACATATAAATACGATCGTTTTTAACAAATTCATTTCTTCGCATCAGTAAATTATTTTTGAATTAAAAAAATAAAGAGTGTCATTTATTTCGATTACGTACATGTATGTAGTAAATCTTTTTATAATTTAAAAAAAAAAAATAATTAAATAAAACTTCACACACGTTATGAAGGCGTCATTACCATAACACTTTATTGTAAGTTATTCAAATTTTTTCCTTTGATTTTATTTCACATCGCATGTTAAATATGTATATAGTTTTTTATTTCAAATTTTAACTTTTAAGTTTCTAAATAAAAAAGCATAAAACAAATTTTGTAAGAAATAGGGGTATTCATTAACTTTTGCATTTCGTAATTGATCGTTGATCGTATTTTGCATATTCAATGTTTTATTCACATTTTCGTTAATTTATAGATGGCGGCGTATGTATGTATAGATAATCAGATGACGATCTTGGCATATCTGGGAGAAAAGATAAAAAGTCTCTCTTTGAGAGCCATCATTTTTGAAGGTATAGACTGAGAATAAAACGACGCATTCGAATATACGAAGCTGAAGATAATCTTGTCACGACTGCCCATTTATTAACGACTTCGTAATTCGTATGCCATAATAATTTACGAAATTTTGTACTTAATTACTTAGAATATGAATACCCTAAATACTTTATTTTTATTTTTATTTTTGTATTACTGATCGATGGTATTCTCTTTAATTTTTTTTTTTTTTAAGAAATTTAAAACTCTTTATGTTTTACCTTTGTTTTTATTATTTTAATTCTTTTCTTTTTTTTTTTTGTATCGGTTTATATCATACACAGACACGTATTATGTTATATCTATTCATTTATTTATTTTTTTTAAATCAAAGAACAAGATTAAAAGAAAAAAAAAATATCACGATATTAATGAATTTTAAAAAGTTCAATTTATCGTCATTAATGTGTTATTCGATACTTTGTTGTGATTTAGCATTAAAATCTGTTGTATATTTGAAATTTAAATCTACAAGTACATATACATATGCACGAATACATATCATACCTATCTACTTTGCGTGTTCATAAAATATTCTCCTCGACTTCTTGTGTGTTGTTGGATTTGTAGTTTATTTTCTTTCATTTTTTGTCATATTTTTTCTTTCTCTTTTTTCATTCATTTTTACAATTAGTCTTGTGTGTGTATATTGACTCTACCTTTTGATTCAGTTGCATTTAAATTTTTTGTATGTAATCTTCTTTTCTTTCCTTAAATCGAATCGAGTATACAAAATAAAAGTCAGTAACTCCAGTACTGTATATGCACGTAAAAAAACTATACAGTCTGATTAGTGCGGTGTGGTAGCTTTAAGTTTTGAGGTCGTTACTTTATGTTCAAAATTGAAATTTTTGTGTTCACATATAGGAGTCTTCGGAGTCTTTAAAATCACATTTTAAAATTCCTTTTTTTCTTCTTTTTTTTTTGCACTGATAGGAGACATTCTTGGCTATGATTCAGACAGGTACCTTACACTACACGCACCGACACGTAATCAGCATCTTACCTTAATCTGTTCGTATACATTTTTCTTGTAACAGACTGTGATGTTTTCTTTTTATTTTCTCTTTTTTTTTGGATTTTTTTGAAATTTATTTTTTGATATCGTGTTCTGTTCAGTTCAATTTCGTTTTTATTTTTTGAGATTTTCCTGACTTCAGACTTATAGTTAGGAAGGATTTCATGAATGTATCTTCCGTATACAGCCAATCCATACGTATTATACATGAGTGTGTATATGTAGCTGCTGTTTTATTTTAAAAGATTTGCATAGAATATTCTGTTGTTTGTAGTTTGTTTTTTGATTTTAGGAAGAAAAAAAACGAAAAAGAAAATAATTCCAAAAAACTTGTTTGTTTATATTGAAATAAAAAAATTACAAAAAACAAACATAGGATGACAATATACAAGTGAAAAAGTAAAAATGTTAAGGTTGTTAACAGTAAAAAAAAATGTTACTTTTTTAGTAGTATAGGTAGAGGTTACTTGAGATCCACACAACAAGGATATTTATTGTAAAATAAGTTTAATTTTAGTCGTGATTCACAAACAGAAAATATCTATATGTACATAAGTAAATCGAAATAACGATTCTTATTTTTCTACAGGATTTGAAATATGCACGTATCTTGAATAAATGTTTATATATTTTTAGAATTTTTAACTTTTACTACGATTTTTATGTCTTTCATATACCCACAAGCTACAACAATCTACCTACCATGTTACGTACTTTGCTATATAATGTACATCAGTTCCTAACGAAATTTTTTTTGTCTATTCTGCAAAATAATAATATCTCCAGTTAAATATACTGTGGAAGAAAAATGTTTGTCTTTCGTAAATCTTCGACAATATTTTTTGTCTTAAAACCCACAGTCATCAGTCATTTTAATGTTGTAGGTTGTACATATCATGTATAGTATCTATGATGTGTTTATGTTTATGTCTTATGATATTGTATTTTCCTACCTATATATGCATACTCAAGAATAACATGATGGTCTTTAAAGTTTTCTCATCCATATGAAATTCACAGAATGGTCTTTCACCTACACTGCTACACGTCTCTTTAATATTTTAAAAATACAAGAATCATTTAACCTTGAACAGTTTTTCATTATACAATTTATTTTCTTTTTCGTTATCTTTTACTTTAAGCTTTTACTTTACTCATTCTTATATTATTTTCAATTTCTAATTAAAATTCACTCATCATCATCTATACAAAAAATTGTTTACGTCTCATTAAAAAACGATCCAAAAAGAAAAATATTAGTGTTTTTTTTTTTTTTTTTTATTGAAAAAATATCTTCCAACTGAATTTACGACTAACGAGTATATCGAATCGAAATAAATTCTCAAAAACAAAAGAATAACAATAAAAATAAAAACAAATTAAATTAGCATATAATTTCGTTTTTTTTTTTTATTCATTTCTATTTATTGATTTTCTGATCTGTAAATGAATATAAAAACACAAACTAAATAATAACGTCTCTTTGAATCATTTCGATGACAATAATTTGAATGAAACTTAAATTGAAATAAAAAAAAAAAACTCCAAAAATTGTTGATTTATTTTCTACCTACATATACCATAACCATAAGATTGTATACATATCCGTACATACTTATGTATGTGTACTCGTTTATATTGTTATTATATTGTCAATAAATTTATTTACAAAATAGGCGATAATCATAAAAATAAACAAAATATTCATAAAATAATCATAAAAAATATCTAAATATTTTAACATATTTTTTTTGTTCTCTTTCCATCTATTACTTATACACATGTATCATATGTATGTATGCTTGGTATTTATACTATAGCACGAGCATCATAATAAAATATTGTTATGAGTATATAACAATTTAATTATCATACAACCTATAAAAGTAACGAAACGAACTGAAAAATTTATTACTTTCTCACAATAATTTTATTTTGGCATTTTATATAGTGGTATGAAGCAGCAACACAAACAACATCATCTCTAGGAGACAATGATGTCCTCTATATATAAATATTCATTTTTATGAATATCGGGATTTGTGG
The DNA here is from genome assembly GCA_951394055.1 of Villa cingulata. Lineage (NCBI taxonomy): Eukaryota > Metazoa > Arthropoda > Insecta > Diptera > Bombyliidae > Villa > Villa cingulata. Next base: position 12,722,674 of record OX596020.1, on the reverse strand, counting down.
TTCGTTATATATAGTTGGTGACGATAAATTTTCAATGTTTTTTATTTTTTTTGCTTTTCATTGATACTACTCGTATCTATATGACCGAAAATAAAATTCAATTAAATTTAATCTAGAAAAAAAAATATTTTTTTTTTGTCATATCACCAAACTGAATTATGTCCTTATTTTCTTAATAAAAATTTTATCATCAATAATACATAAAAATTATGGTCTGTGTACTTGAAAATAAAACTACAGGAGATTGGAAAGTTTTTCTTCCCAACCAAAAAAAAAAAAGAAATTATGATGGTAATGACGGCCGGAATTTCAAAAAAAAAATTAACACTCATATATACCACAGTACTCGTATTATATAGAAGGTCCTGATGGTATATTTTAATCTGCTATAAAGTAAATGTGTGTGTACATAGCACACAATAATCTCGTCATCATTTCACACTCAACAAACTACAGGAATTCATAAAAATTTGTCATATTTTGATAATAATAATTTATGAAATTATAATTTTGAAAGTCATTTTGTATTTTTCATTTAAAAAGGAAAATACAATGTACCACTATTATTCGATATCATGATGATGTACATGCAAAGAAAAGGATGTTGTTCATGTACGTATTTGTGGATAAACGCGGCGAGTTACATAATGTACGAGTATAAGTATATGCATCGTCATTGTACGCAATCTGATGTGATTGTATTGTACGCGGTTGTTAATTTTTTTTTTACATACAACGATTGTTTGTGTAATGAAAACGTGTGTAACGATGTAGCAGGCGAACAGGGGAATAAAATGTATTATGTTGTCTTGACTTTATATACATATGTATATATGTAAGTACTTCACTATTTTCCACTTATGATATGCATTAGAATCACATTAATATGAATTATGAAATGACATTAGAAAAAATAAATACATATATATTATATTTTTCATCTCGAATAATGAATATAGGAGGGTTTGATTTTATCCTGTATATCAAAGCAAAACAAAAACAAACAAAAAAAAAGAAAACAAAATTGGGATTCGAAGTAAAAAAATAATAAGGAAATCTCACACTGTTTCTGACATTTTTTTTTTCTTCATACAGGAGAAGAAGTTCGAAGTAGTAAAATAATAATATGTCGTTTTGGGAATGTAATGAAAATAATAATTACACACACACACACACACACACAGAAAAGAAATGAATTGAACAACAAAACAACAACAAAAGTCTACGTTAATTTGAAACCAAAGCAGAAAAAAATAGAGGCAAGGAATAAAAAAAATATTGTTATTTGATACTTATACATTTGGAAGGATATCGTATATATGAAGTCCTTTTCAAGAATATTTGCGTATATAAGTGTTGTTAATGTCATACATATAGAACGATGAGGACAATGATATGTTCATGATGGTGATGATAATAATGATGATGATGATGATGATGACGACTGACTTTTTGTGTAAATTGTACAATATATGAGCACATACAAAATTATTTGGAGTGTGAACGTATTTTATTGACATCTGAAAGTGTTCACAAGTATAAACTATATAAGCGCATGAATTTATATATGTAAGTGGTCACATACACGCATATTTATGTAAGTATATATAAATGTAAAAGTACATATGCGATATGAGTATGAGAACATAATATACGATATAATATTCACTATAAATATACAATTGAAATTTGTGAATTTTCCTATTTTTTTTTTTAGATTTCATCAATCTGTTTTTGTTAATTTCAAATTGAATTTCATTTTCCATTCAATGAATATATAACACTTGACAATTAGAGAAAATGAAAATACAGGAAATAATGTAATACACATAAAATAAAAAGTATCCCTATATCCATACATATGTATGTAAATGTGTCGTATATGAATAGATGGGACATTATAATGATGTTATATAAGTATACGTGTAGCATCATACTATACATATGAAGTGAATGTCCTAATGAATTGAATTAAAATCACACCATATGTAACTGACATTTATACAAATATTTTATTTCATCTGTTCTTGTTCAGTTTTTTATTTTTTTAATTCACAAAAAAATTTCATTTTGATTTGAAATACACAATTAATACAAAAAACAATTTACATAAGAATTGCATGTGTATATTTATGTTCGAGTGTACATACGATACATATACAGTAATGAAACAAAACAAAGATAAAAATTATAAAAAAAAAGGGATTGAACAACAACAGCAACTAAAACTAAAACAATCCAAAAAAAGAGATGCTGAATTATCCATAAATTCTATACAATACGAATGATGATGATGATGATGATGACGATAACTATTTAAGTATATATGTAATGCAATATGCAATGCAACAAATTTTATAATAGATTTTTGATTATGATGAATTTGACATAATCACAGATTGATGACACTTCATTTAGCAGAGCAATTTAATATTTAATTTAGAAACAATTGTAATATCACTACCATATGCGCTTAAAATGAAAATATGTACATACATGCATATTAACAAGGAGCATGTACATACAGTGTACTTGTATATTACAGAATGGATAAAATTTTTCTCTTTAATTGCAGTGCATTGCAAAAATTAATATACAGCTATAACATTTCTATTTTAAAATCATTTCGATTGAGTGTCCTTTTGCCTTAATAAAATTGTCTGCTGATAACGAGGTATATTGGAGACAAAAAATTTTCCATGATTCCTATTGAAATTTCATAATTAAATTTTGGCAGCTGTACTTTAAATTTTGTTACAGACTGTAATTTTTTTTTGATGTATTTTTGGATCCTGATATTTTTTGATGTAGTAACGAAAAAAAAAATCATGCAAAAATTTAATGATTTGCCAGACAGATTTCATACATTTCAAAATTTTTTTGATTAATTTTTCTTTTTTTGGAAAAAATAATTCAATTTTTATTTTTTTTTTTTTTGTTTGTAAAAACAATTCGAAAAATTGAAATTTTTTTTAAAGTTCGTATTGAAATCAATGCAAAATTTGATGTACTCGTGTACATATACTCTGCCTCTGCCATTTCTCTACGAGTATATTACATGTTCATACGTTGTTATACCAACATACAATATACGTACTTCGACCAATTCTTGTAACATTGTTGACTGACACATTAATTGAAGAATTGTTCAATTAACTTGAATGGCTTTTACTGCTGCTGCCCCATCGATACAAAATTATTAAAATGTCTACAGATTTTTTTTTTGTATTTTTTATGTTTGTTTTGTTTTTGGTGTTCTGTTGTATTTTGTTTTTATTTTAAATTTCAGATTTTTATATTTTGTTTTGTTTCCTTTTTGTTTTTCTCCATCATTTTTCAAATGTTAATATTTACAAGCATATGAAAGACAATAAAACAGAAATAAAAATTTTTATAATAAAATAATAAAAATAAAAAATGAATAAAAATGCAGAGCATTAAATTGAATATTGAAGTGTACACGAACATGGTATATGCATGGATTTGAATTTGAGCACGTAAAAAATAAAGAAATATATATATATAAATAGCTATACATACTCCGTATAACAAAATAAAACCTAAAATTAATGACATCCTTGACAGCTTTTGCCTCCTTCATTCATTCTAATTGATATTCAAAAAGTGTTTATTCATCATCATCATCATCATCATCATCATCATGATAATCATAATATTCTCTGATTTTCCTTTTTTTTTTGTTTTTTGTTTCTTTCATTTCTTTTATTATTCTTGTTTTCACGAAAATATTTATTATCCATTTATGGTTTTCCTTCACAGTTATGCACTGACTACACACAACAACGACAATTTCGTTACAGGTTTGACGAAATGGCATACATTGGAAAAAGACCAGGATTTGGCCAGCAATTTAATAACCCTGAACCATCGCCTTACCTGAGTTTTCTTGCACCGTTGGCTGGAAAATGTGAACGTAGCAAGTTTACTCTAGCTCTAATCAGGGATGATATTAAAAAGAATAAAATACCGAAAACTGTAGAACCCTGCGATCCTTTATATTGTGAAGCAAGAAGACGAACGTTTAAAGCTTTTATGTTAGATGAACGCGTTAAGATGTGTCATTTGAATGATGTTTTTAAGAAAGATTTACCCATCTGGAGTTCATCTCCCGGATTGCCATGGATGAATCTCGGCTACAAGACGAAGAATGATATTAGACGTGATCCGGATGCAATCAAAAAAATTCGTTGGTTTTGGCATCGTGTCAAATGTTTTAAAAAGACCGACTTACCAGACTGTTGTGCTTATGCTCGCACTCATATATTTGAAAACGGCGAAACTAAAGTTCGCATCGTCTGGGAATACCCTGCAACTGTAACCTTTGGAGAAGCTGTGTTCGCATTGCCTTTAATTAATGCGTATAAAAAAGGAGGCTTCCCGATTGCATATGGTTATGAAATTGGAAATGCTGGGTGTAAAAAAATATATCACCAGCTTAAAGGAAATTATTATTTGAGCATTCGTTTTGAGAGTTTTAATGAAACTCTTCCCGCCTGGTTAATTTCTACTGCTTTTGAAATATTATCGTATAATATTAACTTTCTCGAGTATGAAGACTATGGAATTGCCTGCGTTTGCTCAACAATCAATATGTTTAATACCATTAAAGACTATGCCATTCATACAAAAATTAGAATGTGCAATGGCGAAAGATACATCAAACACAATGGGCTTGCCAGCGGCAGCTATTTCACCCAGCTTGTTGGTAGCATTTGTAACCATTTACTGCTAACTTACGCTATGCTGCAACTTAATGTTAAGATCAACAACTTAATTGTGTTTGGAGCTGATTCTCTAATGGCAGCCGAAAAGCAGGTTGAACCAGACGATGTTCGCGATGTTCTTGAAAGATTAGGCATGACAGTTAATGTGGAAAAATCAGGTTCAAGTCGATATCTTTCCGATCTTACTTTCCTTGGATTTAAAATAAATGATGGGATTCCAAGTCAAGAGAGAGATAAACAACTTGCATCTCTTGTTTATCCTGAACTACCAGACCGTGATTGGAATTCTGTTGCTTCGCGTGCGCTTGGAATAATGTATTCCAATTTTGGTGTCGACCCTCTTGTTGACCACTGGTGTCGAGAGATTGTCAACTTCAGACCTTTTGACATACATTTGACCCGGGACCAGCAGCGGTTCTTAGGATTGTTGGGAATTGAAAACATCTCTAAAGAACCACCTACGATGCACGATTTGTGCCACAGAATCGGATATACTATATATAACAACACTTATTAGACTTACATAAATTTTTATAAGTATAATAATTGTACATTTGTTCTATCAAAGTACTTGTGGTGAATGGTTTCTGTTTATTTTGTACAGTGTCATGTTCTTAATAAAATGATAGTCAGTAGTTCATGGTGTAATTTGAATATTTTTTTTTATTTTTCCTAATAACTTTCTCCAGAAAATTTCAATCCTATTGTCAATGTTGCTACTTTTTTGTGATTGTTGCTTGTTTTAAATTGTGTAACCTATAGAAATGAACATACGAGTATTACGCACGTTACGTTCACGTACGTGTATATTTATTTCACCTTTTTCTCGGGATTTTCATTTTTAATTGTTTTGCGTTTTGTTTTTTAATATTTTCTTTTTGAGCTATTGTACATGATGATTCTGTTTGTTTGTTCCGCATGTTGGTTTGGTACCTACTTATATGCAATATGATTTCTTCATGAAAATGATAAAAACACAAAAAAAAAAATTCATTAAGAAGATATAAAAATGAAATATCCTAAAAGCATAAACGTATTCGCTCGCATCCATATTCATTCGCAGCCATTCATTAATTCATACATTTTAATAATGAAAATGATGTAAAAGAGTCAAGATTCGATTGCGTTTTTCTCATTTGTTTTGTCTAATTTTAGTTTCCATTTTTATCATCATCTTAAATCTTCATGCGAAATTTTCATGTACTTGTATTCGTACGTAACGTATGGGGTAGTATGTTCATCTGTATATTGACTTTGATGAGGTTCGTAAACTTTTGATTGGATCGATTGTTTATTGAGTTTCTGTTTTATTTTTTTCTCAATTTTTGTTTTTCTTTTTTTTTTGTTTTTTTGTTTAAGATTCAAGACATACTCGTAAAATTTAAAAAACAATAAATTTATTTTACTTTTATATTTTTATCCCAATAAGGATTGCAAGAATATTTCACTAGCATATATATTTACTATATTTGATTCTAGAATCTTAAATTATTTCTTGTACATATACATATATTCGCCGTATGTATGTATACGAAATGTATGCAATAATCCTAAATTTTATGCTGATTATGATGCTATATGGTGTACTGATAATGATGATGATGATGATGATCAAGCGAGTGATGAATGATGATAAATGGCAATAATAATGCCTGGTTAACTAAGAAACACATACATACATCTGTATATCTTAAATCATATATGTATCTCAGTGCACTAACAATTTTATGTTTATTTTATTTTGTCTGACTATTTTCAGCTGCATACATTACATCATACGAGTATTGTACATAACGTACTGACGTATATGAATATGTGTCTGTTATGCAAGAAATAAAAATTTCATTCTCCATCTACAGTAATTTTTTTGTATAATTTTCTTCGATTTTTGCATAAGAAATCAGCGTGAATTTTCTTTTCGATTTTTACATGCCGACATTGACATTTTCGCACATTCATGTTAATATGTACATGCATACACATATCTGTATACATTGGTAAGAGTACCTATGTGATTATGATACGATTGCATTTCTAAATTTGAAGATATGAATGACATTATACTGTAGACTGTAGCTGTATCTCTATACGTCTACGTATACATAAAATGCTTAAAATATCCTTTTCTGTATATTTTTATTACAAATTTTTCGTATACAGATCGATCAAAATGTTAATGTCAGTAGCAAAAATGTACATATACACGTAAGTATGTAAAAGTTGTAGTCTAAAGAAGAAAATGAAACAAGGAAAAACCAAATCGCATATAGTCATTTATATAGTATAGAATATACTTACATTCGTCAGCCATCAAAATATACCAAGCAATGGATGATAGATGTATGAACTAATCTTATAACATTTATACACTATGTCTAGTGTCGAACACATCGTATGTATACGCACATATATACATGCATATCTGATGTCTATCAATTGAACATAAATAATGACTAGTTCCTGGTAATGATTTTTTTTTACATTATTATAAATGCGAGAATATTTCTGCAAAACGTTATTACAGTCGCGAATGATATACACAATCTACAACTTTATAACGATGCACACATATGGATGTGTTGCATACATAGTTAACTTGTATATACTCTCGTATGCACATAAAATTTGTATAAAATGTATGTACAAGTATAATATGTACAGGTGAGAAAAGTGATCGATTCTTTAATCATATTGCTATGCAACGTTACAACACGCAGAGTATTTATTTATGCATAAATTTAAAAAATAAAAAAAAATAATAATTTGCTTTTTCATCTTCAACTCATAATAAAGAAGAAGGTATAATAACAGCACGAGAAACAAGAAAAAAATATATATTACTAGTATCTGGTTGAAATCAATTTGAGTTTTTCATTTTTAAAATGAATTACTGACGGTTAATAAAATAAAAATGTCGAAAGATTTTGATAAATGGCCAATTAAAAATGAAGATTTGTGATTACCGAATTAATTAAATTTTAAGTTTACTTTTTTTTTTTTTTGCACAAATCATTCGTACTTACACACATACAAAATCACAATTATCTAAGTATGTCTATATCTGGCTAACAATGTGAATATTTATATACGAGTACGATGAGTATAGATAATATATCACTGTATGTATTATATAGTCTGAGGGGAAATATTTCATTTCCTTTATTGATGTGTATTTAAAATTAAAAATTAATTTGTTCATGTTTCCTTATAGTTATGTAGTTTGGCATTGATGGAAAAATGCAAGTAATAGAATTTTACACCTGTTATTGATGTGCACAATAACCAATATTCAACTATGGCAAAAAAAAAAAATTAAATTACCATGTAGCTGTCATGTACATGTACTTACTTACGTCTATGTCTATTGTCTTACATCAATTATCATTAACTATTTCCAGGATGTTCAATTTGCATTCTGACAATTAAAATTGTTAACGTCCTTTTTTAAGTTGATTTCCTATTTGTGCATAATATGTTTGTCTAGATGATGTACTATACACACAAACTTATTTACATAGCTATGTGGATTTGGTAAAATCAGTATAGGTGCGGCTAAAAAACATGAGAATTTTAGTTCGAATTCAGTTCTAAATATATTGCAAGAAAAGTTCTAATAACACACAATGGCAGATAAATTTTTATAACCTAACAAAATTTTCAAACAGATAAAAAAAAATTCACACTTTGAACTTACTCAAATTTTCACCACATAATGTGTTACACATCCTCCTAGCTAACTAAAAATTTTAATTAAAACTATTTATTAACTTTCAAAGCTATTTTACAAATTCTTTCTTTTTTTCGTTTTATTTTTTTTTTTGTTTTTATGTTTTCATTAATTAAAATGCTCTCGCTTGACTAGATTTTTTTGATTTTATCTTTCATCTCTCATTTATTTATTTTTATTTTTTTTCAAAATTCATTTTCATATATTTCCTATTACCTACCGGCATATTTTTGAAGTAAGCGTTTTCCTTCTAATTAATTAAAAATTCGAATCCAAAAGCTTTGATATTCGTTTTTGAGCATACATACATACATATATACGATGAGTGCATCAATTATCAATTTGAATAGTTTGTTACACACACACACACAGGTACCAGATAGGTAGCTATGAAGGCACTCAATTCTCATGCGACGGCAAGAGCATCAAGAGCATGTAATAATTTCCATTCATTAACTATAGTAAGAGTTAAGAGCAATAGCAGAGTTTCTATATAACTTTTCATAGTTCAAAGAAAGCTAAATAAATTGTAAAAGGAAAAGCAACAAATATAAGCATTATGTGCATTCATTCACAATATTTATTTTGCTTTCATTTGAAATGAAATTTTCAAAAAATAACAAAAAAAAAATAACAAAAAAACATTCATCAAATATATACTGATGCATTTTCGTGTGAATGTCCTGAAATATCAAAAAATTATTGCAATTTTTCAAAGAACGCAAACTTTGAGTTTACAAAAAAAAAATTCTATTTTTATTTTTAATGTTTTTTTTACAAAAATTTTTCGAAATAAGGTTAAGTGTAAAATAAATGTATCAAAAACTGTTCAGTGATTATTTTTTTTTTTTTTTGCTAATTTCACAAAAAATTATTAAGTTTTTTAGTGTAATTAAAAAAAAAATAATAACAAATTTTTTTTTGTGCTTCTGTGTGTGTTTATGTATTTTAATAGGTTATGTAAAAGTTATAAACTCTAAATGAATTGCATTTTGACAAAAATTCTATTTCAGAAAAAGGAAATTATTTTTTATGAAAATTAAAAAAATATGAAGAAAGTATGTACAACGAATTTTTTTTCTCATTTCACTAAAATGTGTAGGTATATAGTACATAGTACCTAAAAAATATCACATATACGAACTGAATTATTGCATATTATAAAAGGAGAAAAAAATTTTACCTAAGAATTTTCTTTGATGGTTTTTCCTTTTGCTATTTTATTTTTATTTTTTTGCACAATAATCTTAAATATTTTCCAACACTATACAAATACGAAAATAGTTGAAAAAGGAAAATATAAAAATATAATTTTCACATCACTTCCTTCTGCAAAGGAAAATAAAAATAAGAAAAAAAATATATTTCTAGAAATTAATTCCTTTTCTAGGTAGGTAGGTAGGTAGGTTGTATATAATGTAATGCGGCAAATGTTCCTTTCACTTTTTCTTTTTGTTTTTTTTTTTCTGCAAAATACACTTTATGCACATATTGCACATAAGTACGCGAACATATAATGTTGTACACGCTTTGACTACGCTTCGCTTTCACAGGTTAAATAACTCAAAAGCGAAAAAGGGAAATCTAAAAAGATTCCAGCAAAAAGGAACATTTTTTTTTTATTCACTATATTATTTTAGAATACGAGTAAGTACATATACGTAAATAACAGAGAACAAACGGATGTCTTATATTTTTAGTTATTTAATTCACAGTTGTACTTCTACTTAGTTTTATTTTTTTTTGTTTCGTTTCGCTTTTTATTCTTCTTCCTTTTTGATTTATTAATTTTTTATTTTTTATTACTTGTGTACTTTGACTTTTATTTTTATTTATCTACTTCCTCTATTCAAATCGTGTATATACCACTTACTTGCGTGTATGTAAGTCTTTTTGATCTTTGACTTATAAAACAGCACAAAGAAAATCGAGCAAATATCATCATCATCATCATCATCTTCAACTTCAGCATAGAGTGGAGTATAAAAATAAAGAAATATGTATGTGTAAAAAAAAAAAGTCATGCAAAATAAAATGTGCATATTATATCCTTTGATAAATTTTTGAAAAGTTTTTCTTTTAATTTTGAATTTTTTAAAATTATTATTATTATTTTTTTCGTGTTGTGTTTTTTATTTTACTCTCTTCATCATTGTATTGGACTTTTTAATGGGTCAGCATAAAATTATGAGAAAATTTGCATTAATTTCTCATAAAGTGCAAATAACATATACGCATTCAAAGTTCTAGTACAGTTACATCTATTGCTGTGCGGATTATTTTCATTTCATTTTCTGTTTTTTTCTTTTTGTTACAGGATAACTATATTTATATACTTTTTGAATAAATTTTATAAATTTTATTTTAAAATGGATCGCAAAGTATGTACTATCCGCTATGTGATTATGTATGCGGGCATTTTTAAGGATCAGTTTATTGTTATTAAATTATTGTTTTTAATTTTTTTGTAATTTTCCACATTAATTTAATCGTTAGTGTATTTAGAAGAGAAGCAAATGTGTAATCAATCCGGAAGTATCTCATCACATTCTAAATCATTTATTTGTTAGAACAAGAGCATATACATACATATACGTGTATACACACATACAATAGAGCAACTGGAAAATGAAAAATGCAAAATTGAATAATTGCATATTCATGAGTTCATATTTTCTTTTTCTTTGTTTTTGTTCAATAAGTACAGAATCATAGTTATTATGTTATGCTGTGCTCTGCTCAACATTATCAAAAGGAATTTGTTTTTTTGTTTTTTTTTATTTTTTGCTTCTACTTTTTTTTACATCATATGATGATGATGATCATCATTGACCATACTGGGTTATGTATAATTTTTCCACACAAAGTCAAGCTCAGCGTCAGCATGTATATAGGTTTTTTTTTTCTGTTTTGTACGAGCACATACATGAATACTGATGAGTGGATGTGAATCTAAATAATTTTTTTCTTTCCTTCATCCATTTTTGAAAAACCGAGTAAGTATCTAGGTACTATATACTCTTGACTTTATGTGGAAATAGTTTACAGGAACAAGTTTATTTTCATTCATTTTTTTTTCTCGGTTTTTTTATGCATTTTTATTTAAATGTTTTTTTTTTATTTTTCGTAGTAAGTATGAAATGGTTTTATATGGTGTACGGTAGTACATTATATGTACATTCCTTTTGCTGTACATTATATGCGAATATGTAGTGCGATATGCTGCTGAAATAACATATTAGCAACAAGCGAAAATATATGCACATTATAAGTATATACGAGTATGTATATATGTGCTTGGATGTAAGTAAATATGTAATGTATGTACATACCTGGACCTGGACTAAATTAATGACTAAAATGTTGAAAAACATGAGATTGAAAAGTGTATATAGAGAGGAAACTGTGAATACATCCACATGATATGAGTATATTTTTGCCTGTGTGTATGTGTGTGTGTGTGTGTATAATAATGAGGTTCAATGTGTTGTATTTATTTCATTTTACTGATCGTAATTTAGTTTTAGCAAGTTTTAGTTTTTTTATTTTTTACCTTTATGTCTTCTTGTTGCCTCTTTAAAATGCCACCACACTAACCATATTGTTTTGTTATGTTGCACAAATTAAGAACCAGTTTATTCCTTTAAACCATTTTTTTTTTCTTTTATTTTTTTATGATTTTATTTTAAAAATTTTTATTTTTTTTTGTTTTTAAAACAAAAAAAAACACATAAAGAATTCTTTTTCAAAGGTATATACACAACACACAAATATCTCGCTGTTCTTCATACACTATATGTATATGTACTTACATTACATCCAGTGCAAATAATATGCGAATGAGAAATATGCATACTTATATGCACATACACTCGTAATAAAAACAAACAGCAGCATCAACAGCAGCTGGCCTTTTAGCAGTCAACTTTCTGTATAAAAAAGGACAAGAAAATATCATCATCGTAAAAGTACCACTTCATATGAGATGATATAGTATATGGAAAGAAGTTATGTTTATAGTCCATTTTTTTTATTATTTCAACAATATTTCTGCACAACAATAATCATCTATAGTGATTTTAAAGAGTTGTTCCTTTATATAGAACTTCTTATGCACAGTTTTGATTTAATTTGAATTTTTTATTAGCATTTCGCTTAAATATGTACAAACTTTTACGAGTAGTATTGGAACTTTAGAGAAACTGATTAAAATAAAATTTTGGAAATATGTATAAGTAAAATCCTGTTGCAAACGAATTTTTATATAATATGTTCTGTAATTTATTATACATGCATTGTATATGGATAAATTTATACAAATTGTGTATGTGTTTTAGGTTTTTTCATGTGCATATATTAACTGGGTATACGTACCAGTATTGTATGAATTTTTTTGATGTGTTTAATCGATTGAAAAAAATCATTCATATACCAAAATTTCTTAAAAGATTTATTTCGTAACGTGTAAAATATCCTTATTGTAATTACAACATAAAAAAATGTGAATTTAATTTAAAATAACTTTGAATTTGCATTTCAATTTTTGACTTTATAAAATTCATTTTCAGTTATAGGTGTTTGCATTTTAATAATGCACGTTTAAATCGCTGTGACCTTTTAAAATTCCTTTGGAATTGGTTTTAACAAAAACATTATTCTTAAACGAAAAATAGAATCCAGAAAAAAAATGGCAGATATAAACGTTACTGAAGTCAAATAAATTACAAACAACACACTACGTACGTGCGTACATATAGAAAATGGAATTATTCTATAAGAAAATCATTTATCTTTGCGCAAATTTTTAATTTTCTTTACCATGATTTACTACAGAACACATTATAGTTTGCAAGTCTATAAAAATGCATTTATAGCAACTATATACATCTGTATTCTGTAAATACATAATACTGTAAGGAAGCGCAGTGATGCGATACATTAAAAAATTTCACGCTTCAAATAAAATATTTCTGAATGAAATCTATTTAGTTTTAAGGATATAATGTGGAAACGATTTATTCTGTATAGCATGTTGACGTGTTTATGATACTATTGAGTTAATTAAAATTTAGATTATTCGATTATATTTTTGATAAGAAATACTCGTAATATCCTTGTCTTGCTATCAAGATTGTGACTTTAACCTATACATAATGATCCTATAAAATTACATATATACACAACCAAAAAGTAAGTCATAATAAATTTTGTTTGAAATAATTGTGCAACCATAGACTATGAAGTGTAACACTAAATCTTAGAAATTTATTTAAAATATCTGAAGAAGAAAAATTTACTTCTTATTAATTTACCGTACAGATACTTATTTTCTTATTTTTTCATTCGACACAATTTATATCGCATTACATAAAAATGAACATTTATTAGAAATCTTATATGATTCAATTTAATAACAAATCTCTCTTGGAATTCATAAATAAACTATAAATTATTATCAAAGAAAAAGGATTTTTTTTTTACACATGATACGGTTACATTATATCCAAAAATATGATCCCAAAAAATGTTTGACATTAATTAAAAGCATAATCCTTGTTATTAATTAATACACGACAAAATCCAAAATGTATTCTCTGTGAGTATAACACTTGACATTTACACATACACAGATTTTTATTCATTTATTTTCTTATTTATCCTGTATATACGTAGTGTAAAGTGTATAGCAGAAAAATAATTTCAACATTTTATTGTATAGTATACCAAAATATCTGGCCTATATTTCTAATCCCTGTGCAAATTTATGTGTATACGTACGTAAATGTGCAAGTGTATCCATTACATCAAGTAGACAAGCAAACAAGTAAAAAAAAGTATAAAGTAAATAAAAATGAATGAATAAATAAAACCCCTAAACAATAATTATTTTTAGTGTTTTGAAGTTTGTTTTTGATGATGAGATATACCTACATAGTAATGTTGTAATGGTACTCTCGGTACTAACTAAGCATGCATATAGTAAAAAAGGAATTTTAGGCGTCTACAATTATCACCTCATTAAAAAATAAAGCTTTTAACATTCCCAATGTGATATGTGATACATCTCCATATCACATATATGTAGTTTTTAAATTTAATTTGTGACATTGACGAATAGCATTTATACGAGCAGAATAGGATCCTCTATCATATTAAGACCGTGCGATGACAATAATCAAGATGTTATGTTAATACATAATAAACCATACAAGACAATACATACTACTGTATGTTTGGTATTTGGAATTTTTATTTTAATTTGTTTTGTTTAGAATTCCTGTAAAGAAATATTTCATTTCATGCTTTACGGTTATATAGTTTTTTTCATTCATTCATTTAGAGAAGTGGACAAAATAAACTAGAAAACAAAAATTCTGCGAAGAATTTCAAAAATTCCATATCTATGTGTTAGTTAAAATTCAAATAAATATATAACATTCAAAATTACTATAAATTTATTTGTGATTTATATGGGATGTTTGTATGATTGTTATATCTTTTATCGTAGATTTTTTAACGCAATAATTTTGAGCATATATGCAGCTACGGTTTAAAAACCATTTTTGTTTACACATGAAAATATAAGTATATAATAATTTATCAGTTATTCTTGTATGCATAGATCAAGTTTAAATTTGAAATTAATTTGCGTACACTCTCACTGCAGCGCAGTATATAAGTAATTTACACGAGAAAACTAGAAGAAAAACTACTATTCGCGTATCTTCTTACTTCTTCTCTTTTTCTACTTCTCAAATACTCAAGAGTTCAAAACCCACTATCTAATATTTACAAGAAAATAAGAATAGAAACTAGTATTCGCTTATCTTTCTACTTGTCTTTCCACTTCTCTTTAATCTATATATTTTCATGTGTGAACAAACATGATCTTAAAACTCTTGTGTATTTGATATGTAGAAAAGGATGAAGAAATAAAAGTAGAAAATATGAGGATGGTGGTTTCTCTTCCCCTTTTCTTCCGTTTATTAGTTACTATACTGTAGTGGGCATGTACGAAGAATAATATTTAAAATTGAAACAAGATCCGCATGTAAACAACAAAAACTGATAAATGTTCTGACCTATATTTTTATTAATTTGTAAACAAAGATTGTCGTTGAACTCTTGAGTATATGAGAAGTAGAAAAAGTGAAAAATAAGTGGAAAGATACGCGAGTAATAGTTTCTCTTCTCTTCTTATTTTCTTGTGTAGATTATGTACGCCACTGCATTCAAATATTATTTTATACAAAATTTTTATATATTGTTTGCTTTTCTATATTCAAATGTACGAGTACATGTAGTATGTACATACTTATTCTATCGTTGTACCACATACATATGTTTTTTATACATTTGTTATTTACTATTTGTTATTGAACTTTGTTTTTATCCTTTTTCTTTTTACACCGGAAATAATTTTTCTCGATTAATATTTTTCATTTTACAATTATAATTCATGACAAAAACAAAAAAAAAAAAACACGGAGTTTCAACGTACGTATGCACATTACATTCGATAATGTTTTAAATATAAACGTACACGTATGTGCATACTTACATTCGTACGTAGTAATGTACATTTATTATCGTGTATGATAGTATTCAATGGGCGTTTAAATCTGTTAACACCTTCAGTTTTAAGCCTATAAAGTTGTTGTTGAGCTGTCATGTTAAATGATTCTTGGCACCGGAACACATTTTCATGTCCTCATGTGTAGTTATGATATTGTATGGATATGTCTATGTATGTGCGAGTAATATAAAATATAAACGCATAGATACACTAAATTACGTACAGACAGACAAACTAATAAATTCGATTTACATTTAGCTAGGTTCGATGAATATTCTTGTAGTAGATGCATCATATGTATGCACTCACAATATCATCAGACAATATGTAATGTACAAATTTTGACATAAATTGCATACAAATCTTTGTTGCCATATACAAAAAATCTGGAAACATTGAGTAGCTAAATAAATAAATTTCAAAAAATAAAGAATCATCATAAAAATGTCTAATGGATATTTTTGATTTTGAATTCAAATTTTCATGTTTCGTGTTAAAGTGAATGAAATATAACACAATTTATGTACTATACCTATAGTGTACAGTATACAGTACATAATTATCACATTCCGCAATGTCTTATATGATGATGACGATCATCCACCACGATCATCATGATCATTAAGTAAATAAAGAAGAAAATTTTTATAATTCTTACACATTAACTAATAGAAGAGCTAAAAGTTTGAAATATTTTAAGTCCATATGTCCACATGTAAATGTTTAACACAGTCAAATTCAGTTTAAATATTCCCACATACACATGCACGTATGTATGCGCATACGTAAATGTATAGAAACAATCAGTATATTCTAAATTTTAGCCATATATAGTTGAACTGATAGACAGGCAGACATACAGCACATTTGCATATGTTTTGAATTCAATTTAATGATTTTCCTTAGAAATTATACAAAAATAATATGTATACATACTACTCTCATCTTATTATAGAAAAAAATCAAAAAAAAAATTCAAAATTAACAAAAATTTTACAGTGCATATGGCCATGTGCAATCAATTTCTGATTCGTTTTTCATTTTGTCAAATAATTTTCTACATAATTTCAAAATATATACTCGCGTACATACTTGTTATGCATATACATATGTGATGTGTATACATATACTCTTTCATATGTGTGTATTTTTGAGTACCTATCTTCTTCCAATCTGTGATTCTATACTCATACCTATTTATTTTGTTTTTCTTTCATAATGAAAATGTTCATGTCAATAAAATGATAAATTTTATGATGATCATTATTTGTATGTACATACATAATATACTGTATACATTATAGTAACTGTAGTGTTATTCCTTTTCATTATGACTAAAGTCATTAAAATTAAATTGTTTAAGAAACGTTATGGCAGATATGTACTATATAATTCGTATATGAATTTTCTGTTTTTTATTTTTAATTTTATTGCTTCGGTCATATTACGAGTATATTTTCATTGAAAGATAATTAAATATTTTCCATTTTCATTTTCATTTTTGTTGTTTTACTATTGCGCTTTAGAAAAATCAACACCTGGAAAAAACCACTAAATCTATTTGAAAATAAGTTGTCTGTATACTCTTGTATAATGTATAGTGCATTCAAGAAGTATCTAGATTTTATTGATTTTCAAGAGATCACTGATCAATAATGTTAAATTTCCTGTACATATGTTATTGAATTGAAATGAAATAAAAAATTAAATTGAAAATAAAATGAAAAATTGAAGAAAATAATATAAAATAAAGAAAATTAAGTATTATCGATCAATGCAATTTCATTTTTTTTAATTTGTTTTTAAGTTCGTTGTATAGTAACTTGCCTACATAATGTATATGATCATAATGCATTATGTATTAAGCACAACATACAATGGAATAGAATGTAGATCGATCGAATGATCGATTTGATTGATTTCTAGCCTCGCATATATTGAGAACAAAAAGATAATAATCTCTGTTGTATTATTGAACTGTTCGTTTTTTTTGATGTATTATGAAGGAATTAGTTTTGTAATAATTATTTTTTACTTCTGTATTATTTTTTTCGTATGTTTTCTGTATTGTGGTATTGTGCATTTTGTTATTTAATTTATAGTAAGTTGTGTGGTTTGTTATTATGCTCGCTCGCCATTATCATGATCATTCATATACATAGGGAATAGTAATATATGCAATTATACTGTGTACCAGTACATGATTACATGATTGAATGAAAAAACCATAGATGTGTAGATCGATTTAGATTCAATTTTATTTTTATCTCTGCTAGAATAGTGTTCCTGTTATTATTTTTGTAGTAGTTTTTGTTATTGTTGCTGTTATAATACAATCGATGATTATACATTTACTATTATATTATTTCTATTATTATTATTATTATTTAATGTGAAGATCACATATCATGTAATTTATGAATGATCATGTCTACATTGATGACTGCAAATTTGATATTCTATCATTGTCGATAAATTATTATTGACAGGTTCGGGAGGTGCTATGAATATTTAATTGCTTTTGACGTCATTTTTTAAGACAAAATAAAATAAAAAAAATAAATTACAGAAAAAAAATGTACAGGTAACTGCGAAGGTAACTGCTTAATAGTACGTATATATAGTAGTGTATTATGGTATTCATTTGACAAATATTTATATGAGTATAAATGGTTATGATTATAATCATCATAAAATTTTTTATTTGTATGGATTTTCATGTATGTACCTACCTACATACTTATGATGATTACTCGTAAAAAAATCAATATTCTTATAATATTGAATAGGCGGTATTTATTACTCGAATGCATATACATATTTGTTGAATTAATATAAAGAACGTTTTATATATTGTTCCTTCTATAGTAGATACCAGTACTCTCTCTCATATTCGTTATGTCTACATATGTATGTGTGTGGGAGTTATTTTGATCACGTTCAATAAATTCTGAATATCTAATATGTAGGTACTTTATGTTATATTTATGATTTTATATGAATTAAAAAAAATTTAAAAATACATGCATATGTACGTATAGTATTATTCTTGAATCTCTATTACAAAATATATGATCAGGTATTTTAGTATTTACGTACGTATGTACATACATATGTATTCACCATAAGTACAAACGTATTGATTTCATTATTTCGAACGAATATAATTTGTTTATTCAGTTTGGTAATAAAAATGACATTAATAAACATGAGAAAAAATATGTACGACATTATATACAAGACATGAGTATTAAATATAAAAATAAAAAATAATAAATAGTAAGTAAGTAGAAGAGAAGTAAAGAACAGACGACAAAATTATTAATGAAGAAATTCGATTTCTTCGAAATAAAAACAAACATTTTTTTTTTTCTCTTTGCAATTCAATTTAATTTTTAGAGTCTTTTGCTTAAGAATTTTGTTTTTTCTTTCTTTTTCTTTTTCTTCTTTTTCTTCCATATTGTCGTCATTTTATTTTTATTTTTATAACGAAAAAAAAAAAAAATAAATAAAAAACAAGAACAAGATAACAAGGTAACCAAACTACAATTTTAAAAGTCTGAATTTAAATTAAAAATAAAATCGATTTTAATTGTTATTGGATTTTTTTGTTCGGGTGTTAAATTTGATTGTTGTTAAGTGATAAGATTAACACATTCTCTGTAAATTTATGCAAATTATTGAATTGTGAATGTATATACTGGAAATGTGTATAATGTACGTTCAGTGTTGAATAAAAAAAAAAAAAAAAAAACAGAATTAATAAATGAATTTCAATTTTAAAATATTAATTTTCAAGTTTTATTTACTTAACTTTAAAAAAAAAAAAAAGAAGAAAATTAAAGTGATTCTGATCTTCGTTGGTATGTGTACAATTGGTTTCCGAATTCAAGCTCACAATAAATTATTGTTATAGTTGTTGTATAGAGGATTTTAAATAAAATTTTGTAATTATATTATCTGTAAAATAACTGGTAATAATGTTCTCCTTGAGAGTTGATAGGGAATGGTAGTTTTAAGTATTAAGTATTTTTATCTTGTATGTAATGTACTTATAGCCTTTTGAATGGAATGATTTACTGAAAACTAAAATGGAGCATAATTTTATTTGTCTTTTATGAAATTGATTTTCTTATTTGAACATTTTTTAGCCGGTGGGCGCAATAATCTCTCAATTTTAATTCATTTTTTATTTATTTTCAGATGGATGAAACCGAATACATTTGACGAGATGATTATCATCTTTTCATGAAGAAGACGTCGAAAAGAAATGTCGAGATAAAAAAAAAAGCAGTAAAAAATTAAAGAGAGATTAAAATTACTAAAAATCTTACTCCCAATATAAAAATAATAATTCATAAAATAAATCATTTCTGTAGTTAAATTCGGAATTAATTTAAGAAAAAAAAAAACACGTACACACATACAGAAAACAAAAAAAAAAACAAAAAAATAATAATTTATAAATAAATAAACGAAATAAGTTTTAGTTGCCGTCTTTATTGAAAAGATGGCTGACATAAAACAACGATCAAAGATAATTCTATTATTAATTTTCTTAATAACTTCGAATACAATAAACGTTGTTATTGGAGATGGAATGCAACATATGACAGACACTGGATTAGGTGGTTCAGTTGGAGGATTAGGTTCATTAGGTGCCAGTCCAGCACCAGCTGTTGGACTTCCAGCATTACCAAAAGATCCAAATTCAAGATGCGAAGAGATAACAATACCAATGTGCAGAGGTATTGGTTATAATTTGACATCATTTCCAAATGAAATGAATCATGAAACACAAGAAGAAGCTGGTCTAGAAGTACACCAGTTTTGGCCATTGGTCGAAATAAAATGTTCACCAGATTTGAAATTTTTTTTGTGCTCGATGTACACACCAATTTGTCTAGAGGACTATCATAAACCTCTGCCTGTGTGTAGATCAGTTTGTGAACGTGCACGAGCTGGATGTGCACCTATTATGCAGCAATATAGTTTCAATTGGCCAGAAAGAATGGCCTGTGAACAGTTACCATATCATGGGGATCCTGATAATCTTTGTATGGAACAACCAAGTTACACTGAAGGTGATGGAACAGGACATATGTCTGGTACAGGAGGTTCTCAAATGGGTAGCCCAAGCGGTTCTGGAAGTTCGAAATCACCTAAGAAAACTCAATCGTCTGCAACTGGATCAAAACAATGTAAGGGCAAAAACTCAAAAAACTGCCAAAACACCCCAGGGGGCGAAAAGTCAAAGGAGTGCGCCTGCAGCTGCAGACCACCACTGATCCTCCTGGGGAAGGAAAACCTCTGGTACAACACAACTGTAGGAAAGGTCGCAGGCGTTCCAAATTGCGGGATTCCGTGCAGGGGACCGTTCTTCACAAACGACGAAAAAGAGTTCGCGGGAATATGGATAGCACTGTGGTCGGGACTGTGCTTCATAAGCACTCTAATGACACTCACCACGTTCATCATAGACACCGAAAGGTTCAAATATCCTGAGAGGCCGATAGTGTTCTTGTCAGCTTGTTATTTCATGGTTGCAATTGGTTACCTTTCAAGAACATTTTTAGGCAACGAAGAAATCGCTTGCGATGGACGGGCAATAAAACAAGCATCAACTGGACCAAACTCGTGCACTTTGGTATTTCTGTTAGTGTATTTCTTTGGTATGGCATCATCTATTTGGTGGGTGGTTTTATCATTTACATGGTTCTTAGCTGCAGGACTCAAATGGGGAAATGAAGCAATCGCTAAACATTCTCAGTACTTTCATTTAGCTGCATGGTTAATTCCAACAATTCAAAGTGTAGCAGTACTTCTTCTGTCAGCCGTCGATGGTGATCCTATTCTGGGCATTTGTTACGTTGGCAATCTAAATACAGATAACATGAAAACTTTTGTTTTGGCTCCGCTTTTTGTGTATCTAGTTATTGGTACTACATTTTTAATGGCCGGTTTTGTATCACTCTTTAGAATACGATCAGTAATAAAACAGCAAGGTGGCGTTGGTGCAGGAGCGAAAGCTGATAAATTGGAAAAGTTGATGATTAGAATCGGAATTTTCAGTGTCCTATATACTGTACCAGCAACGATTGTGATTGGATGTTATCTGTATGAAGCGGCTTTCTTCGAGGATTGGATATCTTCATTAGCATGTCCTTGTTCAACAGTAACTGGTCATCGTCAGAAACCATTATATTCAGTGCTGATGCTTAAGTATTTCATGGCACTTGCCGTCGGTATCACGTCAGGAGTATGGATTTGGTCTGGAAAAACATTAGAATCATGGAAGAGGTTTTGGCGAAGAATATTTGGTACTACAGACAGAACAGATGCAAATAGAGCACTAATTAAACAAAGACCACCAGTACCGCACCCATATGCTGGTTCTGGGATGGGTGTACCAGGATCAGCAGCAGCTTCATTGCTTGCAACACCCTATACACAAGCTGGAGGAAGCGTTGCATCAACCAGCCACCATCATTTACACCACCATGTCTTGAAGCAACCGCAAGCGAGTCATGTATGACCTGGCGAGTCCGGTGGAACTTCAACAGGTCTACCAATAGGTAGTAGCACAGGAGGTGCAAGTAGTGTTCTTGGCGGTGGAGTTGGTGGTGGAGTCGGAACTGGAATATTGAGTACGGGTATCAGTAACAGTACAATGGGAGTTGGTGGTCCACCAGGTATGATTGGCAGCACAAATGGTAATGGTGGTGGTGTTGGTGGTATTGGCGGTGGTGGATTAACAACAGGCGGTAACGGTGGTACTTTAGGACCTGGTGGTGTAATGGGAACTGATCCACGGGCTGTTTCCGTTGTTGTAACATTACCAGGACCGCAACATGGACAAGCACTCAGTGATTACGGTCCTATATAGTTAACAGTATGACCAGATACTGTCAAATGGATGTCTACAAGCAAATTTAGTCAACTTTAAAAAAGAAAATGTGTATATTTAGAAGCAAATATAGAGCACAATGAAATGGAAAAAGTCAAAGTGAAATTATTATAAAATATTGTGGACGGAAATATTTCTTTTACTTGAACAATATTCTTTTTTTTTTATTGTTGAAATTTTATTTTCGAACGCCAACATAACCGTCCATATTTGATAAAAGTTTTTCAAGTTTTTTGTATTTATTTTGTAATTAATAATCTTGAGTAAGCGTATGTGTATTCACTTAGACTTTTTCCAATTCATTTGAAATTTTTTCTTTACACAAAATAGCAAAAAAAAAAAAAAATATAAAAAAACTGAAAAAAAAATAGTAGATACCCGTATTCATGAAAATTAACAAAAGTAGATCCTCCATACACCCTCAGACACACCCTAAAAACACTCTCATTTTTATAATTGTTTGACTTTTTTTTTGTTTTTTTTGTTCTAGTCCGCAATAATAATTTTTCGTTATTTAAATTTTTTTTTAATTTTGTAATTTAATTTTTTTTTTTAAATTAAAAAAAAAAATCATTAGAAATGCAATAAAATCAATTTTTACTTACTAATTAAAATAATTTTAAGTATAATTGCGTAATGTATATGTACTAAATATAATGTAGAATGAACTTAGAATATAAGAATTTATGAAAAACAAAAATGTAAAATGAACAAAAAAAATAAAATGAAACAGGATATAAGAATGAATACAAAAAATTGTAAAAAAAATAAATAAATATAAATATAAGGTAGCAAGTATGATCAATCTTAGTAGTGAATATAAGAAGAAAATGATAAAATTATTAAAGATTTTATATAAAAAATCACAGATACAAACAAAAATTTGTCACCCTTCCTTGTAAATTTACGACAAAATGAAAGCAAACAAAGCCCAGTTTAGAAATTTCATCGTATAGTAGTATCTAAAGTATATAAAAAACAAAAAAAAATGTAGTTTTCTAAGAGACAAAACGAAAAAAAATGTAATTTTTGAATTATTTTCGATCGTTCAATTAAAACATGAAAACTAAAACGTCACAATGAGAAAATGTAATGAAACATTTTTTTTGTGATTGATGACTGAAGCGACTTAGAATACAAAAAATCAAAAACAAAAATTAAATGAAAATAAAAATAAAAAAAATTATATAAAGTGATGTATAAAATAAAAAAAAAATGGAGAAAAACTGACCGAAACTAGAGACACATAAAGTACATGAAAATTTTTGTAATCGACTAAGAAACTGATTAACTACATAAATGTATGTATTCATCGAAAAATGCAGTACGCAATGATACAATGAATCCCAAAAATTATTTGAAATAAAATATTCGATTCATAAAAAAATAACTAAAAAAAAAACCACAAATAAAAAATGAAATTAAATTTAAGAGCAAAAGAATTTTTGAGGAAATTTTATGCAGGTTTGAAGACACTGCCAAAAATTAAAATTTAAAAACTTTTCCATTAACTTCTCACTGTTAATTGATCATGAAAACTTCTACACATTTCAAGAGGTGTGTTACATTAGTCTGAAAATCGTATAAGAAAACAGGTAATTTTTTATTTTTTAAAACAAAATTTTTAATACCACGTAATACCTACAGAATTCTAATGCGTTTAGATTAGAAACAAAGAATTTTTTTACGATAAATATCGGACGTATACGTACGTAATTTGCTGTGGAATTTTTTTTTATCGAATCGAATTTTTAAAATTAAAGTGAATTTTTAATGTCGCATGCACATAATGTACAAGATCGATTGCACTATTGTTCTTAAATGTAAATAAAAATAAAATAAAGAAAATCAATTACATTGTTATTGAAAAATCTTTTGAACAAAATTAAAAATTGAAAAAAAAAAATGAAAGAAAAATAATGAAAAGGATGACGAATTTGACATGGGAATCGCATTAAATTAAAAAAATAAAATTCAATTAGTAATATTTGATTGTTTGTATGTTCAAAATAAATATGAAAGGATGAACCAGGAAAATTTTTTGAAAAAATTTTTGGAAATGGTCTGGTTCACTCCTATGATCTGTAAATAGGCTACATTTTAAGTAACACAAAATTTGAAAAATAAAAATGAAAAAAAAAAAGAAAATGAGAGAAAAAATTTGGAACAAAATGTAAAAAAAAAATGATTTAGTAAATATTCAAGATATCAAAATAAGGAGTGTGTCCACATTCTGTACAGTCTCACAGTTTTCATTTTAAATTTCAATTTTATGCAACATTCTCTGTAATTGAATGAAAGAATTTAAACGTGCTACGGGTGCTTAATTCGATTCTTAGCCTCTTAACTGCATGGTTTGCATACTTTTAGGAGTTTTAAGTGCAGTTGCATTTGTTGTGTAATCATCAACATTTTATAAGTGCATCATAAACAAGAAAAATGAAAGGATTTAGTTTTTGTTCTTTTTTTGATTTTATATTTATTTTTTTCGAAAAATGAATTCTAATATATTAAAATATTAAAAAGCATTTAAAAATACTATACTGATCCTGTAAAAAGCATTTTTTTAAAAAAAAAAAAAACTAAAATTTAGAATTAATAATAAATAATTAAAAAAAATTTAAAATAATTATAGAGTAATAGATAAATGTAAGTACATTTGTTGTGCATATATGAATGTAGGTATGTTAGGAAAATGAATAGAGAACTATTATAATTTCTTTAAAAATAAAAATTGCAAAACAAAAAATGAATAAATCTCTATAAGGACTGTAGAAAAAAATATAGAGTGTGAGTGAACATCATTTCATTATAGCTTATTATATAAAACGTTATATGTATGTACATAAGAAACATTTTTTCTTATCATATTCTAATGCAGGTAATTTGTATTAAAAAAAATTTAGAATAAAAAACGTAAATAACAAAATACAAAAATGAAATCGTATAACTGATTTACAAAGAAAAACTGAAAATAAATCGAGCTATAGTAGAGTTTAGATACGATACTCGTATGTAAAATGTAAAATTTTTTTATTGAAAATATCACTGGAATTCGAAATCAAAATCTAAGGTTACCGATTTTTAGTAGGATTATTGTTCGTTGTATATAGGAATTTAGTGTTTAATGAATGAATGAAATTTAAAATAAAAACGTTCGAAAATTAATCAGAATGGAAGCGAATATTACAGAAAAATAAATTTGAATAAACTAAATTATACATGTATAATGTGATTTGTATAGAAATATGTGATGATGTATAGCAATTGAAAAGAAAAAAGAATATAAGAATGAAGAAAAAGTACTGGTGGAAGCATTATGCCGAAGAGAATAGTATATTTTTTTCAAGAAATCTACGCGAATATCATTTTCATTTTTCTTTATTTTATTTAACTTTATTTTTTTAAATTTTAATAACATACGATCGAGAGCCACGTTTCAAAATATTAATTGATTGCATCATTTAAAATTTTTCAGGACATTTTTTATAACAAATTTATTATTTTTTTTGTATAATAAACGTGTATGATCGTTAAATTGTTCAGTCAATGGTCATTATCTTAATGATCGCAATCGACAACTTCAAGCAAGTCCAAGGTGAAATAGAAGAGTATCTCATAAAAAACTAAACTGCTTAATTTCATGAAGGATAAATTAAATATTTTATCACTACACTTGTTTTGTGTACATAACCGACGAATATATTGGCAAATAATTTACGTATGAAAAAAATAATTGGGGCATTCAAATGGGAGAAAGAAAATAAGTGATAACAAAGGTGGAACATTTACAATTCAGCTCAGATTAAGTGCGAGATTTCATGGAGAGTCGTAGTGTGGGCAGGAGGCAGGCAATTTGCTCACCTCTTCTCTTTAATAAATAATAATAATAATAACGCATTTTACTATAGGGGAGCATTAGTATTGGCATGTTTTTATGCACAAGTATTCAATATAATTTCCCCTATAGACAGCGTGAGATTAAGAAATACAACCTAATCTCAATCTCAGTACGGATTAATCTGAGCTCGACGAAAAAATGTAAAAAATCTAATGTAGAACATAATCGAGACTGAATTGTAAATACCTTAATACGAATATTTCGAGCGACTATTTTGTATAGGGAAGCAAATTTGAATTAAAGCGCAAACGAACGAATCAACAAAATATCTTTAGGGATCCTTTTTTTATATTTTGTTTTTTTATTTTTTTTGTCATCTTTCTACTTATAGTATACCCAATATACATTATATTTTCTATTTAATTATGTAAACATTTTGTTTTTAATTTATTTTTATTTTAATTATTATTATTATAATTATTAATTTTTATTGTAAATGTAGTAAGATGTAATAATATATTAATAATGTGATTTATAATATTTTTTTAAGTAAATACATATTATATATTCGAAAGAAAAAACTAAAAATAAAAATATATAAAAATTATAAAGAGAAAAAATAATAAAAAAAAAATCTAATATTTTGATATGATAAAAATTAATAAAAAAAAAAAACAAATTATTATAAAAATTAAAAATTATATTAATTTAAATTGAGATGAAAATAAAATATTTATACGATAGAATTTAAGTTTAAAAACAAACAAAAATTATATAAAAAATAAAAACTAGAATGAAAAAAAAAAAAGAAAAATTTCTATGAATGCAAAACACACAAAAATAACTAAATAAAAAGAAAAATTAAAAAAAAAAATTATTAATTATACCAAAAATTTATATTTTTTTTTATTTATTATTTATTACAATTATTTTTATTTTATACATTCTCCCCTTCCCAAAAATATTTTTGTTCCATTTTCATTTCAGCCATTTAAGGATTTTGTTCATTTTTTTCCCCGTTGTCTTATGAATGTTTTCTTTTGGTTAAGTTTTCAGTTTTATATTTTCATTTTTCACTTTAGTTCGACACTGTTTTTTTCTTTATTATAATGAGTGCGACAACATTTTTGAACTGTGTAAGTATTTGTTTATTAATAACTTAAGTTTTTTTCTATTTATTCGATTTTTGTTATCATCATAAAGCTTAATGCGCTATTATTAACATTAAAATATAATTGTGGTGTTCGCTAGTATTCACTCTTTACAGCTTTCGATCTTGTATCAGTATGTTTCGCACATAATGTACACTCGTATTTTCATTCTTGAGAAACAGTGGATTTTCTCTCTTTAGTAGAATGCGAATATTGTAAACAAAACAAACACGGAAAACCAACTAACAACATTTTATACTTGCTCCTCCCCTAGCTGTAGTATTTTCATTTTTTTTTTCTCTCTCTCTTTAGTAGAATGCGAATATCGAACAAGACAAAACATAGGACTACTATACCTATAGTAAACGCTACAATATTGCGAGTAGTATTTCACATATCATGTGTACTTGTTTCTCGTATTTTCATTTTCTCTTTTCTCTTTAGTATAGAATGCGAATATCGTGAACAAACACGGAAAATCAATTAACAACATTTAATACTTGCTTCTCTACTCTGTAGCAGGTGAAGTCATTGTCTATCAATAACTGAGCCTATAGTAATAGTATACTCTATAATACTTCACACCAGTGTAATGTAAAATATTCTTGCCAATGGTATACGACTGCTACAGTACCAGATCAAAAGTTATGTAAAGAGTGAATTCCACCAATTTTTATTATCAAATTCAATCGTAACGATTCGATAAATAATCAAAAAGAGTACTACACGATTATAAATTTGAATAAAAAAAAAATTAATTCGCTTCTGATTCGAAATTTTATAAATATAATCAGAAAATCTATAACACATATATCCATAATGAATATAATGTAGCATTTTAACTACTTAATGCTTCGATCTGCTTCATTTTTCGAACGAAATTTAAACAAATATGAATGAATTTTTTTATTGTAAATTTTCAAGCTATGAATTTTTTATTTTCTAGCTTGCTAGCTATCTTGTAAATTTTGTAAATTGATAAATTTGTTGTGTTAGTAAATAAATGTGCTTATATAGGAAGAAATAAAGAAAATGCAATTGAAAATACGGAAAGATGGGAAATCAAATTGAAGACAAAGTAAAGAGAAAATTTAAAACGAATTTCTCACATTTATCGTATAGCTATGTATCATAATATAAGGTTGAATTTATGATTGTATGTGCGATCGAATATTAAATCTATACTAGAGGTATACGTCATTTTAAATATAGAGAATATACAAAATACGAATACGATATATGAATAATTATGCATAATATACGTTACATGCGTAAATAATAATTTTTTAATTTGCCATTTTTAAAGCTAAATGCTGCACATTAAATACGCATTATATAATTGTGCTTAAATTATCATTATTGTCATTATAATTGTATTAATATTGTAATTGCTAAATTTATATTGCTGTTGCCATTACTAAATTTGCTATAATGTGTAAAATTATTATTGCTAATTGTATTTATATTTAATATATAAGAAGAGTATACAAAGATGGAAAAATGTGCAAGTGATCTGTATTTAATTAAATGAACAAACAAAAGAAAAAATCGAAAAATATGTTTGTATGTAATTATAAGTTAAAATGAAAAGTGTAACACAAAAACACAAATTATCATACAAAAATTAAGCAAAACAAGTAAATATATATTATTTAAATATAATATTATATAATGTATGGATTTATTTTTATTTGTTGGATCAATGTATAAAAAAAAATTACGCTATATATAAAAAAAAATAAAATTATTTATCTTTAAATATCTTATATATGGGTATTCATTCCTAATCTTGCATTGTTGCAAACGTAGAGCAACATCATTGTAAATAAAGACTATCACGACGTTACAACAACAATTATTTTATTGCAAAAATTTTTCTTTATTTGCTGAATGAGGTAGGCAGACGGAACCAAATCAATATTATCATCCTTCCAGTCTTCATTTGTGTAATATGATTATTCAAAAACCCTCTGACACACGACACTGCTTCAATGATCTTTCTGTCGTTGACAGTTTGATAAGTTTGGAATTTAAATTTTTATTGTCAATTTTAAGTCGTCTTTACACTATGTGATTTTGTCGTATGACTTTTCATATGAAAATTAAAGTATAGTCTTTCATATTCCGAATAAAAATATATTCAAATATAGAGTTATTTTTAAATTTCATACGAAATTTCCAAGCCTATTTTAATGCTCGTACATAAAAAATCTAAAAACTATACAGTAGTTTCTGCTGTCATTTTTGATTCATCATTAGCTATTTCCAATTCACCATCTTCATTTGCGGTTGAGTTTGAACTTCAAACATTCGAACTGATAAATATTGATAATCTGAGGTCTACTTTAATTAAGTTAAAACGAAGATATCAATGATCATATTATAACTTAATGCCGCTTCTACATTCAATGCAGTGACAGTGACTTCAACTTGGACTTTGACTTTCGAGTAGTAAATAGAAAAGTAGCTATCAAGTCTATACTGCATTGAATGTAGAAGCGGCTTAATACATTCTGATGGGCAGCAAATGAATGTTCATTCGCTGTGAATGATCAGTCAAGTAGAGTCGTGTATCAAAAGTGTAAAGTCATATTAAAAATCAAATACCTAGTATAAAGCCACTTTCAATGTTACACAGATTGCAATACTACAAGACTGAGACTGAATACCCCTATTATAAATATATAAAGACATTAAAGGTGAAAATGATTAAATTTTTTTCATTTAAAAAAATTCTTATTTATATTATTAGATATTATCACTACATTATATTCTTAAATTATTTTTATTATTATTATTATTATTGTGTACATAGTAAATATTGTGTAAAAAACAACAACCATTAAATTATTTATTAATTAATTTTAGCAACAACAAATATACGTAATTAAATAAACAGGAAAAATTAAAAATTAAATTTAAAGATAAAAAAAAACTTTTATTACTACTTATATACGTAAATACATTTGTAGGAGTTATATTATATAGGTATACATTATATAAATATTTTTAGGTGATAAAAATAAAACACACACACATACATAAATATAAAAAAATAATTAAATAAAATTATTTATTATAATATGAATGAATGTGTAAATGTATATCGTATGAAGAAGAAGAAAAAATAGAGGAGTTTTATTCGTTTTTTTTTTAAGAAAAAATTAAAAAAAATTATAATTAAATGTACTTTTAGACATAAAAACACATAAAATAATGAATATATACAACCGTATACATATAGTACTTATGTGTATAAAATATAAAATAATTACACATTATATTAAGTGATTTACTCTCTTTGTTTTTATATAAGTACATACATATTACATATACATACAACAAGTATACATTTTTATGTATTTATTATTATTAATTATTATTATTAATTTTTATTATTATTATCTGGTTTCACAGATTTTTGACTGTATACGATTTACAAATAATAAAAGAAAAACAAAATCAAATAAATATATGAATAAAAAAACATGTTTTAATCATAAAATGTATAATAAAAAAAAAAAATACAAAAAGAAAAAAGAAAAAATTAAAAAAAAAATAATAATAGAATTTAATTAAGTTAAATTTAAATACGAAAAAAAAACAAACAAACAAATAAAAAATACAATTAATAAAAAGACAAACAATTTTATAAATACAAAACAATAACATTTTAATTAGTTTTTACGAGAATTTAATAAAAAAAGAGACAAAAACAAAAATAATCGTAAAACATTAAATAGAGTACATATTATATAGAATACTTAAAAATAATATAATGATAACTGATTATTTGAAAAAAAAAAAAACCCAAAAAACGAAACAAATTTTTTTAAAAAAAAAATGAAAATAAAATTAAAAGCAAACAAAACGATAACAAAAGTATGTTGTGGTATGGTAACAAATAACCAAAATAATAATAATAATAATAATGAATGTTCATGTAAATTTTTATTAAACACAGAAAAAAAATCTAAAAAAAAAAAAATAAGATAAAAACAAACAAAAAAAAATTCAAAAATTCTATAGAAATAAAATACAAAAAGAACAAACAGAAAAAAATTTAATATAAATTAAAAAAAAAAAATAAATGCTCCAGTGTATTTTTATTTTTAATTTTCATTTTGCTTTAGATGTACATTTATGCTTTTATCATGCTTTATTGTCAGGAATATTAAAAGTGTATGTTCGCGTACTACACTACCACACTATACTATATAATGACGCTTCTAACATGGAATATGACATGACATGATTGCGATCTGCAATGTTGAATGTTATTCTCTTGCCATAATTCTCTGGCTTTTAAATTTATTTAATTGCAAGCAAAGCAAACAATGAATTATTTATCAATATACTGCCACATTACTGCTATAATAAAATGCAATGCTTAATACAGCCAGCAAAACCCTGTATATAATTTGTTTCGAATTTTTGGAAACTTTTTTATATAATTTAATTGCAGAGTTGCAGTTGCAATGCTTCGCTTTGATTAATGTTTATACCTTAACAGCAATATTTAACATCTTTATATAGCTCCAAGAGAAATTATTTTTTTTCATATAGCACTCAGTAAGTAGGAAATATAAACAGCTGGGGTAATAAGAATAACAACTCCGACTCCGAACAACTCCAATCCATAGATCTTTGAGTGACTTGAAATTTGGTTTCATTTTGTCTTAATTATATCTATTATATATGTGCCTTGCATTGTATGTACTCGTATTTTCACTCATAAGAAAACTACATTTTTCATTTATATTTTCTCTTCACTACGCACCATATAAAAATATATGAGAAACAGAAGAGACAGTAAATAGTAGAAATGAGGTTATAGTAAAATAAACGAGCACGCTAGTATTACCAATTACCATTATCTTACCTTATACAACTTGCACTCATATTTTCATTTTATTCGTGAATCGAGAGAAACATGTTTCATGTTTCATTCCATCACACCTTATTTACTCTTTATACCATGCTAAGGAAATCTGTTCGAGTACAAAGGTTATATACCATCATAGTACTTCATTTTCGAATACAAAAATAATTCATCAATAAATATGTACTTACCAGAAAACTTTACGAAATTCACAAAAATAACAAAAACAATAGAAGTATAGTACTCATGTACTCATTTTGAGTTTTGCACCTGAACATATGAGGATGCCCGTACACCTCGATAATTTAAAATATTTCCATTTTCCAAATAAAAAATGCATTCTACAATTTTTTATTATGCACTCGTACTCGTAAATGTATTCATTATTCATTGTAGTTTCGTGATTTTTTATTTTTTTTGTTTTGCTGTTTTCGTTTGTGTTTACATCAAAAATGCATATTCGGAGTGCTCAATTATTATTTTAACATAAGAAAATCTACATTGGTCTACAGAGATTTCACTTCACAATAGAAGAAAAGTGTGAAAATAAAATGCATTCTTACAATTAGAGAGCAAAAAAAAAAAAAAATTTGAAATACTAAATGTTCATTATGAAGTCAAAAATATGTGCGTGATGGGAAATATTGTAATAAATGGCATATCTAATGTCTCTGAAGAGTGATATTTATACGTATATACACGCAGTTAAGTATACTTGAAAATATTTTCATTTCTCCTCCTAAATATAATTTACATTGCACTGCAACATACAAATGTGCATATGTAAATAATTACAGATTCATTTTGTATAAAATTTTTCGTTCGTATGTAAAATATAAATTTTACGCATTGTAAAGAATGTAATTATTTGTAGCTATGTGAATGCAATATATCTCTTTCTTTATTCTTGTTGATATTTTATTTTGTATTTTTAAAAATATTTTTAAAAAAAAAAAATAAATAGAAAATAATAAAGGAAATGGAAGTGTGAACGTGAAATGATGAATTTTATATTCAAACAACACAAAAGAGACAAAACAGGAGAACAAATAATACATCCTCGTACATTTGTGATGTTTCCTCGTACTCGTATATTGCTTTGTTTATTTTAAAAAAAAAAGTCTTTATTTCAATGACAATAATATTCACATCAAAATGTACTTTTCATATTCCCATGCATACAGTAAGTATACAGCTACATATATTGTAATATACGAAAATGTAAGTAAGGACTTCATTTTTTATTTCCATGCTTATGGAATTTTAAGTACGTACCTACCACATTTTAAAATTCAAAAAATCCAATTGTTGCGGTATTATTAACTTTTTTCGATGATTTCAATGCATTTTTGCATTTTTTTTGTAACTTAGTGAGAGGAAATTTCTCTTCCTATCAATTTTGCTAAATATTGACTTTGGACTTCTTTATGATATAAGATACAAGCCTTAGCACCTTGTGAATTCCTGAAGGGAAGAAAAAATGCAAAAAAAAAAAGTTTAGAAAGTTCCTAGGCAAAAAGGTAAGTTATCTAATATGTACTATTAAAAAGTTTTGAACCAAGTTATTATGGAAGAGAAATCCGTCTTAGGACACTTAGATCATTTTGGTAGCGCCAATCAGTAATTCTGTCATTCCAAGGCATACCCGGTTATTTTATAGGTTGAAATGTTTCACTAAAACCGATCACCAAATCTCGGGAGCACGAATAAAGACAGAAAAATAAGAAAAAAAAGTAGAAAGGTAAGCGAATAGTAGTTTATCTTCTTATTTTCCTGTTTAAACTATGTATACTACACTGTAATGGACGTGTACGAAGAAGAATTTCAGATTGAAGCAAAACAAGCGACCATCATATCACTCAACAATCGAACTATACTCTTCGTAAATTTAACAAAAAAGGTATGAATCCTACAGACATAAAACAGTCGAATATTATTTAAAGCAAATTCAAGCCATAAATTCAATATCACATTAACAAATAAATCATTAATGGGATGCCATTTTTTTCCCACATTCTCTACAAATTAAAAAAATTAAAAAAAATAAATAAAATTCAAGACAACAGGAAAAACTTAATCATTCGCTTAATTTCTAGAATTTCATGAATTTAAGAAAATTTATTTGACGCGATATTCGTGTATGCATTTACATGAGAAAAAAAAAATGTAGACAAAAATCAGTACACAGATTGTTTTTGGTTGAATCGTTTTCAATTCCACCCACTCATAATTAATGTACTCATACATTACATGTATGTGTGTGTGTGTGTATTGTCACATTTTATAGTCATTCATTGTCACAGTCACCACAATTATTGCTGTGTTTGAAAAACGATTCGAATGATTACTTACGATTTAAACAAGCAAATTCACTGCTAATCAATATTTAACGATCTTTGAGAACGGTTCCGAACAGACTGTATACAAAAATAAGAAAATAAGAAAGAAAAAGTTTCAATTAAAAAAACAATACCCTCCACATTATGATGAGTTATATTCGCGCATATATCTACATACGTATTCGTGCAAATATTCGTAAATCGTAACATGCTATATTGTATATTACCAATATTACGTACATACTTACATCGGTGCATTCATTCATGTTGAATTGTTCACGAATATTTTCGTTTTTTATTGATTTCCTTAGAATGAAAATCAATTAACAGCAGGTAGGTGCACGGTGCACCACAGGTTGATTGTCAAAAAGAAAAAGCATCATATATATACATATATGCACACACATAAAACATTTAGATATAAAGTATGAAGGTAGAAAAAATTGTTAGTACCTATAGGCTGTATGTTTTTCAGATTCCAGATTTGCAGATAAATTACAGAAAAATCAGAGATTTTTTTTGTACAAAAAAAAAATGCGTTTAAATGTTTTTCACTTTTTTTTGATTTCGAAATATTTCGTAGATAAAATACAACTTGCTCACTATAGTACACGATTTACGTGTGAAATGGACGGCTTATAGAAAATATACTGCATGATTTTATTCTAGAGGCAAAGGCAAGTAATGTTGCTTCGAAGTGTTAAGAATCAGAATGAAAAAATAATGCAAAAACTTTTTGTTTTTAAGTTTATAAAATTTTTTTTGATTATCCAATAATTTAATTGGAACTGAAGAGATTTTAATCGGTGAATCATGTTCACAGTCTGATCCAATTGGCAATTATTTTTTTATTTTTGATTTTCGTTTCTTGTATTCCATTTTGAATATGAAAGAGACTAGGAGAAGCAGAAAGGAATCAGTGGTCGATGGAATGAAATTTAAAATTTTAACAGATTTCGTTTCATTTTCGAAATGCTACTGCATATAAGATTGCAAAATAACGAGTAAGTATTCACCAAACATCATATAAAACAGCTTACTTAGTTAAGTTATGAGTATGAGCGGGCATGTGTATGTAAGTATGTAAAGGAAAAAAAAAATCAATATTTTCGATATCTGAATAAGAAATTTATCGTTGATTGATTTCTCTGATCCAGAAAAATTATTGCAACAGAAGTCATAAAATCAAATCAATTTAGATGTGAGTATATACGACGTCACATATGCATATCGAATATGGTCTATAGAACTGACATATACTGGGGTTATGGCGCCTTGATTTTATGTATATTATCTTTGGAGCCTTTCTTTTTTTTTGTTTCTTTGATTTTTTCCATTTCATTGTACACCTTTTACATACATTTGCTCGTGTATGTACGTTACAGATAGTAAATTGTAAAAAAAAAAAAAACAAAAATTAAATTGAAAAGTATAAATTTTCAGTTTATTTAGAATCATTCAAAAAATTGTTTTTTTTTTTTTTTGTCTGTAACATCTTTGTTCCTGTACAATTTTTATCATCTGTTTTTTATAGATTTTTCCTTTTCATTTTATTTTTATTTCAATTTTTTATGAAAGATATTTTCACTTTGATGTTTAACTGAAACATCAGTAATAAATTGAAGCATTTCAATCAAATTGATGACGATGATGTACTAAGTATATATACGAGTACACGTACACATACAGAATTAAAAAAAGGAAAAAAAACAAAAGTATAAGAAAATACATAATCCTGTATATTAAATGACGAACAAAATGAGAAGAAAATAATAAAATAAAATAACAAAAGGAACAATTTCTTATATGTATTCCTAAATGTATATACATACTTCGAACATGAATCAATGAAAAAAAAAAAAGGAAACACGAAGATGAAAGGGAATAAAAAATTAAAAAAGAGAAATGAAAAAAAAAAAACATTGGAAAAACAATTGAAAAATAAACTGTCGGATATGGTATGCAGATTTTTTTCTCAAGTTTTTTTTTATATTTCTATATTTTTCTTCTTATTATTCTTCTCTTTCAGTTAATAAAATACTTGAACGGAAAAACTACATATATATACGAGTTAAAGAAAATAAGAAAACTTAAGAAAAACAATAAAGTCCTATAAATAGTGCACACTGCACAACATGTTTTATGGTATCTCATGCGAATGAATTGTACGTACGTGCATTTTGCATTCTATACACAGATGCAATGAAAATATCGAATGAACATTATTTTTGTTGTTATATGAATCTGACTGTATTACTCATATGTATATATGCGATGCGGTACATACATGAGTGAATTGTAGCCATAGATCAAATTTAAAAAGAGTCAAGAGGAATCGGAATGCAATTTTAAAAATTTTCACAACCATATATTCCGATATAATATTTTATGTGTGAATGACTTCACATAATCCATCCACCTCCAATCTCCATCATCATTATCATCATCATTTGAATTTGAATTTGAATTTGAATTTGGATGATTGAATATTGGAATAATAATAATTTGCAATTCACATATATCCAAGTTCAAGTTGAAGACTGTATACGAGGACAATACGAATGTGTATAATGCAAATGTACCAGATTGTAGATACGTATATACCACGATAACCGAGAAGCAATATAAAAATGAAATGTGAGTGAATTCAATATTTTTGAAGGTCTTGAAGTTCAATAAGCAATGATTTCTCTATAGTCGAATAAATGTTATACGTACGTACAGTAGCCAGCCATACACACATACCATAATATGAAATAAATAAATAAATAAATAAAAAAGATAAGCATCCGAAATTGAAAAAAAAAAAAGAAATCCTTCAGCAACTCTATACTAGTATTTCTATAGAGTTGATTTCTTTTTTTTTTTATTTTCATTTTCGTTATTATTTTTCTTTTCTCTGTATATGTAATATTGGAATTTTTGTTTCAGTTTAATATATGCAACACTGTTTATGCACGATATCGCATTTATACATCCGTGTCTATATGCATTATGTGTGCATTACGATATAGTACTAGTACGAGTATGAGTATATCTTCTGTATGATGATGATGATGAATACGAAATTCATGTATCAAAATAAAATTCAGAAAATGAAGAAAAATTCAAATAATGTGACTGAATCGAAAATTTAAATTTCTTATTATGCATGATTGTTGCTTTGAATTCATTTAAAAAATTGAAATAAAAATGAAATCCTCCAAAAAAAAAAAAAAATGAAAATAAAAAAAAAAAACTGAAACATATGAAAAAGTGGAATCCTTAAAATTAAACAAACATACTGCATACTACAGAATCATACCATGAAACATTTCGAATTTACGTACTACAGAAAATGTTATAATATAGAGAAACACAATATTCCGTATTACGAGAATTATTCATGTACATATACGAGTATGTATATATTATATATATATACGATTTCCTGATGATGACAAAAAGATAAATTATACAATATCAAGCTGTTTCGATAAGCAAAATGAGAAATACAAAAATAATGAAATGAACAAAATAAAATAAAAACAAAAAAAAAAAAGAAAAAAGTAAGAGAAACATTTTATTTCTATGATCGAAATGCATTGTTTCTCGCATCGTTTTTCAATCAATTGAACTGACAATTTAACATTACTTTGCATACTATAGACTAGCTATGTGTGTACCTAATGTATACAAATTTTTTTCGTTTTTTATTCCACTCTTAAAGTCCCTTTACCATCTATGATTACAGCAGTGGGTCTAGTGCTAGAATCAATTGGCTATACATTACTATGTGAAGTTAGGCAATGATATTTCGTATTCGAATGCTTATCGTATTCTGAATTAATTCTAGAATAAAGTATCATTTACCATTTTATATATTTAAATGTACTTACTTGTATTATAGAATGCTAATTTGCGAAAAATGATTCTTATTTAGTTTCTTTTTTTTTTCGAAATGCATTCATCCATTCGTACATATGCATTTCATTTATTTTAGATACAAATATTCGATTCGATTATTTTTGCATTTTGTTCGTTATAATGCATGTTCACATACTTATTAAACATTTATATACTGATGTGCTCGATTCAGAATATTAAATTACAGAACTGACAGAACATTGATGAAATTAAAGTGGTAATAAAAATTATGTGACCTTCTACGAGTAGTAGACGTGGTGTGTAGTGTAAAATACCACTCGTGCTATGGTATCTCTCAGTATGTAAAGAGAAGAGGAAGAAGAACTTATAAAATGTTGTTAGTTGATTTTCCGTGTTTTGTTTTGTTTTCAATATTCGTATTCTACCGAGGAGAGAAAATCAACTTTTTCTAAACAAGAAAAATACGAGTACACATGGTGTGCAGAATATTACTTGTACTATCGTTACGTATACTATAGGCAGGGGGAGGAGCAAGTATTAAATGTTGCTACTTGGTTTTCCGTGTTTTTTATGTATCATATAACGTTCGTGAGTATTCTACTGAGAGAGAAAATCAAAATTTTTTTTCAAAAATTAAAATATACGGGTACATTCATGATGTGTGAAACACTACTCGTACTATATTCCAGAGTGGATAGTGTGAATAAAGATTACTATTCTTTAATTTTTCAGTTCAGTGCCTTTTTCATATGTATCAAAATGTTCACCAGTATACCCTACAACCATCTATACAACTTTAAAAATTTTTTTAACTAAGAATGGTGATTCGTAATGCTTTAAAAAACTAAAATATTTTTCTAAAACGCTTCAAATTTTGACGAATATTTTTTTTTTACTTTTTCTAATAAAAAGTGAGATCAATTTGTTGCTCCCCAAAATTTGCTTGGATATCCAAATAATTTTTAACATCACTGCAATTATCACATAATATAACTAACTTCAATAATTTGTGCGTGTATTATGCACACATATTGTCTTCGTATTCGTACACATAATCGCATATCTTTACTTTTTGATGCTGATCACCGTCGATAAATCTATTTTTATATTTTTTTTTAGAAAAAAAAAACAGAATTTGTTACGCGAACTCAATGTACGTACATATTCTCATGTATAATTTGAAATCAATCCTATACTCTATAATAATCTTTGTCAATAATATCTTATATCTAAATTGTTATGTTTATACTTTACATATAAAAATTTTATATTATCCATATACACGTTCATATTTATATGACTATTATTATCGTTGCTGTTTACTCTTTATGCAGTGATATGATTATTGATTCGTTATATGCGTGGATAGGTTGGATATATTTATATTTATCTTTATACAGATATTAAAATACCAGCAGCATAGTTCTACAATTATAAGTGAAAAATAATATGTGAATAAATATTTTAAGATTTAAAAAAAGAAAAATCCTTATCACGTACATTATGCACTGTTAGACTGTTACATATGTTCATACATTATGGATACGATACGTTACGTTTTATGAGTGAAAATATGAAAAATACATATAATTTAAATCTTTTCCGATACAAAAAGGCAAACGTACATATATGGCGCTTTGATTACATCAATTTTATACTAGTGATTCATAATTTAAAATAAAAATAAGAAATAAATGTAACGTGAATTTAATACATGTGCGATGGATGAAACAAAATGAACATGAAAATAAGAAACAAAAAAAACAAAAAAAATCAAAAAATATTTACATACGTAATATGTAGATGTACATATAAATAAACAATAACAAGAAAACTAGACTACAAAACTAATAGAATAGTAAAAATGATGTGTGCATTATATTCTAATCTATAAGCATATTCGCGCATTTTGTAACATTTACAAAACACACATAAATCGAACAAAAACAAATGCAATGAAACAACAGATATGTACGTGAAGAAAAAGATTGAATGGAAATGTAAAAGAAAATAAAAATGAAAAATTATTTATGCACCAATGTGCAAATATGTCGCAATTAACGCTTTTGTAATACAAAAGTTTGTAGCCGTAGTATGTATGTATCTATAGTACTCGTATGTCTAGAAATAGAAATAAACATTATTTACACATGTTAAAGTATAGGGCGTCATCATCATTTTACATTATTATTCATTTCATATATACAATTTATATTGTATAGCTGTATGCAATAATATGCAATCGTGTCTACAAACATGATTATGTAAAATGTACTTATAGATTTACGAATAATATCCATGTATCCACATACATACATATAAAATGGCCACAATCACAAACTAAAAGTAACCATTCGTATGATAGTAGTGATAGTCAAAGAATATGATGCAATATTATGCAGCATAGATACAAATGCTCATCTGCATATACAAGGTATAAACCACATTATTTACGTGTGTGTAACTGATGACTGCTGACTCTATGCTGACTGATGGATAAATTAAATCCGTTCGTATATGTATGCAAATAAATGCAAAAAACGACAGAAATAAAAAGAAATTAAAATTAAAATAAAAAATAATGCAAAAAATTCTGTATAGAAAATGAATTTAAAAATCTCGTCTGTATTTATTTTATCAGTTATAAGATTTTTTTTTAATGCTGGAATTACAGAAAAATTCGTGATTTTTATGTTTTACGCATGATTTTCTGTGTGTGAATTTTTTTTTTCTGTTTTGAAAAAATCACTTTTATGCTAATTTGTCGATATATACGTTAATAAAATAAGTTAATATAGACCTATTATTATACATCTCTGCATTTACAAATATAAATTTGGTTTGGTGTATACTTATTGGTATTTTGAAGGAAGTTTTTATTTTTAAAACAAAAAAAATCTGATTAAGATCCATGAAAGTTCTCTTCTTTAAATTTTAAATTTTTGATCAGTGCATATTCATGCACTTTTCGTATTTTTTCTTTTTTTTCAGAGTGGACATACAATTAAAATGTCATGAAGTTGTCATCAAATTCAAGTTTTTAGATTAAATTATTCATTAATTCATTTTCATACTTCAAATTCTTTATCACAAATTAAATTCTTAACATAAATCATAAGTGCATACATGATAATAATCTATTCTCCGGATTTACATTAATCCATAGTTTTAGATCAAAACCAGTAGCAATTGAAAATGGAATTTACCCCATAGCATTACATAGCAATTATTAACATCAAATCAAATGATTTATATCCACGATCATTCTGTAAATTTTTTTACAATAAATGTACGATCCTCATCCGGTATTTACATATTTTTAAAGTTTCTCTAATCCATAATTACCACATTTTCAAATTCAATTTATTTTTCCTCTAATTTCTTATTAATTTAAGAAAGATCAAATTCTTATCACTCCATCAGTATATTATGTTCGTGTTCCCATGGTATTTTTCCTCTGTACTTGCGATCACTGAACGAAGAATGAATTTCTTGAGCGTTAAATTTTTCATTTCCATTAAAAATATCGCCTATATGACTTACTTAATGTCAATGTTATCAATCTACATACATATGTATATATACGCATTTATGCTAAGCTGGTCAGGAATACAGCAATAAATAAAGTCATCCATCAATTACCGTGAATTTATTTTCTTTTTTTTTTCGAAAAAGAAAAAAATTCTAATTGCTATTTTACTCTATACAACATGATACTGATTTTTGTTCTTGTACCTCTTCTTACAATTATTTATTTATTTACTTTCTGTCGTCAATTTTTTTTTTTCTGTGTGTATATTTTGTTGATAAACTAACACTGAAACTATGTGAATGTGATATTATTTTACTACGGTTGCTTGACGAACTGGTTTCGGTTGAATTAAGCCGTGTTTATGCTTATAATTTGATGAGGGTGACAATTATAAACTACATCCACTTATAAAATACAATAATAATTAACGTGTACACATCTCGAATACTAGAACTAGAACAAGATAATGCTAATGGTATATACACGAATTCGATGCATATTATTTGAATTCCTATAATAATTGCATATTCAGTGGAATGTTGAATAACTCACTAACAGCTAACATCCAGTTTGGTACATAAATAGAGATATACTTAAAATGCATTACCGGTACAGTACAGCTTTAATGGTTAAAATATGAGTGCATCGTATAGTAGTAAGAATGTGTAATGAATGTAATGAATTCGAACGAGCTTCTATATACATATACTATATTTTATCTTCTGTATTCCATTCATCTGATGCTCCTCATGATAATGACGATGATGAAGATGAAAATGTTGGTAATATCATGTGATGCTGGTTCATAATAGACAAGCTGACTCTATTTCTACTACCGCTTACATTTACATGTAATACGGATTTACGAGTGTCGTTCTAATATCCATGGACCATCGATATATATTACATAACATGAAGAGAATTTTATGCGTTTTTTTTCTGCCTACATCTTTAC
The DNA here is from genome assembly GCA_951394055.1 of Villa cingulata. Classification (NCBI taxonomy): domain Eukaryota; kingdom Metazoa; phylum Arthropoda; class Insecta; order Diptera; family Bombyliidae; genus Villa; species Villa cingulata. The sequence goes on along the minus strand of OX596020.1, from coordinate 12,679,152 downwards.
GTACTGAGTGAAAAAAAAAATTATTAAAATGAAAATTGAAAAAAAAAAGAAATTTATGAAGATTTTATCAGTTTTCTGTACGGTAAATAACAAAAATAATGTGTACTTGATTCATACTTTCATGCTCTTGTATCATATGAGTACTCTATATGCATATATAAATATTGTAGCTGACAATGATTGATGACAAACTTGAGATTGAAGAATTATACGTACATCTACATAGTCGCATGTATTATGCATATATATGTTGTCTTGTATACAAATACAATGTATTTATGCTATACGGATTATTTTACTCTATTTAAAACTGATGAGAATGAAGACAATGATGAGAGATTTCATTTAATTTTGATTAAAGTCAGAAGAACACAGGCATATTACAACTGAGGACACGAATAAAATAACGTAGTGCACACAATACGTGGATGTTTGCATGCATGGTGAATGAATCTATGAAATATACTTACATACTTACAGAGGATATAATCATTTTAATTTGTTTTTCAATCAATGGTCACTAGTGTTGCATTGTCCAAAATGTCCGTACGTATACATATACTCATTCATAAATCTTGTGTACATCCTGTATATAGCTGCTGGTACCTGGTACGTAACTGATAAAATTCATATTATTTCAATTTATTCATAGTGTCAGAATTGAGATAATATTTTCAATAGGTTTTCCTATAAGGATTTGATTAAAGCGGCTTTCATAATTTCCTACAATAGAATATTTTCGACCTTTAAACCAGATCCAAATCTAAAATGAATTTTATAATTCCAATCCACATCCCCACATCATACAAGCATGTTATGTCCTTTTTGTTTTCTTAAAATTGATTTATAAAATTTCAATTAGCTTTATTCTCAATTAAAAACAAATCAAAAATCAATTGAATACATTTTCAAATTTGACAGTTAATTATTATTGGAATAGCGTCAAAATGACTGCTAAATTTATTCTATGTTATAATATGGTTATATACTGCATAGCTGCATTGGTCAAATCCAAAAGAAAAGAAACAAAACCGCAGAAATTAATTCATCAATATTCTCATGGCTGACAAATTTTCAAAATGCATAAAACAAAAACATTAAATCGCCAGTAAAAATAAATCATTCTCATTCGGTATACTATTCGATATCATATGTATATGGTAAAATGTGATTTATTATTTCCTCATTTGCTCACACATTCCACAAAAATACAAAAAAAAAAAAAAAATAGTTCGATCCACCATCGAAGAGAAGAGAAAAATAATAAAAATATTCCAATCTGAATTTTATATTTAACAACTAAAAATTTAATCACGACAACGAAATGAAATGAAAAAAAAAAACAGAATGTGAGACATGTGACCGAGGATTTAACCTCATCATAAAACACTGTAGAGCAGAGAAAAAAATTAGAAGACAATTTTATTTTTATTATTTTTTCATTTCTTTATTGCAACAATGAATGAGTGATACATATGTAGTATGTATATGTTATGTGCACAGAAATCAAAAGAAAAAAAAAATACTAAATAGGATATTATAACTTTGTAGAAAATGAATGAATCGAAAAGTACAGCCAAAAAAAAAAAAAGGAGCACACAACAAAAATAGAGGAAAATAGAAAATGAAAAAGGAAAAATCAATCCAAAATGTACCAACGAAAATCTCATTATCCTGTAATCTGTAAAAAAAAAATGAAAATGAAAATAAAAGAAAACTAAATACGAGAAGAGGAAAAAATATTCATCCGTCTAACCAAATATTAGAAATTGGCAAAAAATAATAAGAAGAAGAAGATAGAGAAAAAAGCGAAAAGATTGCCTAAGGATACAATAGAAATAATCATTCTTGAATAAATGTCATTCGAATGGTGAATTTCGGATGTACCAGGGCACACATCCTTATATACGAATGGAGTATATCTACATGTACATATGTACATACATACATATCTCTGTAGTATACAAAACAATGTGTGTTATGCATGTATGTAGAAATATTTATAAAAATAAAAAAAATATAAATCTAATTTGAGGTTCAATTCTTAATCCTTAGATCCTTCGTTCCAATTACGTTTGTCGACTTATATTTACGTTAATGTATACAGACAGTTATAAGAGTACACATGATTTATATTTGTAACACCACTCTATATAAAAGAATTTATATGTACATTCCTCATACATATATACATATGTGTATATACATACATACATATGTACATGACTACATATGTATGTATGTACATATCAGTACACGTTCACATCGAAATGCATATGCATACGATTCTGTTTCAGATTATTTTCTTTTTCTTTTTGAGCAATGAGGAACGATTATATGTACAGTAGTACACAGATGCATGTATATACTAATACTACAATGATGCGGATAATATGGATTTTAAATGAGTTGTGAAATAGTGCACGGAAAACCGACATATAATTGTCAAATCTGCATACAACAAAATATGTGTGTATAATCTCACATTCAGATCCACGGAAGATTCATTCATATATATCTATGTATATACATAAATCCGCGCGTATACATATATAGGTGTTCGTGGTACAGGAAAAACTTACTCCACATGTGCATCAAATCAGTAACAGCAGCAGAAAATGAAACAAACAGGAAAAAAAGAAAGAAAAATCAAGCAGAAAAAAAATATATTAGAAAATATCACTACGGCGACAATTGCTTTATGTCTGGTGAAATTACCCCTCAGGATTTATTTGCTGCTGCTCATTCTGTTCGTATATGTGTTCCGTGTATGCATAAACATATGTGTGGATATAGAAAATTTATATAAATATACAAAAGGAAACTAAAATACCATGTATCCTGATCCCGGAAACAAAGTTCAAAGCTGAGTAAATTTTCAATAAAGATATTTTGCCCTATTTGCATTTTGTTTCATGTGTATTACGAACATACGAACGTACGAATACTCGTATATGTATGTGTGTATATCAGTCGGTATTGTATTCTGTGTGATACCGAAATGCTATAGTCGCTTTTTGATAAACTATATACACATTAGAATTGTATAGAGGTGTGCATATATGGATATGAGTGTAAGTAAATTTTTGTCGTTATAAGTATTTTTCCTATTTTGTGTTTTTGTTTCTTTTTTTTTTTTTGGAAAATTATTTTGTGATTTCATTCATTTATAGAAGGGAAATTAGTAATTTTCAGAAAAAATTTTGAAGAGTTAAAAATGATGGGTCACCGAAAAAAGGATGTACAATTTAACCGGAAATGGGATATATCAAAAAGTGGTATAGAGATTTTCTAGTAATACAAAATGATTGAAATGAATTAAATGACAAACGCCTTTTTCCTTTTCATTTTCATTTTCATTTAATTTTGTGAATTTACCGTTTCACCACACTTACACGTACATACATGTAAGACACTTAAACGCTAAATATTTTTACCAAAAAAATTCATTTTTAAAAGACACGTTGTGCACCTTCATGAATAATGCATGAACGAACCTTCATATCCATATCATGCACCTACAATTGCTCATTTTTTGTTTTGCTGTGAGCTTTGTAAAATGTGCCTATGATTATTATAAATTCTCATTTCTACTAAGGATATCACTACAGATTACACATATGCCCATCTAAAAGATATGCATTAAATACATACAATATCCTTCGTTCAAGCTACCTTTGGCTTTAATAATGTAATTTCATTTCGATGATTTAAGTTTTTCGACTACTACAAAGTCATAAAAGAATGTGTCCTGATATTATGTGCTGTGTTGCTAGTATTCACTCGACATTTAAATTTTTTATGCCGTCGAAAATGAAATTTTATGATTTATTCCGGTAGTTTAATGAAATTATTATTCTCAAAAGCGAACAATTTATGATTCTGTAATGAAGTTAAATAATAGGATAAAAGGGTTTCAATATTTTAGTCAAAAACAAAATTTTCATGAAAAATTTAATTAAATTTTTTTTTTTCGAATTTTTAAAATTTTTGAATATTTGAATGAGGAAACAGGAAAAACTAAGTGCATTTTTAAGTTATTTAAATTTTTCAAAAAAAAAAAAAAAAAACAACATATAAGTAATTCAAATTTTAATTGACATAATGAAAGGGATAAATTTAAAAGAGGGTGTTTGCAGTCTTTTCGACTATAAATAAGAAACAATTCTGTGGTGTGGTGTGGTATGATTGGAAAAAATGAATCACCGCAAGGATATCAAATTACAAACGAGAAAGAAAGTTTGTATATAATTCAGAAGCAATTACTGTATAACTACTGATGTCGGTGAAATTTTTTATTTGCTAAGATTACAAAAAATTTGTGTAAACCAAAATAAAAAATCATAAGAATTTAAGTCGGTCACACATAAAGAAAAAATTTGAAAAACTTTGATAATAAATAGAAACCGAAAAATTAACTTTAAACAACAAAGGAACCGAAAATTTTCTTTGATTTAATTTCGTTTATTTGCACAGTCAGTAAATTTTTCTCAAAAAAAAAAAAAAAAAAATGTTCAATTAATAGAAGCGCGGTTTCGTTTTATGAACTACTATGGAATTATGTATTTACTTAACTAGATTTACTGGAATGTGATCTTTCTATTTGAATAAAATTATACCGAAAGTTACAAAAAATTCATTGTTTCATATAATTTTACTCGATTTTAGTCTTTGAGAAACCGCAATAATAAATTTTTGTCAAAAAATTGATCAAAAACTACCGAAAATAAAGATTTTCTAAATGTACTACCATTCCCATATAAGGATATAGAAATATGCTCTGGATCGCAACAAACAGAACTGCAGTTGATCAAATAAATTCTAAAGTGAAAGCGTAAATGTGTAAATTCACGCAGTTTTGTTTTCTGTAGATTTAAGATTTATTTTGAGTTTTTTTTTGTGAAAGAGTCATTAACCTATGGCGCCTTGACCTTTTTATGTACAATAATTTTCCTATTTCACCATCCATGTGTACCATATAAAAAGACTACCGCTATTTAAAAAATTAATACTTGTCGTAGATAAAGGATTTTATTTACAAATTTGAATTAAAGAAAATATGAAAAAAATTAATTGAAAATACCGACTATAAATCAACAGTGTGTGCTCGAATGCAAGTGCATAAACTGATACTGATTCTGTTGCTATGCTCCATATTTTACGGTTCTAATCTATTTTCAAATAAAAGTTTTTTTTTTTTTGTCCCTTATTTTGAATATAAACGCATTTAATCGGTATTTAAAAATTTACATATAGACGCAACTCAAGGTAAATATACGAAAGCCTCGAGTAAATAAAACAAAAAAAACAAAAATATATATATATATCAACAGCAACAACAAATAATAAAAGTGTACACACACCACACCGGTGTACGTTATCAAATTAAATTTAACTCAAATTCAACATCGGAATATAAAATGAAAATAGAAAGAATCTACAGAAAATCACAGAAAAGTAAAAACAAACAAATAAATTTACCTATTTCTCTACACAAAAAACAAAAAAAAAAAAAAAACAAAACTTTGTATATAACAGTAAGCCTTCTAAAAATATTGTCGCACATATAAACGTGTAGTGAAATACCGAAAGTGAAATTATTATTTACACAAACAAATTCATATAAGTACATGTAATGCACGTGAAAATACATATGTATGTATCTCTGCCTGCATCTACCGAAAAAGTTTATCGTATGTGTACTCTACATATGTATATGAACGTATATGAACACATTTATTTTTGATAAAATTTTCTATTAAAAATCGCATTAAAATGAGTTACAGACTGCTTACAGTAAGAATCCATGTAATATGTATACTCATGAAATATGGTATCTGATATTTATTTACATTTACTATAGAGCACATAGATACCAAAATGATGATAATTTTGAACAAAAAAAAAAATTATCTGAATTTAAAAGTTATGTAGTCTTAAAGTTACTCTATACTGTAGATGAAGATGCCTTCTTAAATCTTGAAATTATAAAAAGATCGGATCCAGATTAGAAGATTTTTAGATTTTACATGTACATATATGGCTTACTCTATACACGAAAAAAGTTCGATAAGACTTTATAATCCTTTCATCATTATATAATACATAATACTTTAATATGTCCTTATTACATTTACCGTTATATAGGTTACAGTACAGGATATATGATTTAAAATTTGATTTGTTCATCATCATTTTAGAAAATTATATTAATTTTGAACTTTTGAACTACGCTGTAAATGCTCTGATGGTAACTTAACAAAATGTGTATGATTAATGTATACGAGTACATTTTTCTGTATATTATACTGTACATAGAGTATGTGTTTACGTTTTCTACATAAATATACTTGTATTTATATGCAATGCAACAAAAGTTTAATTAGTCTGTAGTTAAATTTGATTAATTTTCTACACCTGACGATAACGTAAAACAAGAGCATGTACACATATACATATGTATGTATGTATAAGATTTATAATGTGTTTTAAGTTTTAAGCACATTAATGTATGAATTTTATTTTTGTTTCTCACATACGAAAAAAAAAGGAAAAAAAAAAAGAAAAAATTGAAAATCTTCAACAAATTGGTTGTTTCGAAATAATACATAATACGTCTGTAAGTACATTACATAATCGTACTTATACATACATTACATTACAAAACGAATAGAAAATTTTCCGTTAGAATATTATGGTATAACGGTGAATTTTTTTTTTTTTTGTTTTTTTAACTTTTAATTCAACTATAGTCTAAAGTATGTGCGTTGTAGCATTAAAAATCTTTAATAATAACAAAGAATACATATATTATTTTGTTTACATAAATTTTAGCATAAATTTAATTAAATTTATGTATATCGCAGAAACACTAAATAACAAATATGGGATATAATAATTCTGATGATTAAAATCATTTAAAACTTTTCGTAATTTTGTATAATTATTTTATTGTAAAATGACGATGATTATGATAAGTTACATAGAACATAAATTATATTTTCCCTTCTTATGTATACATTACGTATATGAGTAATATGTGTGTGTGTGTATGAATGTATTACAGTTGTGGTATCACACCATTTTACTATGCATTGTGATACCGACCATCTGTCATACTTTCCATCGATAAATATTTGAAATTATAAGTTGAGATGCCTACATGGATTTAAACGCACTTATACTAACACACGCACTTAACCAAAATATATGTATCTAAACTAACATATGCATAAATCTCTTTTTACACAAAAACACATACATATGTACATGGGTGGTGTGGTGTGGTGTGGTGTGGTGTATTATACGTTGTAGAATATGTAAAACACTTAAGTGTAAAATATACAAATTATTACCATTACTTAATGGAAAGGATAAAACAAAACGATGATATCCTTTTTCATTATCCCATTAACTATCTACATAGATACATACAGTTTTTGATCGTAGTACAAAATGTAATCTAAATAGGGTGATTCTAAACAAATATTATGTAGGAAACAATTAAAAAATTAACTCGAATGAAACTGAGATAATATCAGGGAAGTAAAACGAAAATTAAAAGAGGAATCAATTATAAGCATCTAAAGGATAAGATCCCAGATAGCAGAATGGAGGCGAAAGTAGAATAATGCAAAAGCTTCTTCAATTCTTTTAATTTAAGAAAATTTTCATTTTCAGTGCACTTCAAAATCACCCTGACATCGTTGTTATCTATGAGCAATTTTTTATCGAAATTGAAACATGTACAATATTTTATTAAATTCAATCTACATACATATATGGACATTGGACACGAATATAAGTTTTCTTCATATAAGGATTATGTGTAATATAAGCAATTGAAAAGGGATATTGTGGACATTTTATTGGAGCAGTATAGAGTATCTAATGTAAAAATTGCAAACACCACTTTTGAATAATCAGTGATTTGTCTTTACACACGTTACGAAATTATGTAAGATTGTAGGTGCAATATAGGAAGTAGACACATACATACATAGGAGTATGTTATATATGATGACATTGTAAAACGCATAGTTTTATAGTTCATTGTATTATGTACTCGTATGAACGTTGTTTCCATTATCATAGAATATAGAATCATCATTTATTCATTTATACATTCAAGCATGTGTTTCCATTCACACAAAATTTCTACTTTCTTATGCATGCAATAATCTTATTCGCTTATACAATCAATATCCCTATGTATCCTTATGTTTATTATGTCTGTATATATACTAATATCCTTCGATATTTTCATTTATATTGGACAGACATTATTATGCTATAACCACTAATTCAATATTGAAAAATAATTACTAATTCACTCTGTAATCATTTTCTTTTTTTCTTTTGAAAATTTACAAGCGTATAAATCTCATAGATATGTTCGTCTCCAATGCATATATCCATCCATATCTGTATATAAAATGAATGTATAGAAAAGGATTCAATAAAATACAACGAAAGAAAAAATAGAAGAAGAAAAAATAAATGATAATAAAAACCATTTTCAGTCTAAGAATAATGTGGATGGCATGGAATGATATAAAAAAGCCGTCAGCAAAATGCAAATTAAGTATCGTCCACATCAATCATTCTTGGAATTATATAGTAGAGTATAGACAGAGATTGTATACCAATACCCGTACCTATATACTGCCTGTACTGTTTTGAATAGAGTATAGCGATGCATATGACAGTAGTTTGTGTTCGTGGGTGTCAAATGTAATGAAGATGACGACAAGAACTATATGTACGAGGATAATGAAACTGACGACGACAAAAATACTCGTAATAATCAAAAGCTCTAACCAAGCTGTGTACACGTTTACCGAACACTGCATGTACATATTTATGCTATGTCAGTGTACATTATTGGGCAGTTGATTTGTTCTTCACTGTCCAAAAAAATAAAAATTTTGTATCGTATCCTGTCCTGAATCGATTTTCATTCATTATACATTATAAATACCCCAATAATCTTATCAAAGTTTATTGCCATTTCTATAAAATGTATTTGAATTATCGACAAAGAAATACATTATGCATACATATACATATGCATGAATGGCTGTGCAAATATGCACAAGTATGCATAAAAATTTCAAAGGATAAAATAGCACATAGCACGTGAAAGAATGACACAAAAACACAACAAATCAAAAAGAAAAAAAAAAAAATTAAAGAAAATTATATGAATTTTTGCTGCTATTATATACCAAACACATCATTTCTTCTGATTTTATCCACCATAGGTATATGCATTTCATCTTTCGTTATAGGTAACGTAAAAAAAAATAATTTTTTTCTATAATTCAAAATGTACATTTTCATCATCTTAACAACATTTTTTCAGTTTCAGATTTTTTTCAAACTCACATACGTATATGTTCGTATTGCATAAAAAAACAAAATGTTGAATGTGTGTGTACACACTCCACACTCGTTATACATAAAGTCACTATTTATCCTCTTTTCATATTTATTTTCCATACAAATATTCCGTTGATATATACTATACATATGTATGAATGAATGAAATATCCTTTTTGATTTATATTTTTCCTTCTTCATTATCATCATCATCATCATCATGTCATACAGAATTTTCCTTTAAAAATGAAACATTTGCTTTGTCATATGATTATTGTATTTAGTTTGTTTTAAGTTAATGTTGTCGTCCTTTATAATTATTGTTAGCTAAAATATATCTTAGACAATTACATACATACATACCGTATTTAATATATACATACGTGTGTAAGGATTGATGTATGAGTGTATGTTGATTTGATTGTATCCTATATCTACCCGTATAGATGTACGATATTTCAAATCATCTTCATTCTCATCATCATCATCGCTATCATCATTCTTATTTTCATTATTTTAGGTTTTTCTTTTTATTTCCTGTTCATTTTTTTTTTGTGTTTGTTGCTTTATATTTTTTTCCTTTTCGTTCCCTATTATTATTATTTTTTTTTTTTATTTTTCATTTTTAATTTGTTTACGTAAGATTTGATGTAAATTGTAAATACACTTCCTAACAAATCTTCTTCGTTTTTCTTTTTGTTTTGGGTGTAATACGTAATGGATTTTAAATGAATTTGTAAACGTGTTAAAATTTAAATACTCCTATCTCCTATATGTATGGATGTGTCGGTTCTTATATATTACTTGAAAATTCTTAGGCAAAAACATAGACATAAAAAAGCATGAAAGAATAAAATGAAAATGAAAATGAAAATTTATTCAATTATGATCCGTAAAACAATAAATAAGGACAACAGATAAGATAAAGGAATTATCTGATTTTGTTTTTTTTTTTATTTTTTTCATTCGTTCTTTTTCCGTCTACTTTTCTGATATTTTTATGTTGTTTCACCTTTTATTTTTTACTTGAAAGTACGCGTGCATCATAGAGATTTGTTGTAATGAAATAAGTACCTACTATAGGCCGTAGGTATTTTCACATTCAATAATGCCATATAATTGTGTTTGTTTTATTTTCTTTTACTAGTTTCTTTTTCCATTTTCCACAACGAAAAAAAAAAAACAAATAGGAAATGAAAGAACGTAATTCGTTCATTCAAATAACGATAAAAATATTTTACACCTCGTCTCGTATACGTACACAATTCTCTCTTCTTGCTCTTGCTCTGTCTCCAGTCTCTACATACTTGCTTTCTTCTCATATACGAGCATTTCGGTGTGTTCATTTTCATTCAGTTTTCTTCGTTTTTCTCTGTTACTCTTTCGTTTTCTGTTTTTCTGTTCAGTTCATGGAGGATAGCAAATTAATGAATTTAATTTGTAGCTTGTGTGTAGGTAGGTAGTAAAATGAAATGAAATACGATGGCACAATATACGTGAAAAACAAATCATACGATATACTGATGGATGAGCCCGTAAAGGTAGAACTATAATCGACATTGCTGACATAAGCTATGACATATGTCGTAGCCGAACACAGCCAAATCAATGGGCTAAACTATAATTAACATTACCGACATCCGTTAAAAATTCGTTTAACATAAGCTCGACATAAGCAGTACGATCGAGAGCGTACATGACATAAGTAACATAAGCCATAAGCTCATTTTGTGAAATTCGTATTGCTTATGTTTAGTATGTTATCTATGTTATTATTGTTAACCAAATGTGACGTTTTAACATTCGTTATTTTTTCTTATGTTTGTTATGTCAGGTATGTCGATTATAGTTGGGCCTTAATGGTTGTACCTAACGGACAAATTCATAGAACTGTTAATTCGTTTTCGTATTTAATTAAAAATAAAAGTAAAAATTAACAAAAATAGGTTACATTCTTAGTCCCTAATGCATACTGAAAGAAAATTTATTTAAAAATTTTCCATTCATTACTTAAAGTGGTAAGCTCACAAGGATCAAATTTAATTTCATTTTGTGTTTTAGGTACAAGGAATAATACCGATTGTCAATAAATGAAAATGTATCTATTTGTATGAACAAATATATGTAATTCAAAGTTGAGAACTGTGTAACGTATACGAGTCGAGTTGGATACACCTATACATGGAAATACAGAAATAAAAGTGTTCTGACTGATGGTGAACCATTTTCCCCGGAAAGTACAACATATAAAAAATTAAATTGACGATACACATACACCAGTATACTCGTAAAAATTTTCACTTTTAAATTGATTGATTTCGAAGATAAATTTCATAGTGCACACAGTACATACATGAATAGTAAGTAGTATGGCTGGTGCTGGTATGTGTGGTATGGCATTACATAAAAATAGAAAAACAAATTGAATCGACAAAACAAACATTAAACTTGAAATGAAATCGATTAAAACTTTTTCAATAATTTCAAGAAAACAAATGAAAAAAAAAATTGTTAAAAACAAAAAAAATAAATAAAAAATAAAATTGAAGAAAAACTTTCCTTTTTTAAGTAAAAATTTGATGCTAATTTTTTGAAAATATTTCATTTGTATATTTAATATCCTATATAGAACCTAGAATCTAAAACATTGAAATTTCGTTGTAATTATGGTATGTTAGATTTTTTCATTTAATTTTAATCAACAAACAGTTCATTAAATAAATGATTCCCAGTGAAAGTAAAATATATATTATAATGAAAATTTGTGAAAATCCTTTGTTTCTTTTATTTTTTCTCCAAAGTGTTGTTACGTGTTAGTCTATTCATTTTAATTAAATTTATGAAGCTATCCAAGATGCCATAAATTATATAGAGTTTTAATTATTTTTTAATTTTCTTCTAAAATTATCCTCTTTTTCCTTGTATTTTTTTAATCACAATCGTTTTGTTTTTTGTTTTACACATTTTCCTAAAGTTTCATTTCATTTCAGTTTCGTATTACGTTACGTGCATTTGTCTTTATTTTATGGATCCTTATACGACGACTATAAAATTCCAGCTTCATATAAATACTATGTGTGGCACCTACCTACCTTCCTTATAAGTTTTAAATAGTTTCGCAGCAATATATGATTCTATGGATGAATGTACTTGTACGTAAAGTACCTATCTACATACATTTACTTAGATATTAAAGGATATTGTATAAAATTTTTATTCCTTATGTCATGTTTGGATCAACATTTTTAAGAAATTTCACTCTAGAAAATTGAAAATGAGAGATGTCAACCATAAATCTTATTTCTTTAGTTAGAAAAAGTAGTAGAGTGGTAAAAGACTTTGTAATAATTCTCTTTAACTTTGTATGTGTATGTATGGATTTTTCCTTGAATTTTTTTATTCTTGTTTTTTTTTTTTTTTTTTTTTTTTTTAAATAAAACGACTACAGGATCTAATATATTTTCCGTCTTCTGTATATGAATTTCAGAGAAAGTATACATTGTTAAAGGATTTATATGTTTTTCTATACTCATACTGTGTCTGTGAAATGATACTTTTTTGAAGAAAAAAATTTAAATTTTAAATAAAAGGAAAAGACAAAAAAATATGAAAAAGATTTATGATAGAATTTTTTAACTTTCTAAAGCTTTAAACAGTAAATTCACTCACTGGACCTTAACGTATATTGTACTGTGTGTATCCATACGTCCATACGTAGACGTACAGTACAGTACGTTAAATATGAGCAGTTATCTTGCATCATTCAAGAAAATATTTTCATCTTCATATTTAAAAATCTGCATATTTTTTTAAAAATATTTAAAAAAAATTTTATTTTCACATATGCATACATAGTGGCGGATTTCCCCATTCAGTTTCAAAATGAAAATTCGAAAATGAGTGCATGATATGTGAAATACTATACTCGTGCTAGCGTAGCGGTTATTGCTTTCAAAAATCTACTCTAAAGGATAACATTCATATTATGTACTTTTCCTTAGCTTCACATTTTTATATTATTTTTTATTTTACGGTTATTTTTTTTACTTATGCATTGTGGTCTTTGGCATATTTTAACTTAACATACACCACATTATTCATATCGAAAACATGTAAATAGGATGTGATCAAAAGCCAATAAGTTATGTTATATTGTCTAAAGTAAGGATATAATTTTATAAGTGTATGCGTAGTATCTGTATGTGTGCTTGCACACATTTTGAACAATTTAAAAATTATGAAAATATCTGAAAGAGAAAAAGATTAATGGTGATTGTAAAAGTTTTGACTTACACATATCTTTCATTTTATTTTATTTTGTTGAATGTTATCTTCGATAGAAACAAAGTTGAATGGATTCATCCTATCCACAAAAATGGATAAAATTAATCAGATAAAATGTAATGCCAAATAAATTTGAATAAATAAAGGAAAATTTTCCAGGTCAGTACTTGATCATTTCGAGAGATTTTTAATTAAAAATTTATTTTGGAAATTTGAAGAAAAACTTCAGTCAATTCAAATTAGAATTATTAAAAGACAATGTTGGATCTAAATCAAGAATCCATTTTTTTTATCAGCGATAAATCTGTTTTCTTTTTTCCAAAACTTTTCAAAATTAAAATAAAAAATCTTTGATACTTTTCATCCTGAATAATTATTTTACTATTTTTTTTCAGATCGGATCAAATATAAAATCAAATCTTATATTTATAAAATTATTTTTTTTTTTTGCATTTGAAATGAAATCACAAAAAATTTTCAAACTACTTTAAAATCAAAAAATTCTGATGACTTACGACGAGTGACTTTTTACGAATGATGGTACTGGTAAATTTAAACCTTCTTTTGATTCAAAAAATGTATAGGACAGTGTTATCGTATCAACAAATTCCATTTTTGGATCATCACAAAATTCTGGATCAATATAAAAGAAAACCGGCATATCAACCTAAAATGAATGAATCAGAATTTTTTATAATAAACATCCAAGGATTTATATATGCAATTTAGACAGTGAGACAGTGATACGAACCTGTTCATGTGGATTCAATTGCTGTTCTTCAAAGCAAAAACACTGAATTTTATTAAAATATTGGCCAGCTTCAAACGGTACAACATTATACGTACTAATTCCTGTAACCGGACGATCTGTTGGATTTTTTGCTGTATAAAATGCTAATGCCGTTTCACCAGGTATTACTCTAATTTCTAATTGTTGTGGCTTAAAATTCCAACGCATCGATGCACCAATATCAGCATTAAAACGAATCTTTAAAACTCTATCTTCGCGACTTTTCATATTTTCAACTTTGGCTGCATCATGTCCTGTAGAAGTTGTACCACCATAACTGTAAGCCTATTTCGAAATGATAGGAAAAGTGTAAAGTTAATTAACAAATAATTTCGATTGCGATCATTACAGTATTTACCTGACAAAACATTCGATATAGCGGAACTGCAGCATAACTGAGACCTACTGTTAAGACACCAGCTGCTGTGACATAGTAAAGTGTCGAACGTATTTTCAATTTTCTAGCTGCATCTGGATCTCTACTAGAATTACCACTTTTACTGCTTTGAAGTCGAAAATGCAAACGATTCCATTGTGGCCTACTTAGATTTCTACTACTATTCCTATAAATTTGAATTAAACAACTATGAATTCTGAAGCACATTCTTTCCACTGCTTATTTTTTTTCAGCACATTTTACACAATTTTTGTTAAAACAATTCTAATGAAGCCAGAAATATTTTCGGCAATTTTATTATTTTAGAAATCAACAAATCCTATTTTAAATGACAGTATGACATATCCATTGAATGTTTTGGTATAGAGTTTTGAGGTTAAATTCATATTTCAAAAACCGAATCAACACCATAAAAACAAAAATCAGCTGATCAAAATCACCAATCGCACATTTTATACCATTTTTTAATATCACCACAGCAATACTGATTTCTACAACTCTCCACTGTTTTTTGAAAATATTCACCAATTGTTAGCGAATACGTAAACCGGATGCAACAGTTGGCAAGAAAAAATCAAAAATATTTTCATTTTTGAATTAAAAATATTGTTTTCTCGTACCACTCAAGAGGTGTCACTAAAACATTTCCATAGCAGCGACTTTACACATAGGACATAACACAAATATTTCTTTCAAAAATGTTTTCATTTTGTTTTATTTACAATTTACAGTTTGGTCAGACATTTTCTGTTCATTTTGATATATTTTTTCATTTAATTAAGTTTTATTCATCAAAATGGATTTTAATTTAGACGATCCGTTAGGAGATATCTTAAGTGAAGGTAGTAATGATAGTTTTTTTGAAAGTTCGAAACCAAAACAAAGTTTATTAGCTGCAAAAACACAGCCCAAAAAGCCGCTGCTGACTAGCACACCTAAAACGAAAGTAGAAGATTTATTTGGAATTAAAGACACAACAGAAAATCCGAAAGTTTTTCAACCTGAAGTTAAGATGCAGCAACCACAGAAGCAGCCATCATCACTGACAGCAGAGTTTTCAAGTGCACCAAAAAAACCACAGGAATCACAAATTTCGAAACCGATGACTCCAATCGTATCTCAGAAGAATATTAATGATGACGATGATTTGATTGCAGATCTAGGATTTGATCCAAAAAAGCCAAAAAGCACAAAATCGTCAATTTTAGATGACTTATTGGGAATGGATTCAAAAAAGCATACTTCAGGAGTTGGAAATCGTCCAAATACAGCCACAAATGTGAACACAGCAACACTGTTTAAAGATGAACCTAAAACAATATCTCGACAATCAACAGAAACGACCACAGATAATACTTTACTGACAACTTCCCTCGTTAAATCAAAAACTCCTGGAATGACTTCTGCTACTAGCCGTAAACAAACAAGCAGCATTTTAAATGATCCTCTAGGACTATTTGGAAATACCTCGAGTAAAAATAAAGAAGTTACAGATATAAAAGATACCAAAGACACACCAAAACCAAAGAGAAAAGGAAATACATCTGATTGGTTAGGGTTGGATTCGGAAACAAAACCGACAAATGAATCAAACATTCCAGCACAAACATCGGTTCCAAAAGAGGAGCATACTATTCAAAATAATTCAATTCAACAGCAGCAACCATCAAATTTTGTCGCACCATCGACTTTGCCTACTCCTTCTGCTCATCAAGGAGCTATTCTCATGGCTACAGCAAATTTAGAGGCACAAAATGCTCTACATACATTAAAACAACAAGAAATACAAGTAGCGATGGCTACACAAATCAAGGCCCAGGAAATTGCATTACTTGAAATGCAAAGATGTCAACAAGAATTATTACAGCAGCAAGAAGCACAATTTAACGAATTGCTACAAAAACAATTAATCAAACAAAATCAACTTGAAATGAACATTAAATCGCAGCAGGAACGAATTAATACTCATATACAACTTTTAATGTCTCAGACAGGTGTTCCTCTTACCTCAGAATCATCCAGAATATCCAGTAAACACAAGACTGAAATAAACGAAGACAAAAAGGAAGACAAATTAGATGAGATTCATTTAGAAACGGAAGTTAAAAGACTCGAGTTAGAAAAATTACGTTTGGAAGATTTGATTTCGAATGTGAATGCAAATCACGAGAAGGAAATTGAGTTTTTGGAATCTTCTCACAAGTAAGAAATTATTTTGAAAATTAAAATTAAATTTCTTTACGTTTTTTCTCGTCCATTAATTTAGGAAACAAATTAAAGTGTTAGAAGAAAGTTTACAATCGATACAAGAGCGTTTTCAGAGTGAGCTACAATCACTGGAACAGTTTTACGGTAAGAAAATTGAATTGATACAGCATGAAAAGGACGAATCGATCTCATCGTATGAAACAAAAATAAAAAATATGCAGGAAGAATATGAGATGCAGATAAGTAAAGTTAAATCCCAGCATGATGATAATTTGAAAACTCTTAAGGAGGATTACCAGAGGATGATCGAAAACATAAGACAATCTAAATTGCTAGAATTCGCCGCAGTTCAAGAAAATCAATCGTATTTGGAAACATTGCGAAGTGCTTCAGGTCAATTAGAAATCGTCTCTGGTGATTTAGAGGCAATTCGAGATGAAATAACAAGAAAAATTGATCTGGAGCACAAAGAACACGAAATAAAATTGAAAGCAAGGGAAAAGCGTTTAGAGGGTAAGCTAGTTTTCATTTATTGAACTCGTTTTTCTTTTAGCAACGTCATTTTATTTTTTCTAGACGCCGAAAGACGATTGAAAACCTCTGAAGAAGCTACCGAACAAGAAAAGTCTCGTCTTATTGAACTTGTCACTACTCTAGAAGTTCAACTGATTCAACTACAACATGATTCGTCGGAAGAACGTTGGACATTTAAACAAAAATTATCAAGTTTGGAAGCAGAACGTGCATCATTTGAACGGGAAAAACAATTCGCTCGAGAACAGCTTTCACGAGATCAAAAACACTTGGATCAATTAAAGCAGTCACAAATGGAAGAGTATCAGCGTTTAATGCAACAAATTCAAGATGAAAAGCATTTATTTGCCATTGAGAAATCAAAATTAGAAACAGCAAAAAAACTGGAAGCTTCCAGTGATACACAAACGGCTAAAATTGAATTGGAAGCTGCTCTTAAAGTGGCACAAGATGCTGCAAAACAGGCTGATCATGAACGTGAACGATACTATGGACTACAGCGGCAGTTAGAAGCAAAAAAACGCGAATTGATCGAGCAAGAGAATATCGTGAAAAATAAACAAGATGAACTAGAGACAGCGATTTGTTCTGTAAAGGCTAGAGAAAGACAAATTCAAGAAATGATTCAAAAGAATCGTCTTGCAGAAGAGGATCTCAAAACCAAAATTCAATTACTTCGAATTCAAATGCAACGGATTACAGAACGTGAAGCACAATTGTCACAGGACAGACTAATTTTGTCAAAGGAACGTATTCATTTACAGGAACTAAAACACAAATTACAACAAACTAAATGTAATCTGTGTAGAATTGGTGAAAAAAGTGCAGAAATATCAAAATTGTTAGCTGCTCATCAAAATCCATGCATGGACGAAACTAATGATATTAAGGACCTAATGAATATTCATTTACCGAATTTATTTGACGTTCAACATAATAGTGTTTATAAGACAGATCATGAGGATGAATTTAATGAACCAGTTCGAAATTTGGAAAGAAATGTTCCTAATTTAGACGATAATCGATTTGAATCATCTTTTGATATAATAAATAATTCTGTGCCAACAACAAATTTTGATTCAGATATGATGCTAAGTTTTGATATTAAAAATCGTTTTGAAATTTAAAAATGTTTTTTTTTTCCAATATTTTCGTTATTTTAAAGTTCTTTTCGAATGTTGGTTTTCGTTAATTTAATTTTAAGACCCCCGAAGATGTGTTTGTTGTTAAACGAATTAAACGAACTTTCTTTTTTTAATTTTATTTTTGAAAATCGGTTAAAAAAAATAATATAGAAAAAAGAGAAATTCCACATAATATCCTTTTTTTTCTTCTTCTTTTTTTTCAATGATTTAAAGGTCGGCTGTCACTATAATTATTTTTTATTGCACTTTTATTATATGAAATGAGAAAAAAACTGATGGTTTTTTGTCCTTTCAGACTCAGAGATCCTATACACCATACAGCATTGGTTGGACTATATGTGTTCAACTTATTTTTATATATGTATGCATACACACATGAAATAATCAAACCCAAACCTCAACTAAAAATTTGAAAATTTATCAACCAAAGTCGACAGCTGTTCATTTGGATTGGAAAAAAAAAATATAAAATGAAATAAAATAATAACAAAAAACCTCAAATATCTGTAAGTGTATGAAAACAAAAGGAATTATCCCTCGTTACGTTTCATTCACCTCCTTTACGTTCTTCATCTCTTTTTTTTCTTAATTCGTTTATCATCATTCTCTAACGTGGAATACAAACTCTAGATATGTAGATGTATGTACCTATCGACTTTGTTTATGTGGAATTCGATTCCTTAATATACATTTTTTTTATTTTTGATTCCAATTAATAGTACTTCCTGAATTTATAATCCGGTCTTATAGTATACAGACGTAAGACAGGAACAGGACTAAAAACTCATTATGCGATGATCATTTATAGGTACACAAACAAAATTCAAGAAAAAGTTTATTAGCCTCTAATATACTGTCCCTGTCCAAAACGAATTCAGATCGGTCATTTATGATAGCGGCAGATCATTAGGATATCTTTGAAATTATAAACAAAAATATATGTATAAGTATATATATAAACATGTAATGTCCAAAGAGCGAATGAATCTTTTCGTGCTTGAAATCATCTAATCGTATGCCAATGGCACAAGACAAAATTTAAAAGAAAACAAAGATGATTTTATCCCTATACAAATACAAATCAATATACAAAATGTAATTGGTTTGGACTGCTTATGTGTTCTTTTGATTCTAAATTTTTGACTAAATTTTTAAGGTGCATTGTCCTTTGTTGATATTTCAAGATAAAATAGCACCCTATCAAACTTTCAAAGTCAAGAAACTCAAATGTATACAATGTAACACACACTCAATGTATAAATTAAGAAGCACACATATGTTTCTTTTGTTATCCCTACTTATGATATTGTATATGTATATATATTTTTAATTTTGATCCTGTAAAAATATTTTTTTTTAGAAAAAAAGTATGTATATGGACTGGTTGTATACTATAGTATGATTTTGTTGCATGTAGACGATTTTTTTTTTCAATGTGCAACATATGTGCAACATCCTTTCACAGAATAAATTGACTTTTGATGAAGTCTGATCTGAAGATCGATTTTGTGTATATGTGTGCGTCTGCGTATATACTACATAGATTTGTTAAGAAATCACAAAATAATTACAGAAAAATTCCAACTTTTATACTCGTATTCAATACATCAAAATCCTGGATTCATAATTAAGTTCGAAGCTACACAAACAGAAAAATTCACGAATTTATATTCAATGATATGTACGAGTATAGTATTCAAAATGCGAGCTATTTTATCAGAATTATTATTGTATAGAGTTGAGAAGTTCATATATACATACGTATGTAAGTTTTGAGATAAAATTCATCAGGTAAAAGTTATTCATGATCAAAATATGCATGCACCATGCACGATGCACCTGTCTTATACAAAAAGAGTGAACGACACATAAAATTGTATATAGATATACTTATACCAAAATACAGAAAAACGAACAAAAAAAAATATATTCTACTAGCGATAATGTGTATACGTTTTATGTGGATCAAGATGATGACGATCCAGCTCTAAAACTAAAAGAGACTGAAATAAATACAAAAAAAAAAATTAAAAATAATAATAAAAAGGAAAAACGTAAACTGGAGCAGAACTGCACTGCACCCCATAAAGATTGAAGAAATTCAATGTATAGACGATATCACGTACCAATCGTAATGATCAATTGCCAATAGCCTCTAATCTAAAGACAGAATAATTGAAGATAAGAAGACGACGAAAGCACTTTTTCATTTATTTTGATCGTTTTATTCGTCCCTTAATATTCTGTTTTCTGTTATTCCTCCTAATGTCTCTGTTCTCAATTATCTGTATGTGTAGTGTACATCCCTATACAAACATAGTATACATTTACTTCATAAAGGTATCTTGATGAATTAAAGGTTATAAAGATTCCCTTTATTAATTTTTCTGAAGGGCATTTATTATCGTCATTTCGTCTTATTTGTTGCCGTTATACGAAACGTATTGCTACATCATTGTATTATACAAAAACACATACATTTACATATACAGAAAGTTACCTTTTTCTTTGCTCAATTTCCAATGAAGTTTTGACTTAAGGCTCGTGTATAAACACGTGCCATAAAATGAACACCTTGCATTCTGTTTGTGTGTATTTATGCGTGTACCTATAATGCATTTATATTATATATATTTTTTTTACACAAGAAATGCAGTAATTTGTTAACGTAATAAAAGAGTTTTCAATATGATTTGGATTTTGGGATACTGTGTACCGTGCAGTTACGTACATATATTATTGTGGATTGATTTTTTTTTTGGTACCTATAATGAATTTATTTGTGGTTTTTCAGTTTTGTTTGAGATTTTTCTATGTAACATCTCAAATATCCTTTTTTAATTTGTTCGAGAAGGGATAAAATTTTTCAAATTATTATATAAAATGTAAACAAATCTCAACAATAATGATGATGATCTATTTCGATCTTCACAGTTTTTTAGATGAAAATTTTTGGTGTTCTGAGATTAGGGTGTTCTTTTTATTCATTCAAAAAGTTCCCAAAAATGATGTACAGTGAAATGTTTTTATATTCCTAATACTACAGAAATTTTGGTTCCCTCTACATACACACACACATATCCTTTTGGAATGACTTCGAAAAGTCCAGAATTAATTTCCATAATTTTTAATATTCTTTTTTGTTACATTTTTTTTTTACCTTTATAATTATAATACAGAAATATTTATCTTTAAAATTACTTCATTTTCCACCTTTTTCTCCATACATATTTTGGTTATAATTCATTTTCATTTTATACAGTCATTATCAATTAAATGCGACAATTTTTTATTATTTATGCATAAATGATTTTTATATATTATTTTCATTTATTTACTGCAAAAATTTTTATATTTTTAATTTTTTAATTTGAGCTTTTATATATGCGCGATTTTATTACATATTATCATGTGTGTGGGCATAATTTTATATGCATATAATAATTATGCGATAACAGGAAATCGCGCAACAAACGACCACAAAAAATAAAGTATATGATAAAGTATATATATAAAATTCTTCCGTTCCGTATTTTTATTCATATGATCGTGTATGCATTATTTGCACAATGTATGTACATAGTTATTAATAATAATAATAATAATAATATGCATATGCAGATTGTACAAAAAGTTCAAGTGCATAAAAAGCAACAGTAAATAATTTATTATAAATATTTGCACACGTTATTATGTGTGCTGTTTATTACCAAATGAAATGTGTAAAACTTTTTTTTTTTCTTCTATTTTGGTATTCCAATTTTAAGTATAAAGAGACATTAATTTTTTCGAAAACTTTAATTCTGATTTGAAGTCTGTTCAGACATTATAGAGCTAAAGAAAATTTAAAATAATTAATTGCTCCGAAATTTCGCATTAAATTTAAACCTGAAATAATGAAATTCTCAAAACTCATTATGATTTTTGGTGTCATCGTGACTTTGGGTAAGTATTTAATTAAGGATTCAATTTAAATTGTTTTGCGTTATTTATTTTTCAACATTTTTAACTGTTTTAAATTTGTAATTTTTTTTATTTTTATTACTTCAATATTATGCAGCAGTAATTTGTACCCAAGCAAA
This sequence comes from Villa cingulata, assembly GCA_951394055.1. Classification (NCBI taxonomy): domain Eukaryota; kingdom Metazoa; phylum Arthropoda; class Insecta; order Diptera; family Bombyliidae; genus Villa; species Villa cingulata. The sequence goes on along the minus strand of OX596020.1, from coordinate 12,656,331 downwards.
TGCTGAATGCAGTTTAAAACCATGCACACGTAATATTAATCCTGTTTGTGGTCATAATGGAAACTGTCACAAGCTATTCATGAATAAATGCTTTATGGACAATTATAACTGTGAAACTTTAGATGGTATAACGTGTATAATACTATTGACACACTGCAGAGATAAACCATGGTTATCTCAAATGGTTTATCGATAACCTGGTATGGGTGACACATTTAAATTGAGGTGAACTAGTTTATGTATTCATACGACATCTGTCGAGATAAATTCAAACATTAATTATTTTTCATCTAGTCAGCATGTTAGCTGAAATTTGGTTTGACAGTTTGTTTAAATATAATATTAAAAAAAACAACACAAACGTCAAAGATAACTGATTTCAAACTTGGCTAACAAGATAACTGAGTTCTACAAACTCGGTTAACTTAACCGAGTTCTGAAAGTCGGTTATCGTAAAGATAAATCAGAAAACTGAGATAATCATGGTTTATCTATGCAGTGTGTCAATAGTATAACACCACAAAAAATTTTCCATAAATTTAACAATTTTCTATAATATTAATATTTCGTGATTAATATTTTTGTTTCAGAATTCACATTAACTGATGTCGACCATTGCTCGAATTGTTGTCTTTAAGAATGAGAATCATTGGAAACGTTCGGCAAGATTTTGCGGTTACAAAACTTAAATTCCAAAAGGAAATTATAGTGTATATTTTAAATTGAAATTTAAACGATAATAAGTTATGTGGAAATCGTAAAAAATTTCGTCCTTTCATAAGTCGTTGAATTTTATATGTTAAATTTTTGGTTTTTAAAAATAAATTTTAAATTGAAACAAAAAATATCCGCATATAAAAATAAACCTCTTAAAACATTCTAAACTTAATAAAAATTTCTCACTTTAGTCTGCGCGGTAAATTTAGTTGTATATAGATATATCGAAAGAATCCATGCGTATAATTTCCCACCTGATATTCCACGTACATATAGTATATACGTACTGTGTACGAAGGCATCTTATACCTTTCGTTCCTTAACAATAAAATTTCTAAAAAATGACAAAAAATATTTAAAAAAAAAATAAAATAACCATTACTTTATATACTCGCGGATGTACTTAGAATGAATGTATACTGTATACATATACATATATTAAGGTACCTGCATTGAGAATCTAGATATAAAAATAAGCCCTTAGCAGTTAGCAGCCCTCATCCTTTCAATTAATAAATAAAAGTCAGTCAATACAAAAAGGACGACAAGTTACAATGAGGGTGCGCAATGTATGCATTATATACTCGTACATACACGTACGATTGAGGGTATATTCCGTTGCTCAATTTTTTATTATTATTATTATTATTTTTTTTTTTTTTTGGTAATGCATAAAATGCACAATATATGCGCGTTCTTTCTGTATAAACGAAAGTACTCGAGTATTTGTATATTCAATCGAATCGAAGGTGTATTAATAATATAAATGAATAACAACTGACTTAAAATTAAACAAAATAAACTAGAGTTTAATTTCAGTTGTATCCAAAAGTGCAGAATATCCTATACACGTAAATGTACCTACCTATTTACAAGGGGTCGCTGGACTTTTTTCTGCTTAGCTATAACTGATACTGCTTGTACTCAGTACTATATACGTTTACAGAATATGTACTTGACTAAATTATTTCGCATCTCTCAAAATACAAAACGAGAATTCATTCTGTCCGGCTGTTCATCAATAAAAAACCCAAATGAATTTTTTATTTTTTCTCCTTTATAAATCGTCGCGATCAAATTTTGACCCGAGCTATAAGTTATCTACAAAGTAAGGTAAAGTCCTTTTGATTTGAAATTTTGTGTTTTTTTTTTCGGTTTTATTTTTTTGAATTCCTATTTTTCGTTTTGTTTTTATTTTATTTTTCTTTCCTTGATTGATCTCATCGTCGTTCCAAAGGTTGAATACGCGCGTGCCGGCTGTCGCTTTTTGTAGGTTGTACACAACAACAAAACAACAAATACTACGCCTGATTATACACAAAAATAAGGGTCCTTTTCATTTGTACATGCATATACATATATAAATAAATCGTTTTTTTAGGTGAAAGAGTATATAAAAAAAATTTATGTAAATTCAGGAATAACAAAATGAATAAAAAAGAAGAAGAAAATTTGAATTTTTCTTGAAGAAAATGAAATCGAAAGAATGCGATTATCTAGCTCTATGAAGAAACGATTTGAATTCTTTTTTTTTGGATTCCTGTAAGAAATGTAAAAATATTGAAAACAAAAACGTTTTATGTCCATCAAAATTTTAATGAAAATGAACACTTAACCACACACATAAAGTATAACATGAGTGCCTATATAGTATGTGGATTGTGCTCAAATCATCATCCCTTTACATTGCATTCATATGTCAGATTCGCCCTATTTGACGGGGACGGGACACGAGCAGTTTAAAACGAAAAAATTTATAATTCAAAACTAAAAATTTTTATGTAGATTCATTCGGATGATGTGTACAATATTCATATGTACATATAGGCATAGGGACGCAAAATAACGAATAAGTCTGTCATTTAATTTTTGATGAGGACGATGATGATAAACCGCCGTAAATGAGTTCAAAATAAAAATTTTTTTTCTCTGATGTTTTATTTATTGTTTCATCCTTCTTTTTTTTTAATAAAAAAAATCATTATCATTATGATTCGTTCTGTAATCGCAAAATGCACACGTAAGGATTTATATTTTTCCTTCGTTTATATATGAGTGGTATCATGTAATTTTATGGCAAAATGATATGGAATTGAAAGTTTTATTAGTACGTTGTACATTGTATATATACGTATACAAATACAAAAACGATAAAATGGAAAAAAAGGGATGTCAATAAAAATAACATATGTTTGATGTCTGACAATGAATTTTATATGTCCAGTTTCATAAGATTAATTTAGAAAATGAAAACAAAAATTTTGAAAAGAACAAAAATGGCAATTAATGCTATATAGAACAACAAATATGAAGTCAGATTTGTGTTTTTTTTTTCTTTTTGATTGGAAAAAACAAATAAATTATAAAACATGCGCGAGTATATATATAGTGTACAAAAAGGAATTATAAAATTTGAAAATTAACGAATCGTAAATTGAAAATTTTAATTAAACAAAAAGAAAGAAAGATTCAATTATTTTCAAATGCGAATCAATTGAAATTGAAAAGCGAAAAGAAATTCGAAATTATTTCAAATTTAACCAAACATAATGGGAAAATGACACATTAACGAATAAATTTTCCTAAAAAAAGCATACAATATACGATTTAATTAAAAATTAAATTTATTTTAATTCCTTCCCACAATCTTCTTTTTATCTTAAAAATAAAAATCAAAAAAGGGAACTTCCATCAGATTATAAATTTTCCTAGTGAATTCCATTCGAACTGTTATACTCAATCAAACATGTTTGAGAAGATTTCAAAATGTATTTTCCTACATTTTTATTTTAGTTATTACTTTCAATGTTTGCCTGAACGTACACCTCTAGTTTATTGCATCTGCGTAACTCCGCCTTTTTTTGTATGAAATTTCCATTCTCATCATTTTTACCTTTTTCCTATATATAATCAAAACAAAATGAAGACTGAAAATTGAAAACGTAATAATACCGAAAACGTAAACAAATTCCTATAAGTTACCTTCATTATAAAAAGCAAAGTAACTACCAATACAATCATAATTGAAATTCATTTTATCTAAGGTGAATATTTGATAAAGAAAAATTGAATTTAAATTATACTCACCGTCACTGAAACTCGATTACCGTCGTTGTCCATTTACAGTCATTCATAATTATCATTGTGGCATTATAAAGTACAATCGGTACGATAGTACTGGCAAGCTATTTATTGTTTTTTTCGATTTATGTTCGTGTACATATTCAGCCAGGTATAACGTACGATTAATAAGTACTGGACTAACTAAACTACTGTATGTAGTATTATAGAAAAGGTGATGGTTTAATTTCTATATACTTACGTTTCATATCAGTACACATTATCGTAATGTTAACTCTAGATGGTATTGGCAGCAGTTTGCCAGGCACACGACTCTCTGTATAATTTTATAATTTTGTGTAATCACACTTTTTACAATCTACTGCTATAGAACTTTGGAAATGATGATACACGAAATTTTGAGTTGTTAAACTGAGGTTAAATTGAATCCACGTAAAAACCTGCTATTATTCTTTTGCACATCACATCACACTCACACATGAGATTTGTTTCGTTTGAATGATTTTCATTTAAATTACGTAGGTATAGTTGTTTATACATATTCCCTCTGTTATTGCACCTATGCATGGTATGGTCTATGGTTCTTCTAATAAGGGATAAGGGATAAGGGTTTTATTTTTATTCAATTTTCATTTGATTGATAGATAGTCACACAAACTATATAGGTAACAACAATGTAACATACAATCAAGGAGGAGTTATTTCGAATTGAACTAAATGTGTAATTGCAAAGTTAAACAAAACAACAAGAATATCCCTTATATATTTGTTATCTATGTACATATAGAGAATGATGATTGTATTGGAAGATTTTAATTTTAAAAATATGTATAGCATTTTGCATTCAGTATGATACAGTGATATGCATTTTGTTATTCTATATTTGAATCGTTTTTAATTTTATACAGATAAGGAAAATGAAGAAACGGTGGCAAAGTAGCATATGGTGAATTCGTTATAATTTTTCACCTTCAAAAATAAACGAAAAAAAAAAATAAAATAATAAAATAAAATAAATTTCTTATCTTCCTTTAATACGTAGTAAGCGAAGCGAATCATCATCATCGTTATACACTATCATCATCAGGATATGGATGGAATATATAGATATATACATACAAGTATAGTATTTAGGTAGAGGTACCTATATATGTATAGAATGAAAAGTTCGCGGGTACATCTATTTAATTTTTATGTAAGTATATACATATATATTATATATAATGTATGGCTGTTTTATATAAATTTTATAACGTCACCCTTACTTTATTGCCATCATTATTCAGTTTGGTATACAGAGCACGTGTCTGATGACTATTATATGCATAGGGTATATACGATGTGTGATGGAATTTCAGGCGGACAGTTCATTTAACACAAAAATTAAATTTGAATTGTATATTAGTAACGATTTTTTCGAATATTTTTTAATCATTAAAAATCAGTTAACAACATTTAATACCTTGCTCCTTTACTCTATACCTATATATATATACGCACTCATATCATGGAGAAGTGGAGGTAATATATGAATATCTGGAAAGGTAGCGATTTTAATTAATAAATTACAAGTTGGAAAAAACTTCATAAAAATCAGTACCTATTCTTTATTTCTAAACTGATGATATAATATATTTTTTTTACATTCGAAAATTATACAATTGTATTCAAAAAATCTACAAACAGTCAAATTTTTTTTCGTGGATAAAATTTTTATATCATTGTGCGGACATAATATGTACAAATTTTTGAATTGCAATAAATTAATTACTTATAACCAATAAATAAAAGTACTGATCACTCTTTAAATTCGTACATGTACAACACACACACACACACACGACTACATAAGGAGACTCTTACAATTTAATTAATACTGATAATTGGTCGAATAATCGTCATCTTAAATGGGCAATTAAATTTTATGACTGTCAACAGCAGATATCTATACCTATATAAGTATATATATATTGATTGTATTTTATTTCTCTATACGTGTGCGTATGTACACCACCAAAATTATATTATAAGAAAAATGCAATAAAATAAAATTTTATATTCAAAAATTATTAATTAAACAGATTTTTTAGATTTTATTATTTTATTACTTATATGCTCGTATATGTATACCTTATAATATCTGCATTGTACCTATATTGTATTTAGGTAATTACTTTGTTTTTTAATTTCGTGTATAAATAATTAAAATCTTTACAATCTCCTTCTGATAACTTTCACATAAAATTTATAAAATACTATTATGTGTATGGTGAATGAATGAATATGTATAGGACTTTTTTTTATAGTCTCAATTTCGATTTTATTTATAAATGAACATAACTTAATAACAAACATATTATATACACGTATGTACCTACATATATAAATTTCAATAAAAATATTTAAACGAATTTCCTGGAGTTCAGAAAAAAAAGGATCGATCATTGATCATATATATAGGTAACTTTCGAAATTGTATAATATAGGTAGATATAGTTTTTGAAATGTTTTTTGGAATTAATCAAAAGAAATTTTTAAAAACATACAAGGCAAAAGTGGAAAAGAAAATTTAAATGTTTTTCAATGAATTAATTTATTTACAAAATAAAATGTCAAATATAGAATTATTAGGTTTTCAAATTAAGACTTCTATACTATAATTCGAAAGTATTTTTTTTTATAAAAATATTTCATGATCAGTGATTTTTATAATTTTGATTTTCCAATAAAAATGTAATACAATGAATTTTAAGTCACTACACTTTATATATGTATATATTCATTTCCAAAATTATTTAAAAATTTTGTTAATGAAACAAAAGGAGAAAGATAGGTAATTCCCATAAATTTATATTTCTCTATATTATTGTATTATTTTCAGTAGCCTATCACGTTCACGTGCTATCATACTGTCAAACGATTTCAAATTCATTGAATGTGATCACAATTCACAACAATTGACATTTTATGTATAGCATAGCTACTTCTATACTTACCTATGCCAGCTGTAAAGAAAAAGCTATTTATGAAGATATGTACCTCCTTCAAATGTTTCTCATTTCATTGAAAAAAAAAAAATGTGAATATATGAACCACCTTTATGTATAACAAATACCACCATCACCATCATTTTCCGTCGTATACTCCTACATTAATAATTGTTTCCATAAAATGGTTAGATACTATCTATATATAGAAACATTTTTATCTTTTTTGGCATTTTTATAAAGAAAGTCTACAATTTTTTGTTCGTGAAAGGTAATTTTCCATTGAATCAACAGAAAATATAATGAAAACAATATTAAATATACGACTTTATATGATAGTTTCTGCTTTGTTTTTTATATTGTGCAATATGAGACCATATTATAATTCTCATTTGAAATAGGTACCTATACTTAAAAGGAACAGAGAAATCGTTGATCATTTATAATCCAGTGATCATTTTATGTTACTAAGACGATATAGGTATACATTTTCAATGTAAAATAATAATGTATTACGCGTTAATATTAAATATGAACATCTATCTTTACCTACCTATATATAGATACATATATATGGGTATAATGATATCATTTATGCATCTACATATCTCACCTGGATAATATCAAATTGGCGCGAGCCAGAGATTAAATTTATGTGGTATTGAATGGCGCTTATAAAAGACTGTTTTTTACGTGATGTTGTGATATTGTTGAGGTTGTGGTTATATTCTTATTGTCTATACTAAACTAACTTTGTAAATCTTATATTGACTGACTGACTAACTAACTATACTAACATAAATCATATATAGAAATACAAATCAACTTTTGTATATACTTACTCAATACTCACCTATGCACATCTATACATTCACATACGTACATGAATAATATATATATTTAGTACACTTATTAGAACACAAAATTTATGATGAAAAGTTTACTTATACGACATACGAATCAATAATAAAAGGAACAGCAACATTTTCAATACACAGATAGCCACCAGGTAAAAGACAGGTATATCAGTTCAGTTTTTAAATTCATCCATATGTTGTACATGCATACATTTTCAATAAAATATTATACGGGAAAGTTCAAACCCACTTTTATAATATTGATTCATTGTGAAGTTTATCATCGGTAACGGTTAGCGGCGATTCAGTCAGGTGCTAAGCACCGATCGAAACGGTTGTATTAAATAAAGGAAAATTTAATTTTTCGATATATTTTTTTGTTTGATTTTTGTAAAATAATAAAGTGTCCGATCGCGTATGAATTTTTCCGTTTGTGAAAAAGATAAATTTTTATACATTGAATATAGTTCAGTACAGATTTTTTGAAAACGTTTTTGATTTTGTGAAAACTTTGATATTCATTATTTGGCGTATGTATATCTATATACTTACAGTGTGAATGCCTAACTTTTTTTTTCATTGTTAAACATTCAATAGAATATGTGAAAAAAAGTTTTAAATTTTTGTAATTTTGTGTCAGTTACAAGGAGTGATTAATGAAATTTTTTATCAACGAAAAATATATAAAATTTTAACAGTTTAAAACAAATTTTTATGTAATGTGATTAGATACCTATATCTAAAGATTTAATTTCGAAAAACGATGGATACTTCGAATAGGAATGTTCGTAACACAATATTTTTGTTGTGCGTGATTTTGGATACTTATATACATATAGTTTCATGAAGTACTGACAAAAAAGTGTTAAGAAAATAAAACAAGTGAAATTTGGATATAAATGCAAAATAACAATTGAAAGGACATAGAACACTAAAAAAAACATTTAAGAAAAAGGTAATTTGTTGGTTTTGTTTTTATGGAAATGACTTTGAAAAATATTTTGTTTAATTTTTTCCTAAATGCGGAAACTAAATGAATTAAAAATGATGTAAATTAAAAATAAATATTTTGAATCAATATACCTACTGCATCAGGATCTATTCAAAATATAATTTTTAATATTTATTCTGAAAAATCCTTTTTAAAATAAACGAAATTTAAACTTGACGTAGAATTTTATGTTTAATTTATGAAATGTTTAGAATAATTTTCAAAAACAATCAAATTTAGAAGATTTTAAATTTAGGACTTTCTTTAGGATATTTTTTGTATACATACTTATTTATAAAGAAAACGGACAAAAACGAGGTTGTTTCCAATAAAACACATTTAAAATATAAGGAAAATAGGTACATGGATGAAAATGAAATGAAATGAAACAAAAATCTCTTATAAGGATATTTTATCCACTACAATAAATTTAAACCATATATTTTCACGAGTATTATGCATATGTAGAAGTATAGATGAGTGGAAAAACAACTGAAACCTATACCTCAATAATAAAGTCCAATTAGAGTTTGCGTAATATATATCGAGTATATCTGATTGAGATTCAGGATCAATCATTAACTAAATATTTTGGTTATTATCATATGAAAGAAGTTGAAGTGTATTAGTATAGGCAGACCTATATACAAAAGTTTAATAGCAAAGTAAATCAATGTCATCGAATCGATATTAGAGATTTATAAATTCCGCGATTAAATCAAATTCTAAATCTACAACTTATGATTCTAAAAAGAAACCACAAACACACGTGTGTAAAAATAACCTGATAATTTTTTTTTCTGTTTTACTTTCCTGATAAAAATAAAATAAATTTTTAAATTCTAATCAGTATAATCAGTGTAGTTATTTTTTTTCGCATTGTACATATATTTTTATAATCATGATAAGCTAATTTTAAATTTTATTTATTTATTTATTATTATTTTTTTTGTCGTAGCTTACACTATAAATCACAAGAATATCTCACGCTACAATAATTATTATTATCTATAACTGATTAGAAAAATAAAAATTATAAATCAGTGATTCGGCGGGCAACCACCGAAAAAAGAAGTACCTATAATAATAGTGTATTACATGTACATATGCCTAAATACTTATTATGTTGTTGGGCTATGTTGTTGCTTTATTATTTGAAATAAATCATTTTATTAGTGTTCGGCGCATAATGTCATATTTGATGGTAGTTCATAACGTTCATATAGCTATAGTGTGCTGTCATAAAATAAAATAGTTTTGACGAGAATACTTAATTTTCATATTGATTAGGATTATTTGGTAATTGATATAAATAAATGGAAATGATATGGATTATATGGAAATGATATGAAATGTAAAAAGATAATACAAAGAAAATATTTATATATTTTACGTTAAGATTTTAAGATAGGTCAAAAATGTTATTAATCATTTCACTTGAGGCGAATGTACATATTATATTGTATTTGTATAATAATTTTATATGAAAGAATACACACACATATACATATCCCAATAAAAAGGGGAACTTTCGAAAGCTGTTTATAGACATACATGTAGATGATTATAATAATTATAATTTGGTGTAGTTATACTTTTTGATTGAAAGATAACAAGAAAAAAAAATTATTTATTTCACACATTATGCGTTATAAATCAGATAAGTTACTATATAAAAACATTTTTTTGTTCAAAAAGAACATAAATTTTGATCATTATCATATTTTTCGTTCTATTTAATTTTATAAAAATTTTTTAAAATTTCAATTCAAATACATACCTACATATACAAGTTATCAAAAATTTATCGAAGTCTTTAAAATATTATTAATTATTATTCAATAAAGGTACATATATAATAATAATGAAGTATCATTGACATACGCATTTAAAAAAAATAAATTTAAACTACGCACGAGATAAACATTTAATGACAAATATTTTTCAGTTATCGCGCAAAATATTTAACTAAATTAAAAATAAAATGAAATCTGAAAAAAAAAAATTTACATAATTGCCTATTGTCGTAAATACATAATATTTTTGCTGTTGATGTATAAAAAACAAATCTTTATATAGCGTTATTTTTGTCAAAAATTTGTTTTTGTTTTCAAATTAAATACAGAAATATTTTTTATTGTGACATTGAAAATTTTCAGTTATATAAAATGGAACATTTGTCACCACCACCATCCCCACAATCATCACAGAAACAAACACAATTCACACAATTCAATCCAATCGATATGAGTTTATCATCACCGAAGTACTTTATGCAAAGAGCATCAGCATTCAATTCCGTTCTGGCAACGGCAAGTCAAAAATTAAATGGCAGAGGTAACTAACTAAAATGAAATTATAAATTGAAAAACGAATCAAAATCGATTGTAAATCATCTGAAAACAAAAAAAAAAAATTTTTTTTTCTTTTTATATGTGATTTTCAGATCTGCCATTACTGTATAATCCCCTTTTTTATTCGGGTGCATTATTATGGCCGCAAATATTTTTCCCTTCGACTTCTGGTATAACCACACCTTCAACTCCAGCTACACCACGTTCGCCAGGCTATTCAAATAGTCGTGAATTCACCCTTACTCCGGAAAAAGAAGAATTACCCGACGATGATATGCCATTGAATTTGTCAACGAAACCATCTTCTTCGTTAAATCCTACCGAAGCAGGTAATTGCAGTAGTAGTAGTCGAAGTACACCAGCAGCAGATGATCGATTACAAGCGTCATCATCACCCCCAAAATCTCCATTACAATATGATATGTATCATTGTACAACAATATCAGCACCAACAACAATAACATCAACATCATCACTGAATGATAGCACAACAGTATCACATAGTCGATCACATCAATCCATAATTTGGTCACCTGGTAGCATGTGTGAAAAAGAAACTTCTTTATTAGCTACTTCGTCCCGACAACAGCAAATCGATCCAATCGTTAAAAAATTTAAATACGATCGAAGATCAAGTTACAGTTCACGTACTGTAGATAATTTAGAGTTTCATCGTAACGTATCAACATCATCTAATATTACATCATTGATTACGAACACAGATGGTGACAGTGCTTCACAAATTTATCCATCTAATAGCAACAGACGTAGCGCTCCATCATCTTCATCGTCATTGTCATCATCTTCTGTATTTCAACAGAATCAGCACCATATGCACCCCAACACAACAAATAATCATCGGAATTCTGAAGATTTTTTCTCACGACTGTCACAAAATCATCGTGAAATCGAGATTTTAAGACAGAATCGTACTGATATCTTCCTTATGAATAACAATAACAACAGCAATAGCCATAGCGATGGTAGCAATCACAACAACAATCTAGTAATTAGCAATAAAATTAATAATAATGGAATGTGCCATGATTTAAGTGCTATTGGTAGTAATAATGTTAATCGACATGATAAAGAGATCCAAATCACACGTCCAGATTCAACAGCTGCAAATGATCTAGTGACATCTGTTAAAGGCGGCGGCAGTATTAGTAGCGATGATGAGAAACGACGAGAAAGAAGTTTTCAGGTAAGTTTCTTATTTTTTTAATTAAATAACTTTCATTTTTAATTTTTTAATTTTTTTCGAAATATCGCAATGTATAAAAGTCCGTCTCGTCTGTAAATTTGATTTAATTCATTTCACTTTGAATTACAAATTACGAATAACGAACCGTTTTATTTTTTAAAACTATAAAACAACGTAGAATAAATTATTAATTGTGCTAATTAAGCGCGAAAATTTCCATTATTTATCATTTTGCGTGGCGTGTGTGAGATATACATATAGCAACAGTATAGTATATTGATACTTTTATTTGATTTCCTGGTTTTATTTGGTGTTTTTGGTTTCCTTTTTGATTTGTGTTTGAAAAATATTGAAATGCGTCATTCCCTGGAAACAATAATAATTGTTGCAAAATAATATAATAATTAGATTACGATTAAAAGACAATCAGATTTTCGACTAATTAACGTTCTTTGGCAATCAAGGAGATACATAAAAAAAGCAAACAAAAAAAATATTCTTATATAGATAAAAATAAATTCTTTAAATGAAATTTATATTTTAATTTGAATTTTTTTTGTTGAGTAATAATTTTGTGATTTTAAAGAATCGATAAGTGATTTTGAGATATTATTGAGGTACTCGTATTATATTTTGAGATATTATACTCGTATACATCCTGTAAAATATATCTATATGGTTATATGTATATGGGCATATGCATTATAACGAGCAATTATAATCCTTCTGATTCTAGTAATTACAATGGGTTGTTCTATGATTTCCACACATTCAAATAGTTACGTATATCTTCGATTACATATACATATATATAGGTACATATGTATATAACGATTTCAAAACTGTCACAATATTCGCGTATACGCATACATATGCAGCATATTATGTACATGATGTACATATATGTACATATATCGTTTCAGTTATCTTTATTTTTTATTAGGACAAAAACACATAAAACCTCATACATAATGATGGTAATAACAATCAATGAATTCAACGAAAAGAACGTTCACGTCAGAAACCTTTCAACTGTTGCAGATATCATCCCTTCATTTCACCTTGATTTTTTTTTATATACATATACATATATGTACACATATGCATGTCGTCTTATATACATGTGTCAAAATGTGTATACGTCCAGAATTTATATTATAACAGCCGGTTTATTGATGCATATAAATATACTTAATATATTATGTTTTAGAGTGAATTACACACTACATTTAATAAATACACATCCATCCATATATACATATATGCAAAATATATAAATAAAAAACAAAGTATACATGTATATAATACAAGCAGGTAGATTTTTGTCAGCTGCTGTCGTGTGCCGATATTTATTCAACAGCGTAATTTAAATTAAAATGTGATACATACAACCCTATAAAAAAATTTCTCCTCATATGTACTCGTATGTAATGTACTGAAGTTTTTTTTTTCTTCAATTTAAATATGTGCAGAGGTAAAAAATGCAGTAAAAAATGTACTATCTATATACACACGTTCTTACATTTCATATGTGCATATGCATTTACGAGTATAATATACATATATTGTGCTGCTGTTGATTAACTTACTGGACAAAATACTCACGATATGATTATAAAAAACAAAAACAAAATACATGACGACGATAAAGTGCTATGGTGCTATATAAATATAATCTAGATAAATATAAGCTTTTATTGACAATTTATTTTATCATAAAAATTTACACATTACGTATTATCCTTTTTAATAAATAATTTTCATTTTGAAACATCATACTTAATTATGAGAAGTATTCAAATTATCATGCTAACACCGACGTTACATTAAGTACTATATGTGAAGTTAAGCAAAAGTACATCCGTCCGTATGATTGTTATCCTTTGTAATATATTTTTTGAAGCAATAATATATGAGCATATACGAGTATGTACATATATGCTATCGTATACGCAACTATAGTATGATTAGTATTCTACACATAATGTATATACGTGCTTTCATTTTTGAGAAAAAATTGATTTTGCTCTCTGAATATAGAATGCGAATATTGTAAACAAAACAAACACAGAAAATCAACTAACAACATTTAACACTTGATTCTCTACTCTTTACATACTCTACGATTAGTGGAGTTCATTGATCATAACAGTACTATATAGTGCACGCTGATTTTCTCTCTGAGTAGTTTGCAAATATTGTGTAAGACAAAATACAGAAAATCAACAACAACATTTAATACTTGCTCCTCCCCCTATCTGTAGTATACGCGCTATGATAGTACGACTACGAGTAGTATTCTATGATAGTACGCTATGATAGTACGACTACGAGTAGTATTCTACTTTCTACACACCATGTGCGTGCTCACATTTTCATTCTTGAGAAAAAGTTGATTCTCTCCTTATTAGAATGCGAATATTGTAAACAAAACAAACATGGAAAATCAACTAAAAACATTTTATACTTTCTCCTCTCTTTACCTATTCGCTACGATTATACGGGTACGGCAGTACGATAGTACGGCATAAACATTTCTAAGGCAATGTAAAGACGTCTGATGTTTAATGTCTGACGTCACACAGGTCGTCGGAATATAAACAACACAGCAACAACGCACATTTGTTTACCATTTAACGACCTGATTTACGTCACAATTCCAACTGCCACTCCAATGATTACATTGCCTTAGAAATGTGTATGCCGTGAGTACGGGTAATACTTTTTCACACATCATGATCATGAGTATACTCATTTTTAAATTTTTATTTCGAAACATTGAGTGTTGCCTAATCGAGAAATCCGTCACTGAAACTCATACATGTTAAAATATTTTCATATATTATTTTTATTGTATCCAAAAACTTTATGTCATTGCTGAGGAATTTTTTCATCCACACGTGGATAGAACATTTTCATTCAAAATTTTCTTTACATAAATTTCATAAAATTACTAAATAATTAATAATTAGAAACACAAATTAGTCCTTTATAGCAATAATTATATTGATTTTTATTATTATTTACTATTGTAATTAATCCATAAGAACAAAATATAAGAATTTAGAAGGTATGGAGAGTGATAAAACAGGTTTTGTAAATGTCAATGTATAAAATATAAATATATAAACATTTTCAATAAAATTAATGCAAATAAATCGTTTATTGCACGAATAATTTTCGATTTTCATTTGCGTATATTTACTACGTTACATACATGTAGTTCTATATTTTATTTCATTTTTTTATCCTTTATTTTTAATCAAATTTTCTTTACGAATTGGGGTCGGTTTTTTTTTAAAAAATGTTTTTATATACAGTAGTATAAATGTGATACTCGTGTACTTTTATTTATTTATCTGTGTAAATATATAATGAAATTTATCCAATCAAATAATTGGTAAACAGTTTACGAAAATAATAAGAGAAATATTTAAAGCATGTATAAAGATGGAACGAACAACCACGAAAATAAAAGACTAAAAAAAGGAAGGAGTAAAAAGGGTTGAAAAATACTTAAATATATGTGTGTGTATGTATATAAGTAATGTACAATGACCTCTCTATAGCGATATCTGTCGCTGTATGTAATTTTCTAATTCAATATTTTGATGGATATAAACATTAAATGTCCTTTATATACTGTATCTGTGTATATAGTATGGAACATTTTTTTATATCAATAGGTTATGATTATAATGGGGTTTGATTGTAATGATATTAATTTCAATGTTGTGTAATTAAATTAATTATTAAATTAATTATTATATACAGAACTCTTGAGTTATTACTTTATTTTTTTTTGTTAGTTGTGCAGAGGTGAATTTTTATGGAAGAGGATTACATATTATACGGATTTTTATTTTATATACTGATACATATATCTGTATATAATCATGAATTTGGGGGTGGACACATATAGACAAATCCAAAATAGAGTCATAATATCAAAACATATAGTATACGGGGAGTAATGGATATAAAACATTAAAACAATAAAGAAAATGAATTGATTCCATTTCATCCTTCTCTATACTATCTATACTATATGTAAATGTGTTTAATTTTTGATATATTGCATGTTTAAGTTTTTTTTTTTTTTGTCGTGTAAGTGACTTTATGTATGTTTTTTTATTTTTGGAAATGTGAAGATAATTTTGAATAAATGCGATTTAATTGAAGTATACATAATACTTTTTTATTGACACTATATACAATAGGTACTTATGTATTTAATTTGCAATTTACTCAGCTATTAAAAGATAAATTCCATTTTCGTTTGATTAAATGAAAACACAAAATATGAAAAATTATATATATATACATTTAGAAATAATCTATACCTATACCTACTTCAGATAGTGACAGTAAGAATAAGAATTTTTGCGTTTTCAATTAGATTATTTAATTGCGATATACTCATATATACACGCGCGTGTACTTGCGCCCTATGCTACAATTTAAAATAGTGAATCATATTTTTTGTTTTTCATTTTGAAAAAATTAACGTAAATTTTGGATTAATTTTTATTCAAAATATGCCCGCAATACAACAACGGAGTATAAACTTATGTATACACGAACAGAAACACAATACATACAAGAAACATATTAATTATTATTATATCTATCAAAATAAATCATTAACATAAAAAAAAATGAAGCATATATACATATAGAGATCAAATACAATACAGTTGTGATCATAGAAAAACTGATTAAAAATTTGTTATTTAAAAAAAAAAAAAATTAAATTCAATTCAATTGTGTACACTGAATTCGAAATATATAATGAAGGCTAAATATGTTATTCTGTATATCATTTGATATGGTGCATAGCAAAAAAAATAAAAAATAAAAAGAAAACAAAAATGGAGTAAATATTGATTGGAGTCAAAAAACCAAACAAAAACATAAAATGAATAATCCACATTTACCATTTATTATATATGTATATATAGAAATATAACGTATACATAAAATAATATCTTATTATGTACACATACTCGTACATTATGTATACGAGTATGTAATGTTTTTTTTTTTGTTCTATAGTTTTTGAAACATTATTGTAGAAGATAGTTGCAATTTTGAAAAAAATTTTATTATACTTGAAATTACTATATTGTTTGAATTTCAAAAAACCAAGAAAAAATCTATACATATTCGTGTACAAAGTATAAAATTATATGAAATTTAATAACGTTTATTTATTAAATTTTGAATTAAAATGGCGAATTATTATTATAGAATTCCATGATATGATTGTTTTTAGTTGTATTTGTATATGTCACCACACTGTGTATAAAGATTACATTACGAAATAAATTTAAAATGTTCGAATAGAAAAAAAAAAAAATGAAAAAGAGAGAAAAATAAATATGATCTCAAAATGAAACTAAGAAAAATAATATTCAATTTATACCTAACATATAATCAAACAAAATGATTGAACGAAAAAAACATTTATAGAAAAAAGAAAAAAAATTAGAATAAATTTTTTCTTTTTTTTTTTAAATCAATATTAGAGAATAAAAATGTCAGTTAAACGTAAATGTATTATTTTTACACATATTTTTCAATATTAAACATATTCCTGTACATAAAATTGAATTATCAATTTTTCTTTTTTTGTTTTTCATATATTACATGCATATTATTTATATTACATGTATGTGCGTATACGATACTATTTACGTATATGAATATCTGGCAAAATGTAAATATGTAACTATAATCAGTAAAGTTATTCTTAAAATTGTTTGCTATATCATAACCCAACAATCGGATCGGTGTTCGTGTTATGTTATATAAATGTAAATTGGATTGGATAAATTTTGTTTTCTTCGTTATTTGTATTGTTTTTTTTTTTTTAATTTTCATATTTATTTTTATATTGTAATTATGAGGTGATCTAAGTAACGAATACGTAACAATAAAAAAAAAAAAATAACAATGAATGATAATGACGATGAAATTATACTCTATACTTATATATATGAGAAAGGAGTTTATGTTATATCAATGATAAAACATATGGAAATACTCGTATTTAATAATACAAACTGTTTCAATACTTCTGTACATACTTATATAAATATATGCACATATGCATTTAAATACGAGTACATATGTTGACATACTTACATTTATACACTCATACATTCATTTTAAAATCTAAAGCATCCATGATTTATTTATATAAAAATATATGAGCAACACACAGACTTTATGTGAGAATATTATTCATTATTATTATTTTTATATCGATCATGTCAGCAGAAAATGATATAAGATCTGATATTGATATACACACATTTTTTTTAATTTTTTTTTTATTTTTAATCTGAAATTTATATTCAGCTAATATTTGAATTTAAAAAAAAATTAAAAAATATCTTCCTATACACCTACTATTGTTGTATGTAAAAATTCCATTTATGGTTTTGAAACATTTTTTTCGAGAATGACAAAATATTTGTAATTATATTATTGACAGATTTTTTTTTACTTTGAAAAATTCAGATGACTTTTTTGTGTACATATACACCACACAGCAATTTGTATATAGAAACTTATACATATGATTACCTGAAACAAATTTAAGAACGGGCAAACTGAATACATACATATATCAACGATGTTCATAATTACTTGGGACTTTCGTGTACATCTCCTACATACGTTATATCAATATACATACATATCCGTTGTTAGCAGTATATGATGATTGTTATACTCATTCAATAAATTTGTTGCTAATCGATAGGTATATTTGTCATTTAAAGAATCAATGACATTAACAATTCAAAGTTAAAAATATTCAATTCGTCCAATGTTAAATACATATATGACATTCGAAATGCTAATAATTACATATTAAATCCTGATCAAAAACGAAGCAATGCATTTTGCATTAAATAAAATATACATTTACTGTTACCCATATCCTTCCTTACATATACATATATATGCAAACATATATTGAATAAACAATTGTAAATATTTAAACGTTTTATATAATTTTATTGGTTAATATTTTTAATGTTTTATGAAGGTTAATTGATGCATTATTATTTATTTTAATAACAGAAACAGTAACAGAAACATCAATGACGACATAAATCGATACAATGTGTCATTGATATGTCAATTCCATTGTAATTGCAAAACAATTAGAAGAAATTAATTCAAAGTGTGCATACATGCATCAATAACCTTTATCAATGATCAATAATATCTTTATTTTACCATCAACAGACACAAATTTACATGCATATATATCACAATATAAAGTGTGTAATTTGTTAACAGTTTCTATACATATCAATTAGCTTCAACATTTAACTATTATATAGTATTGAAGACATAATTATTGTCTGTAGCTCTAACTGGGATTTAATACTTTTCAAAAATACACAAAGTTTTCATTGTGAAGTGAAATGTTGATTATAGTTATTCTGAAATTAAAGATTTTTTAAATGAAAAATTAATTCCAAAATTTAATTTAATTACAAAAATTGATAGAAAATTAAATTAATTACAAACAAAACATTTAATTTTTTTTTTATTCATTTCAATTTGAATTCAAAAAATGTGCTGATGAAAAAAAAAAAACAAAAATTTCACATACCCTACATCATATAATATTAGTATCTTTATTATGCATTGACGTACATATGTTCATAAATATTTGAACATAAAATTAAATAAAAATCCTCTTGTATAATTAAAATTACATTTTCCATTGATCATCGACTTCAATAATTATAATTTATTTAATTCGAAGATGTATTGTAATACGAAAAATTTACTACTAAGTACATTATTCCCACATGTACAGATGTGATTATAAATTTATTAAAATATTTTGCGTGTGCAAGGAACTCAAAAAAATATAAAAAAATATATTGTAGAACAATCGTAATAAATGTAAATTATCAGTACTCAGTGCGTATACACGTGAATAAATACAAAAAAAAAAATAAAAATAAAAAATTAAACGTATATAGAATGAATCAGTATTCTAATAAGTAAGTAGAATAATACCTTAATCACCTAGATAAATGTATGTTTTTCCAATTAATTGAAAACAATTTTAAATCACAATTGTTTCTGACTATGTAAATCATAAATCATGTGCTCAATTGAATCATGAAATTTCGAAGAAAAATTCTGATGTTCCAGAAATTGCTTTATGAAAAAAAAAATACAAAAAAAATAATTTATTTTTAGAGGAA
The DNA here is from genome assembly GCA_951394055.1 of Villa cingulata. Taxonomy (NCBI): domain Eukaryota; kingdom Metazoa; phylum Arthropoda; class Insecta; order Diptera; family Bombyliidae; genus Villa; species Villa cingulata. Next base: position 12,635,900 of record OX596020.1, on the reverse strand, counting down.
TTGAAAATGATGTTTTATTGACACAAATGCTCCTCAATGAATTGATAATAAAATAATATTTAACGTCCACCTAAATAGGTATCTGTATGAATATGTATCTACTTGAGTGACAACGATAAACATAAGTAAAATATCATCTATAATTTCTTTCTGTTTTACTTCTTTTTATTTTTCTTGCATAAATTTTAGATTTTATTGTATTTTTGTTTAATGATAGATTCCTATAGAAAAAATAAAAAAAAAAATAAAAAAGGAAATTCACTTATTACCAGTATTTATGTATGTCTATATTTGCTTTAAATTTGTTCGGCATCTTTTCATATACATATTATATATCATAGCTACATACTCGTTCGAGTATATTATAGAGCATCCATTGTGCATGATACCATATGATACACTTAAAATGATTTCATTCAAAATATACGAGTATAATGTTTATCTTATTATTTTCATCATTTTATTTTTTTATACATACGAGTATACATATGTACATTTGTTATTTGTGATTTAAAAGACATAAATTGATCGAACAACACTGATGAAATCCATTGAAATTAGACGTGAAATATTTTCGTAATTAGGCTATTGCTATATAAAGTTGCACGTACAAGTGTGACAATATAATGTACATATATATGTTCAAAAGTAAACAGAGATTCAGAAAAGTGTTTTCTTTTTAATTATGAAGCTTCTTATTATAACAGTGACAACGATTACTGTGATATTGGTACGGGGATGATGATGATCATATATGTAGATAAAAATGATGAAGAGTTGTATGGTCTGTTTGGGATTTTCCTGTACATCATACATTATAAACTAAACACAGTACAGTGTACAGACAGTCATTTATTTGTCATTTTATTTGTTCTCTTCTTAATATTATTTGTCTGTTTGTCTAATTAAATTTATTTTGTGTTATACGATTGTCGTTTGTTATATGATCTGTTCTACGGTTCTACACAGAACCCAGGTAGCGAAAAAAGAAATTATTTTTCTCTTTTTGTATATATACACATTAAAACTCTGAGAAGTTTATTTATATATAGAATCTTATGAATTCTTATCATCTTTAGAATATAGAATATAGAATAGAATAAACAGGAAGTCGGAAGTCTAGTAAATATTATGACAATATTTCAATACAATATGAATGGAGTTTTTATGAATATGAAGTTATAGAGCAATGGCAATATTTAATGTATTACGGTAGGATTGTGATTTTATATCTTTCTTTATATGGTATTAAAATAAATATAATTTTAATATTCATCTCAGATTTGTATAATTATATTGCTACAGAAAAATTGATGTTTTTGTCCTCTGCTTATGAGGAAGTATATGAAGTTCTCAAGTCAACATATAGACACGGACACGGTGGTGTGAAAGGTTTTTGAATTTAACCGTTCCAATTCATAATTTAAATAAGAACAATAAATAATCAAAAACGTATATTTCTTGTAATTAATTTTGGTTATCATCTAGAATATTTCAATTACTATATGTAAAAATTACATCAAATAATCGAAATAAAAATATGAAAGATTTAAGCGAGAAACTTTTTTATATTTGTTATACTTATATAACCGTATTAATAAGTTCATAATTTCACAATAATTGAAAGGATTTTTATATTATTTGTGAAAAAAATAATAAATTTAAAATTCACCTCCAATATAATCTAGTAAATGATGCAAAAATAAATAAAGAAAAAATCTTCTGACGTCTTTTGAATAAATTAAAAAAATATTATTTAAACAAATATGTATATACATTTCCATCTGAATACACATCAGTTAATCAAAAGTTTTTAATTATTTGACCCAATTAGGAATACATATAAGGTAATCTACAGACACGTTTTTGACTCTTTTCAAATACAAATAAAAATAAAAATCATTCATTTTCTCCTTAAATATAATGAAAATAAAATAAAATAATAAGAGTATACAATTTCTTTTATGAAAAAATTCAATTCTATTTTTATTTTTTTCTAGTTTTAAATACCAAACATATGGTGTATCATTATATAAATGTACATTCATAAAATCAATAACACATCTGTTATTTGATTGACTTTAATATTTTTAATAATATTCCCCTTAACTTAAGTTCAATTTATACACATATTTTTTATTGTTTTTTTTTTTTTTTTTTTTTTTTTTAATATTAATTGGAATATGCGTGCAATCAAAAAATAGTAACAACTTTTAAAATGTGGATTGTATTGTACAGATATGATAAATTAAAAAATCATACAAACAGAACCATATTGACTATGTGTTAATAGGTATATTGTTTTATTTTGACAATAAAAAACTAAGATTTTTATATAAATTATTCCGAAGATTTTTAATGACACATATATTAACATAGCTTCACATATGCATGAATATTTGTTTTAAAATTGAAAAATTAGTTTACGCATGGAAATTTATTGAACACGGACATATTCATACATTCGAGAACTGAATACATATGCCCTCGATTTTAATTTGGAAAAAAAAATTAAATTAATTTAAAAATGATAAATTCCTTGAAATGAAATATGTCGAGTACATCATCTATATTTGATAATCTATAATTTACTGTAAAACAATAAAACTATTTAAAAAAAATTAAAGGAATTCATTTAACAACGGTTTTAAATTTTGTAAATGCAATTCAAAAAATATTTGTATTGATGTGATGTGATATGGTGTGTCAAATACTATACTCGTACTATCGTAGCGCATACTATACAAAAGTATAGTAGGAGGAGCAAGTAAAAAATGTTGCTAGCTGATTTTCTGACTTTCCGTCTTTGTTTTCATTACAATATTCGCATTATACTTAAGAGAGAAAATCAACATTTTCTAAACAAGAAAAATACAGGTACACATGGTGTGTATAATACTACTCGTATTCATACTATCGTAGCGTATACTATAGGTATTGTTATGATCAATGAACGACAGAATATGTAAAGAGTAGAGAGTCAAGTAGTAAATATTGTTATATGACTTTCGCATTATATACTGAGAGAGAGAGAGAGAGTATATATGATGTGTAAAATACTTCTCACTATAATACGACACCTTATTACATCATCATATGTATATCAATGCTTAAAAAAAATCAATTACATATTTACATTTGAATGTATATACGCATTTACTATATCACATTCGCATACGAAATTTTCTCCGTATATATTTATTCAGGTGAACATTTCAAATTATAAATAGGTATATTTTAAGATTTTTGGCTACGAAATCTATTGTAAAATTTGATTCTAAAATGTTTATACATTTGGAAAAATAAATAAAATTTATGAATGTATATGTGTAAATTATTTCATGTGCCAAAAATATATACATATTTCAAATATTATTCAAAATTATAGTTTTTTTTTTTTCTCGATATATAACCTAGTTTTGACATAAATTTATGAAGTACATACAAACACTATTGTGTATTATTATGCCTGTTTTTGAATTTAACAATAATAAAGTTTTCAAATCGAAACAATATAATATTTGTGATAAAATTTTATTTATAAAAAAAAAAAAAAACATAAATCTTATATGCAATTGACAACAAAATTATTTTGTTTTCTAAATTATATTTCTAATACTATTAGCATAAGTTTATTGTATAATTCTATGAATAATAATTTTTCAATGTGTTCATATACACGTATACTATATTTTTGTCTTTTTTTTTTTTTTATATATTTTCAGTGTAAACAATGTGGAAAAACTTTTAAACGTTCCAGTACATTATCAACACATTTATTAATACATAGTGATACTAGACCATATCCTTGTCAATATTGTGGAAAACGTTTTCATCAAAAATCTGATATGAAAAAACATACGTATATTCATACGGGTATGTATAATATTTTCTTTTAATAATAATAATAATATTATGTATATGCATGCAACACCACCATACATGTAATGTACATATGTAATGTTTGAAAGCAAAATATGTAAACACAAACAACAACAAAGAAACAATAATAACAACAACAAAATAATCAAATTATATATTTCCATAGACGAGTATTATTTGTATATATACGTAAAAACCTATATAGTAAATATTTGAATTATGAAAGTAAAACTCTTCATTTTATTATTTTCTTATGAATTATTTATATTATTAATTACTGTATTGTGTGTATATGATTTTACTAGAAATTTTTTTTTTTTTCATTTTTTTGTGTGTTATGTTATTGATTACTGGGTATTGTGATATTGGAAAACAAAGTATATAAATTAAAAGTTTTCAATCGATTTAGGATTGAACTAAATCACAATACAAATATAGATAAAAATACCCGTGTATTTTTTTAACTTTCTATAGTTTCTATATAAATTTTAATGACTATCTACAAGGATAAGTCATGAATTATTCAAATTAAAAGGGTTGATTTCGTAACTTTTAAAAAATTGAATACTACGCAACTATATACGAGTGCATAATATATAAGTACGTATGCGTGTCTAGTTTGTACTTAATTATGCCGTGTTTAATATTTTTTTTTAATCATTTTTCATTGCGTGGAACGAACAGTATTAGCACAGTATTTTAATCAGAACAGTATTTTAATTAATATGGAAAAAATTAAAATAAAAAAAAAAAAAACAAATTATAAACTCTTTAATGAAATCAAGAGAAAGAGAAAATTACGAATATATATTTTACTCATTAAATGTTTATAATAATCAATTTGATATTTAACGAAAAATTTCGATTTGTTTCGTTTCTCAATCCATAATCGAATTATTAATGCTTCTTATAAACTTCGAGTTATATATGTAGTAGTGGAATAAAAGCAGTGTTCAATATCAAAATTATAAATAATATTGTTAATTTTTTTCTTAATCAATAAATTTGAATACTATAAAATTCCTTCATAATTAATTAAATTTCCTTATTTTTTTTTTTTGTTTTAATATTTGTGTTTTAATTGTTTCTGATCTTCTGAGTCCAAGCGTAGACTATTAAAGTTAACCTTAATTTATGTAAGTAGTCTGAGATCTGAGCTATGCATTTATACAAAACACATTCTTGAATAATAAAATTTTTAGTTTTAGTGCATAGTAATCATTCTTCTCGCATGACAAAAGCAATTTAAAACCAAAAAGAAATTAATGAAAAATGTTTGATTAATTTTTTTTAATTAAAACATTGTGTAAAATATAATTTTATTTTATATTTCGTAATTAATTTTCTTATCTGTCGCTAATCTAATATATAGCACACATACATATGTATAATGTACGATTATGTATACGTGAATTAAATGTGCAATGTGCATGCGTAAGTGTAACGTATACGATAATCTACAATGTAATTGTTAAATTATTTTAACATTTTTTAAAGAAATATTATTAAAAAAAAAAAAAAGAAAACAAATTTATAGGCGTAAATTGCGTGAACTCATATATACATCAGCAATTATCATAACCAATATATCCTTTTAATTACTATATATATATATATATGTATATCTTAATGTTAATACACATTCATATACTGTATGTATTCTTATTTATTCTCACATAAATATTCGAAGTAAAATGTACATTACATTTATGTGTATGTATGTACGTATATCTCTCTAAAAAATTATTGCTTTAATTTGTAATTTATTTTCAATGACAAAAGTATAAAATCGAATTTACAAGGAAAAAAAAAATAAAACAAAATATATTAAAATTTCATATCTGCAATCACAATTTGTATAAAAAAAAAAAAACTTACATTTATGTCCATTATATACCTACGGTCAGTATGTACGAGTATAATACCAACCTACATACATAAATATCCTCCTCTGTGTGTATTTATGCAATGCACTAATAAATAAAACAATAAATAAAATCACATAAAATCATAAATAAATCATTTTGTCACATTACAGCTTACAGGTTATATACCATTATTATTATTACTCTGCAATTGTCAATTTGAAATAAAAAAAAACCAAAAACCAAGAACCAAAAAAAAAAAAAAAAAAAAAAAATAAAACGTGAAAATAAAATAAAATAATATATCGAAAGATAGCACAAGAAAATTTTATTTATTTTTCATTAACTTATCATTTATGAATGTACATGTACATGTACATGTATTTAGGTATATTTTTTGTCGTGTGTGCTACTTGTATAGTATTTTGTTGCGTTTTTCGCTTTTATTTTTATTTTTTTTTAACCACTCCATCAGTTTATATTTATACCCATTATTACACAATGCAATCAAATAGCAATCAAAATGATATTACATGAGTACGAGTATAGGTATAGGTATAGATATAGGCAGATATAGATAGGTGTATTATATAGATAGGTTAGGTGAGTAAAAGAAGAGTGACATGGCTGTAGATAAACGTAATTCAACATATACATACATTATAATACATAAACATAATGCATGTATGAATGTTATATATACTCGCGTATATTTTTATATGTAAGTCTATGCATACAGATATACAATACATTATCTATACATATAGGTACTTGGTGTATAATAATAATAAAATGATATTGTTGATGATGACTATATGACACATGTCATACACGCTTCATATACTATAGGTATATAAGAATTTTACTAAATGAATTTATCACATATGTAGATACCATACGCATACACTACATATACACATACATAATACAAATACAGAATGCTTTGTAAATATTAAGAAAATTCGAATAAAAAATATACACAAGCACACACACTTGAATATAGTATATTTTATATGTATAAAATTTTAAATTGTAACTGTATAAAGGAACATCATGAGTGTAATATACATTTATAATAAATTGTATAAATGATAGACTTACTCTATTACGTACATATTTACATACTATGTAGAATAGTTGCATATTAATTCAATAGATACATAAGATACATTTATGTGTTGTAATATCACTCAATATCATTACTGTTGCCCTATTCTTTGTAAAAGTCCCGCATATTTGTTATATGTATGTACATAAAGACAGTATCTGCATACAAACATAATTAAAGCAAAATTTCACCTCACCAATGGAAAAAAATTTTTTTAATCAGATTTAATTAATTTAATTGAATTGAAAAACATTACGAAAATAAATAAATAAAAAAAAAATATTTTTTTTTCTTTTTCACTTTTTTGCTCCGATTACTATCATCGTACGTACACAAAATAATACTCGTATTCGTTAGAATGTGTATTGTACAAAAGTGTTTGCTTATTTGCGCTGTTCTTTTTGTTATTACATATTTCTTTTTTTTATGAATTTTGTTAAATGCATATATGATTGTATGTTATCTGAAATGATTGATTTCTATTTTATTCTTTTGATAAAAAAAAAACAATTTTTAATTGTCAATTATTTTTTTTATTTGAATTCAATTTGAAAAAAATTAAAAAAAAAAAAAGTTGAATTCTAATTAATTTTCTTAATATTTTTGTTTTTCTTTAATTTTAAACAGGTGAAAAACCACATAAATGTACAGTGTGTTTAAAAGCATTTAGCCAAAGTTCAAATCTAATAACGCATATGAGAAAGCATACTGGATATAAACCATTCGCATGCGGTCTTTGTGATCAATCATTTCAGCGTAAAGTCGATTTAAGAAGGCATCGAGAAAGTCGACATAATAACGATGAAAATGGTTACATTAATAATAACAATAATAATAATAATAACAGTAGAAGTAAAAATAATAATCGTCATAATAGCAGTAGATCATCATCATTATCATCATCGTCATCGTCATCACCGAAAGTTAAAATTGAGGTAACAAGTAGTTGTTAGCATTCAAAATTCAAATTATTATTATTTAGAAAATATGAAAATGTAAAAGAAAATATGGAAAATAAAATTAATTAGAAACTAAAAAAAAAAAAAAGGATATTCAATGAATATCAATACAGTCCCAAATGATTGAATTGTATATAACATTATTAAAAAGGATTTTAAAATTGAAATTAAAAAAGATTCAATCATAAAACATACATAATATTTAATATCCTTATTTTAATTTAACTTATGTACTTAATGTATGAAAATATGTAAGTTATAGAAATGTATATTTTATATAATACTTAATTTAAGATAAATAAGGGGAAAGCATATAATATCCTGAATATATAAACATTATATAATATTTGAATGTACAGTTATTAATTTTATGTAGTCTTTGAAAACCAAAGCGCTTTATTTCAATTAACATTTTTATTTTTTCAAATAAATTATATCATACATATATAGATTAGATCGTGTATATTTTTTATCTGAAAAATATTCTTTTATAAAACATGCACTCATATTATACATATTATACTTATATTCCTTAATTATAATAAAAATATTTTTTCAAAAAAAAGAAAAACGAAAAAAAATATATATATTAAATTTTATGACATAAATGTACCTTAAAACATATGCATATGTTAGTTGAAAACTTTGAGAAAATACAAAAAAAAAAAAAATATTTTGGTGAAAAAAAAAATCAAATAAATTTATAGTATAGGATGTATAGCAAAACAAACAAACCGAATTAAGAATTTTAATTTTATATTATAAAGTTATTCATTATAGTGTATGTAGGTTTATCACTTACTGTACAGTATAGTAAATATTGTACACAAAATAAAGGAATATAATACTTCATTATTTTTTAATTTTTTTTTTTTTTAATTTTCTCATTTTCATAAAATAAAAATAAAAATATTTGAAAAAATCAGAAAAAAAATAATCTACAATTTTAAAGATAAAATAAATTAAATGGCAAATTATACATATATGTACTACATTATGTAAGAGTAAGTGTGTAATTTATAGTTAAATAATATCATTCTAGTCTAATTACGTATATGCGTAAATTATAGAGAGTGCGAGTAGAGGAAATAATAAAAATGAACATGAAACTGATAAAATATAAATAAATTAAATAATTAAAAATTAATAAACATTTTGATAAATGCACATAAAATGATAAAATCTATATTTATGAAAATGTTCAAGAATATAATATAAAACTAAAATTATATTTTTTAGAAAACTGAAAAATGAAAAGGATAACTAAATCTTATAATCATAACCAGATAAACTCCTTACACATATGAATTGTGACAACATTTTAAATTTCTGAATTAGCATAAAATTACAAAAAAATGAAATTTAATTAATTATTTAATAAATTTAAATGTATTTTTCAAATGTATATTTATGTACGTACATAGTCTTGGAGATGAATTAAAATTAAAGCGATCACGTTTGTAAAAAAAATTAGAATTGCTCCAACTTTTGAATTAATTCAGGCTAAAGTTTAATTACAATACGACTATAGTGTGAATCATTAAAAGTTAAACACAATCAAAGCAGCCCTACGAAAGTATATTTTTGTTTTGCGTCTAAAACAAACAAACAAAATGGAAGGAAAGAAAAATTTAACTATAAAAAAAAAAGAAAGAAAATGAAAATTAATCATTTTTTATCATCAATTATGTATAAATAAATTATAAAAAATAAAATTTAATTGAATGAAATTTGTATTAAAAATGCGAAACAGCTAAAAATACCAAAGATTCTTATATGAATATAACATAACATAAATTGAATGTCTATACATACAAAAGATAAATACAAATAAAATTGCAAAGTCTTTATTACTTAAATAAAATTATGAATGTAGTATAAATTATAGAGAAAATTATATCAGGTAGCAAAATTTAAAAATATGAAAAGATCAAAAATTCATGGAATGTATAAAGAACTACGGAACTAATCTTTTAGGTTAAATTAATTAGAAAAAAATTCTATGCGCATGTGTACATATGTACATGTTTACTAATTAATAGAAAAATAGAAAAATATTTGTAGAATTTTTAAAATAAATGAAAAATTAAAAAAGAAAATCACATAATTTGTAAATCATTCTTTCCATTAACTATGTAATTATAATCATAAAACTATAAATTAGATGCATATAACAATTAATAAATTAAATCAAATTATATGTAGGTACAATACATAATTTTCAATTAATTTTTGTACAATAATATAGACAAAAAACAAAAAAAACAACAAAAACAAAATATATATGTATGTACATATATCTAATTTCATATTTTCTTTTTGTTTATTATTTTTAATTATAAATTAAATTAATTTAAATATTTTAATGTAATTTTATTGTAATATGTATATTTTATTGTATAGAAAATATGAATTTTTTTTTTATGTAAAATTTATTTAAGACGATTAGAAATATTAAAGAAAAAATTTGTAAAAATTGAAAAAAACCAAAAACAAAATTGTATTTTTCTTTCTCATAATTCTGTTATTCTTCGATAAATAGTTATTGCATCATTATAATACCATGAACCATCATATCATACTCATACCATATCTACTCAACATACTATATGTCATGTTATCGTATTTTTATTCATGAGAATAATTCATTTTCTGTTTATACTTGCTCTGCATTACCAGTACTGCCCATGATAAAAAGTAAAGAAGACACACGAGACGACAGTAAATAGTAGCAATGAGATTACTGACTGACCACTAACTATACAGTACGATAAACGAGTACCCTAGACCCTAGTAGTACTCCATACCATACACTCGTATTTTGATTCATAAGAAAAATTCATTTTCTCTTTATTCCTTGCTCTGTACCACACATAATAAGAAGTATAACAAGAAACAAGAAAGGTCGGGAAAATGAAAGGGACAGTAAATCATAGAATAATGAAGATAATACGCGTAGCTTTATTATTCTATGATAGTAGCAATGAGGTTATTGGCAGTTGACTATAGCACGATATACGAGAACGCTAGTTGCTAGTAGAATTCTGTAATCGTATTTTAATTGATGGAAAAACTACACTTTTCCTTTATACTGTCTCTTCACAACGCACCATAAGAAGTATACGAGAAATAGGAAGAGACAGTAAGTAAGTAGTAGTAATGAGGTCATTGGCCAGCTAACTATAGTGCGATTTACGAGTAAGAAGACATTCTACATGAATGTCGATCAGTATTAATTTAATGAGTAGGCAAGCATCGTAATTTTGACAAATAAAAATCACATTATCATTGCTTACGAAAATCCAGGAAATTTTAATAATGAAAATTTTTTGACGGCTATATCACAGAAGAAAACACAATGAATGAAAAGGAATCGAATATTTGTAAATTATTTATATTTATAGCAGGAGCTGCATTTTTTGGATATTGTATTTATTTTGATAGAAAATATCGTAGCAAAAATGTTAAGAAACTACAAGAAAAAGATCTGAATCCTTCAACTCAAATAAATGATTTAATCAAATCGACAGAACAGAATCAAATTTTTGATATAGCAACAGATATTTCTCCATCGCAAGATACAAATTTCTTTGAAGAAATCGAACGAGGTGAAGATTTGATTGCAGATGGTAATTATGAACTGGGAGCTGATCATCTAAAAAGTGCCTTAATGTTCTGTGATCAACCGATTATTTTATTAGAAGCTCTAGAAAAAGAATTACCCGAAGAAGCTTATGATATTCTTGTACAAAAAATCAATAATAAGAAAATTCTGAATAAAATGCCAGAAAATGAACGGACCAAACAGAAATCTAATGATTATAAATCGTTTTTTCAAAAATTGGGAAATTTTTCATTTGGCTCAAATCAACAACAACAATCAAGAAAAATGTTCCCTGATATTAATGAAAAACAATCCGGCGATTATATAAAATGTCTTCGTGAAATTCATTTTGGTCATTCATTGATAATTCAAGGACAACATCGTCGTGGTATATTACTTGCTGTCAATGCTATACTGAAATGTTCATGTCCCGATCAAATTTTTAAGGAAATGAAAACATTTATGTTGCGACAACATTTAAATGAAATCTATCGAAAATATCAAAGTTTAGTTAAACAAACAAATTCAAATTCAATACCTGATAGAGTTCAGAAAGAATCTGACACCACGAGCACCAGTGACAATAACTCAAAATCGCAACAGTATTATTGGATTGAAGAGAATGAATATATCGAGACAACCAGATGTCTTCAAAAGTCTTTTGTGCATGATTTCTCAATTTAATCATTTCGTGATCCTTTTGTTTTTATAAACTTTTCTTTTACCTTATACTAAGAAAATTATTGTAGTACAGTGAACAACATGAATATTATGTAAAACTCTAGAAACGAGAGAGAATACGTTCGAGTTCGAGCCAAATAAAAAAGTAAAAACAATTTAGAATTTTTTTTTCATTTTTTGTTTTTTTGCTGTATAAATTCATATACCGATTTGTATTTTCCTAAGAGTATATACATCTAATATGAGTGACCACCATCATTCAATCGAGTAATGTGATGCAGTGTAATGTAATGGGTAAGCGAATATCCATTATTCTGGGTTTCGGCTTTGTTTTTTTTATGATATTCAGTTTTTTATTATAAAAAATTAGGTGGTTAATGATATGTACATCTGGCGGTATGTAACCGATATATCTTTTTATTCGGTGTCATTATTGTCGGTATATCTTTTCACCTTGCTGTTTATAACTTATGCCTGTACTGTATCTGTATTGTACTGTACACAACAGAGCATATTAATTTGTCTGTACCCAGTTAATCTTCTGATAAAAAAGTGTATTGTGTACTTTCTCATACGCAAATGTATTTACCTGGCGAAATAAATAATTGATGACTATACATATACATACACCCATATGTAATCATAATCATATGTACTTTTAGTTGGCTGTGTGGGTATATATCTGTGGATGAACATATAGGCACGAGCACGGGTATACAGTGTATACAGGTTTAAATTTTATTTGCACTGTAATAAGAGATTAACACTAAATTAAACTAACAAAATGATATCAGAATCAGCGTGTGTGTACTGTGTACACAAACTAGCAAATATAAACGCTATTATTCTGTCTATACGAATATATGTAATCGGAATGGAGCCAATGAGACAGTCATCATCATCATATAAGAAGCTTTATGTGTCACCGAACTGATTCAATTATTTTGAATATTCTGTGAACTGATATTCATTTTTTATTTTTCAGCTTTTCATTTTACTTTTTTGTTCCTTTAGTTTTTAATTTCTCAATGTACGATTGCACATATACCGATTTCAATTGCCCGCATTTTATTTACGAGATAAAAATTAGTTTTGATAAGGAAAAAAAGAAAAGCAAAAAAAAAAAAACAATAATTTGGTAAAAAGAACTAAAAATTCAATTTTCATGCGTACACCATATTCTAGCCTTAAACACCCCATACGACTATAATGCGTTGGATATGTTCAGAAATTCAAATATTTTCTGAAAAAAATCTTTCACGTTCAGATTCAGGTTATTCCGAAAATTCAATAATTTTAATTTTTTTTCTTTTTCGTCTACTTACAGTACATTCAGCTTTGAACTTATTCTTGTAAAAGATAATCAGGATTGGGTTGTTAACGCTGTTATTACTTATTCACAAATTTTCACTACACATAGTATTTTTTTTTTTTTACATTTTCATCTCATTCACATAGGCCATGTATGTTACCTACATTGCTGGTAACATTTTTTCCAAAAAATAAATTGTATACAAACTCAAAAAAAAAAAAAAAGATTTGTATTTTGTGGTAGTTTCAATTCGAATTTTTTTTTTTCATTTCTCGTTTCATATTCCTTCATTTATAAATTTTTTTTATTTAATTTTTGTTTTTGTTTTTGTTTTTTTTTTCAGAGGTTTTATTTTTGTTGTTCAGTGAATAATGACATTTGGCATGTGTTTCCAATTTGACGTCATATGTGCTCCAACTCCAAAAACAGGGAATTTATGAGACACCGTTAAAGACTACAGCTGGCCAATTTTTGGTTTAGTTTCATTTTTCTTTATGTATTTATTTTTTTTTTTTTCTTAAAATTTTTTATTTTTTAACTTTTTTTTTAATTTATTTTGGTTTTATAATATACAGGTACATATATGTATACACAAACAAAACGCATATGAATCTAGAACATATACAGAGATATTCAGTTTGGATGATCACATACGATTATTGTAAGCTTAATTTTTTGTGGTTAAAAAGATTTTTTGTTTTTGTTGTTTTTGTTTCTGGTGGTTTTTTTTTTACAGTTTTTTGATTATTATTGAATTCAAATATTCTGGAGCCAGGTTGTTCTTAAATAATTTTTTGAGAGAAGAAGAAGAAGACGAAAATACATTGAAAAACATATTCTGCAATAATTTTGAATACTTTACTTGTTTTTAAAATTTTATTTTTTTGTGATTCGAAGAATTTAAAAAATTTGCAATTTATTTTTTCAGAACTCACTTTTTTACTGAGCATATCAGATTTTAATGGAAAGAAAGACACATGGAACCATAATACTCTTACAATCTTTTATGTACCTAGTATTTTTTAGTTGGACAAAATGTTCCAAAGATAACATGAGAATAAAGGAGCATACCAGACGAATTATTTTTTTTCTCTACAGATTGAATTTGATTTAAAATTCTAATGAAAATGTTTACCTCATATGAGTATCTTTTGATTCGACGTATATAATCAACATCAATTATTTCTATTCAATATTTTTATAAATAATCCAAAACCGAATAAATACTACTTGTATGCGGACAGTGGACCATATACACATATGCATGTTATATATTCTTTGATTTGTTCAAATTTATTTTACTCCAATATTTTTTTTTTGTCCTCTAAAAAGAAATCAAAGTATTTTCTTTAGAAATCTGAAATTTAAAATATTCTTTCTTATTACTTTATCCATATATATATAGGTAAAATGATGGAAAAAAGTTTAAGAATTTCACTTTAATTTCCGTACAAAAATAAAACAAAAAAAAAGTTAAACGAACAAAAAAAAACAAAAAACCTCCCGATTTCTCGCAAATTACAGTATAAAGAATGGGCGTACGGACGAAGAGAGGAGAGGAAGTTTTAAAGTCTTCCGAATTAATGTACCTATATATAAACTTTGAAAATTTGTCGGAAAATTCCTTCACGTAAATAATGCACAAACGCCAATCAGACTAACATTTTTTCAGCTTTTTTGTTTGTTTTTTTTTTGTTTTTGTTTCATCTTTGAACCAATTCATTCGAAAACAATTTTTTTTTTTTGCATTTTGAATATTTTTTCAATTTCGACTTTTACAATATCCAAAACACACATAATCGATCAAGATTTCGTCACGTTTCCGTTTAAGAAAAATGCATACATTGTATGTAAGAGTATATGTATATACAATATTTTTCTGTCAAACTTTCTTCTCCTCTCCTTCTCCTCTTCTTCAGATCACTTTATATGCAATATACAGTTTGTTTCAATTCAATCATATTCCGACATTAATAGTACCTATAATACATCGCATAAGATCACTCCGCGATTTTTTTTTTTTTTTAAAACATTATTATTGGTTTGTTCATTATATATTTTTTGGTTAATTCGATTTTTTCGATGATGTTGATGATGATGAAAGGAAAACAAGAAGTTCCTAACCGCATTATCATTAAATTCATTCATTCATTCAATTTATTTAATATCTTCGTTTTATTTTTTTTTATTTTTCGTTATAATTTTGATAAACAGTAGTCATTTTTTTTTTGTTTTTTTTTTGCTAATCTGCGTGTATGTGTATGTGTGTGGGTATGCATCCGTAAATGTCAGTAAATATGTTTCATTTCAATCTGATCCAAAATTTAAAAACAAAAAAAAGAAAAATAAAAAAATCCAAAAAGTCTACCATTCACAAAACAATACAATCGAGAAATAATAAAAAACAGAATGCCGACATTATCAGAAAAAGGCAGGTAATTACATGGTCGATTATGTTGAAAAGATTGCAAAAATACTCGTATTTTTATCAGTAGTTGGTAGTAGATACCTATATAATATAGTATTCAATATAATACTTTCATATAAAATATTCAATAAGAGATCCTTTTTTAAGTACATACAACCATATGCAGTTTTTTTTTTTATTTTTTTGAAAAAGAAAAAATTAATTGATTTAACTATATTTTTATCAATTTGTACAAACAATCAACCAAATATTTGAGGACTGTCTGAATTTTCTCTGGTCCGGCATTTTCTTACATATATATACACATAGTCCACCTCGTATAGTATGAATTGTATGTATGCATGTTCGTTTGTTTTTAATGCATTTGATGGCTATATACTCGTATATGGGACTGGGTTATATACGTTTTTTTTTTCTTTTATTTTTCATTCATTTTTTTTTCATTCAATTTTAATCAATTTGTACCTATACTAATTGTAAAAGTGTCGGAAATTTGTTGTTGTTTTTGTTTTTATTTTCATTACATTTTCTTTGTTGTTTTCTTCGGCATAATATCACTGTAAATGTGGTAATATTAATAAAGTGCCGACAATTATTATTCGATTTCTGGTTACATATTTTTTTTTTCTTTTTTTTTGTTGGAAAAATCATCAATTTTTCAGTAGTAACATTTTATTCAATAAAAATTTTTTTGTATTTTGACAGATTTTTATAGTTGTTTCGATCAGGTGCAACAACTCATTTTATTTATTGATCGCACACACATACACATACACAAACACACACACGCACACATAACTAACTAAAATAAAAAGCAAAACGAAACAAATACCACAAACACACTTAACCGTTTTTAATGAAAATATAAAAATTATAGTAAAAAAAATCGTTATTCGCTTCTTAATAATGTTTTTTTCATATACAAATTTTTTTTTTATTCCTGCTTTAAACATTAATCTAGTATATACAAGTATGCGTATATAATGTGTGCATACGTATAGACTATTAACGACATAAGGAAATTTATCGAATAACAATTTAACTATGTATATATAATAATAATCAGTCCTCTGTTTATTATATTGCTGATATTGCTATTATTATTGCTGCTGCTGCTGCTGCTGTGTTATTGTATATTAAGAGATGTTATGTAGCGCAAGTTAATATGAAAAACAAATAAACGAAAAAAAAAAATAAATTCCGAACGAAAATTGTCGCGATATCACCTAAACGATATTCAATTTTAGTTCATAATAGTTTCGACCTTGTCAATATTCCAAAAGGTATACATTACAATATTTTCGATGAAGACTATCTATACTCACTTATACTTTACATACTTACCTATCCTATATGCACGCACCTATGCTTTATTTATATGCGTATATACTGCGTTACTTATCCATTATCATTTAACTGATTATATGAATATTTTTGTTGGTTTTGTTGTCCTGTGCTTATTTATATACAGTTACAACTACTGAATTATTGCCATTATTTTTAGCTTTAAACACGTGCCCTTTTACAAAAATTAAACCTTTCAGCAGGTGACACTATCATATAAATGTAATGGACAATTACTACATGAATTTTTTGACGGGACGGGACTGCGAATTTCAATGTATAAAATTCTACTTTTTTGTTTTTTCTTTTTTAATTTGCGTAAAATTGTTTTCTTTTGTTTTTTCTCCATGGTTTATTTTAAATGCCGATAATTTAGACAAAAAAATAATAAAAAAAAAAAAATAAATAAACAACAATCAAAAGATAGGTAATTCTTCTTAGTCCTCATCCTAGGAAAATTTATTCCATATTTTTTTTTATGTTTTTTCAACGGCTCACTTTCATTATGATGATCTTCGATCGACGTATAGAATCAAAAAACAAAAAAAAAAAACAATCTAAATTAGTAGGTAGCAGCAACTAATTTAAGTAAACTGTAAATATATCCGAGCACTTTATCATATTCATTATCATATTCACGTATGTACATATTTACGCATTACGCGCAGCAAACACTCGACATTCGACATTCTTTCATTTTGACTCTGTTCTAGTATGTTACTATGTACGAGTACACATGGAAGATAGAGTAATTTACGCCTGTCAATGAGTTTATTTATCAAGGACTAACTGCCTTGCCTCTGCATACAATATTATTTTATGAATTTAATAAATTTTCAATTTTTGTTGAATTTTTGTTTTTTTTTTTTTGTTTACATTATATCGGTTACAATGTATCCGTGTATTATGTAGATTTTCTATACACATCCATATGCGTTGCGTATGTAGAATTTCATTTTATTTGATTCAAAATTTATTTAGAATATAAAAATTAAAATAAAATTTCGAATATTGTGTTGATGATTGAAGACATTTTGTCTATCTCTATATTAGTGATTTTTTGTCTCAATTTAGAAACCAAAAGTGTGGATGACATTTAAGGATTTTCATTTGAAAAATTTTCACTATTTTGTATACTCGTATAGATGTCATCTTTCTATACATGCTTCGAGACGTTCAAACAAAAATGATCGTTTCGGATAATTTAATTTCTAGACAAAATAAAAAATTTATGGGAAATCAAAGTTTTTCGTCATGTTTTTTTGAGATCAAACTTTATTTTCTTTAAAAGTATTTAAGTATTTTGAGAAACAAATTGGGACAAATATCTCAAATAATATTCTGATACGCTATAAATAGGATAGCATATACGATAACTTAAACCTTAACACCTTTTGAAATTCAGGTGCTCCAATATTCATTTGAAAGCAGTTCATATTTTTTTATTTTCTTTTCTTTTTTTTTTTTTTTTTTAATTAAAAAACGTTTCCAAGTTAAAAACAAAAAAAAAAAACTGAAAAAATAAATAAAATAAAAAGTTATAAGGAAAAAAAAAATCGGCCTGAAAATAAACTGCTGACACCCAGACCACCCGATCATTATCGTCTTGTAATCGATCAGTTCAATCTTTAATTGTTGTAATATGCAATTTTGCTTATTTAAGTGTAATATACGAGTATACCTTAATATATGAATACGAATATGCAAAGGCACAGTGTATATAGAGAAGTATTATAGACGAACGTAAGACAAAAAAAAATAAAATTACGAAAATAAGAAAAAAAATTATATACCAGAGGGTTAACACATGCTTACACTTATCCCAATACCATGTACGCACACTCATATTTTATATATATGGATGTATAGTTATCAGTGGAATATTAATTGTTAGCCGGAGCCACATATCAGATAGTGTAGGTACTTGCAAATAATGCCAAAGAAATAAGAAAAAAAAGAATTTTATTTTGAGAACAAAAAATATGTATGAAAAATTTTTATTTATATTTTATTTTATTTTGTTATACATCGGTTTTTACTTACTTTTATTGTAATTTATATATTTTTTTTTACGGAATTATATGCGGATTAATTACTGAAATTGAATATCTTTGCAAAGTGTTACAATATGTGTATATGTAAGTTTTTCTGTCATGATATGGTTCTCTTTTATTTGTTTATTTTTTTTTTTTCATCTTTAGAACACAGTAACATTTGTCAAGTTCATCAAATACACCATCAATATAGTTTTGCTTGTGTACTATACACTCATATTTATATGTAAATATCTCACATACTCGAATCGTATGTATGAATGCTTATACACATACGCACGATTAATCAGTAAACATTTATTTTTTTTATTATTTATTGCCAAAAGGTATTAACAAAATTTTCAAATTTTTGCTTCCTTATTCTTTAATACAATAAACGACTATGTAAAGAATATAAAATATCAATTGTATATCGTATATTATATGTATGTATATATATATTTACTTTTGTATATTTATACATTGTATGTGTACACAACTTTGTAACAGTTGAATAAATTCATATACCTGTACACATTACGTAAATATTTAAAAAATTATTATTGATCTCTTCGATATAAGACATACATACATACATACTCACACTATCATTATACATATCATTTTTCGTATATAAACCGGATCAGAGAATCTCTAAAAATTTGTCTTTAATTGATCTTCAATGAAAATAAAATGATGATAGCAACGATCACAATGATGATGATGATGATGACGAGGATGATGATCAAGTACAGCAATCGATAATCAATACACAATATGATTACAATGCGATCATACCAATCACAAATGTATCTATACATATATACTCGTATAATGTATTTTATAATGAAAATAAATTTGTTCGGTATGTTATACGAAATGTAATAATATTTGTGGCGTTTGTGGTACATTTCATGATTGCGTTTTTGTTACATACATCTTCGACATGCCAAAATAAAATATAGCGCTTGAATACCGCTGTCAAACCTGACAACTACGAGTAAATATTTCATCAATGAAAATTTAATAACAGCTTTATATTTTGGGTGATCGATATAATATACTTCGATAAAGGATCAATATAAAAATGCACATAATTTGACTGTGCACACTATTATATATATAGGGAGAGATATATGCGGATATATGGATATGTGGATGCAGATCATATGGATGCGGAGACAGCAAAGAGGTGATCTGTGAAAATACATTTTGATTTGAGTTGATTTTTTTATAACGTATATACATATGTATATGTGTGTATATACCTAAGTGAAGATATTTTTTTCTTTCATTTTTTGTTTTCGTGTAATATATCAAAACGAAATTATATTGTAAATTTCTGTTGTTTTTCGTATTTATATAATAATGTATTTTATGAATATATACATATATACTGATATTGAAACAACTAAGTGGGATGATGCTTGAAAACCAAAAAAACCCAAAACCAAAAGAAAAAAAACCAAAAGAAATAAAAATTTAATAAAAGATTCCAATCGATCAGAAAAGATTCACGTATTTATATTTATCGATGATATTGGAATGAATTGACATGTGTCATGTTTATCACATATTGTAAATTGTTTATATGATACATGTAAACATTTTTCATGCATTCTCTGTTCGATTTTTCTTAATTTTTTTTTTGTAAACTGTTGTTGATGTTTTTGTTGTTATTTATTGGATAAATGTTATATTTTAGCTGAGATTAAAAATTGTACAAATTTTATTGCACGTTTTTTTGTCTCCAATATTTTTATTTTTTTGTATTTTTTAATTTGTATTTTTAATTTTTACTTTTATTTTCTTGTTGTTGTTGTTGTTGTTTTTCTTTATTAATGTCGATTATATGAAAGTTCTTTATACATACTCGTACATATGTGTATATGACTGTTTGATTACTGATTAAGTTCCACAATGAATGCATTTTTGATGGATTTTAAAAACTTTGTTGCCAATATTTATGTATATTTTTGTCTTTATTTTTAAATAAAATTACTTACATTATGTGTTGTGTCTTACCATGAGTATGTATATACATATATGTATATAAAGGAGGAGATGAATCGAACAGTGAAGGTCGTGTTTTTTAATTAAAAAACATATAAAATTTATATATTAACGTGTAATAACAACATGTAAGTGTAGACATTTGTAAGTTTGTACCTGTATACAGATAAATGTAAGTATTTGCATTTATACATGATGTATGTAAATATTGCACTTACGGATGGATATATCCGTACATAGTATACATAATTTTCAAGATTGATGAGATTTTTTTTTTCGTTGTAAGAATTTTTGAACATTTATTATAATCGCTTTCGTATTATCTATATACATATTAAGTGCAATGTATATACAAACGTGTGTTGTACATACATACCTATATGTACACAAATTTATGTATAATTTATGCAAATTAAAATAAATGTGATTTGACTTTAGACATTTCTCATACATAAACTAAAATAACAACAACAAAAATACATGCAACAGACACACAAAAATAAATATCACAAATTAAAAAAATGTCATTTAATTCGATGACAGGTTTTTATATATAATGTGTATTTTTGTTGTTGTTGTTGTTCGAATGCAAAATCTTTGAGTTCCTCAACAAAATGACATTTTGTCACGATATAACTACACTGCATTTTTACATATGACGAGCATGAATTATGGTATAAGATAAAAATGTACATACAGTACATATGGAAATCGTTCACAAAAAAAAAACATATCAAAAAATAAAAAAAATATAGCAAAAACATTAACGAAATCAAGACTTATAATATTTTCGGATATATTTTTTTGTGTTTATCGAATTTATTTTTTCAGATCATTATATTATTTGTTGGTATATACGCGTTCAATATTCGTACTCATGTGGATATATGAAATATACTGTCATCTTATCTGTAATTTTTGATATCCGCATAATACTTGTACATATCACCTATATCTACTATACACTATACGTAAATGTCAATCAAGGACAATTCAATTTTATAATCAGATAAAATATTTTTCAAGATTATATTTAAATGCATGGTATAGTTTTTGTTAATTTTTTTCTTTGTCTGTTTTTTGGTATCCAATTATTTGCTTTTATTTTAATTAATAAAAACATTAATTTTTATATGAGCTTATAATCGTAGAGATTGGTCAGATTTTCATATATTGATTAATTGTATGTAGAACAGATTCAAATCCTTAGATTCATCAATTGTATTGTATATCGATGTTGTGGGAACTTCAGAACTTCGAACAAATCTCTTTTGAATATGCAGCCAAGCAAAACACTTATAAATGAATCGGTATCTTATCCACAAGAAAAAAATCATAAATTCAACTTGTTACCCTCTGTCCTCTGTCTGAATTCAAAAAAATGTAAAACTCATATAATATACTCGAATATAAAAAGTATAGTATATTCCGCCCATACAACAAGTTTAACTTTTATCATACTGAATGCATGCGATGAAAGACATATTAAAGATGCTTGGGGGCATCAAAAATCTGCAATAAATATGATCGCATGTTAATTTTATGAACATAAATGTAAGCAATTTACTCAGATATCGAAAAGCATATTAACCATTTTTAATGTATTTGACAAACTTAACGCTTCTGTTCTGTATATCGACTTTACTATATACCCAATTCAATATGAATGCGCAGAAGAATTTTATTTTGTATCCTCAGGTGAAATATGTATGCGCAGATCTACAGACAATAACTTGAAAAAATAATTAAAAAAAAAAAACATATTTTTTCGCATTTCGATTTAAACCAATTTATAACTTTTGAATTACAAAATTAACTTTCGACATTATGTATACAATGTGTTCAGCTAGCATTTGAATCACCACGGAAATATAATATAAACAAATTCTGAGTATACATAACGATATTACGTGAAATCGGAATGTTACATTTTTCATGTAACAGTCGTAATTAGTCAATGACAAAATAATGTAATAAGGCATTTTATACCTTTCTTATTATATGTAAATTGTACATAAAACTAAATCAATGCTCTTTTATATAACAACGTAATATTCTCGAATAAAAAAGAAATTCTATTTTTGTTTTATGTATTATTTGTGCGATCGGTTTTAATTAAATTCAATTTTTTACGAGGATTTTGTTTTGGGTTAAAAACACCAACACCTTTTCGTAATGAAAAATATGCTTTCATAGTTAAACAATTATTGTTTTCTATATATACAATTTTGTGAGATTGTTTTTGTTTTTTTTTTACGTTCTATTTTCACTATATTTATTTTTTTTTTCCACAATACGTGCGCATATCTTTTTCATTTTGGACATGAAAGAAAAATGTCTAACAAGACAAAATTATTGTATATAAGAGAATAACGCTAAAAAGATACACAACACAAGAAATAGTATAAATGTGTGATAGATACAATTGAAGAGAATATAACAGATTTTTTTCTACATTTTTCTATTTTCAATTGGTTTTTGTGGACCCCCTCTAGTGCTGACATTTATAACATTACAAAATGTACAAACATTTTTACGAATTACAAACGAATATTTTTGTTAAATAGTAAAAATCAAACAGAAACAATAAACACTGTATTTTGTCTTCAGTATTTTGTTGGCGGTACCAAATACAGAGTATGCGCCACCAGAAGTTTATATAGTGTACCAACATATATAATAGCAAACAATCTGTATCTACCTACCTTTACCTTATAACTATATACGAAATAAAAATTAAAAAACATATCTATGTATCCACTATATCTGTATATAGTATTTGTCTGCCTATGGCTGTACAAATCATGGATTCATTTAATCTGCATACACACACACACACACACACATCGAGAATTTGGCATTACAAATTCGAAATTCATTCCTCTTGTAAATACACAAAATTACTGCACCATTGAAAAATTTGTATACAATAACGAGAGATACAAAAGACAAGTAGACGAAATGCTAAATGCGACAAACTTTTACACAAAATACAAAAAAAAAAAAATAAAAAACTGTGCTAAAAGTGACTTTCTTTATATAAATACACTAACAACTTGGCACTTTTATACAATGTATAAGTATTTAGTATAAGCACAAGTATTTTATTTTAAGTCCTCTATATCGTACATGTAAATGTATCATGGATTTTTCTCAAGATACACTATTCAGATTGGATAGGTATGTGTTTCTATGTATTTTGTTGTCTAAGAAGTCTTAGGTGTAGGTCTGTATCGTTAACAATTATATTACTTAGCTTATCTCAAGTGCAGGATGAATGAAAAGTACTTAATCAAAAAATTGACAATTTCTTATTTGGAAAATATATTTTACCAATAAATATGAAAAAATCAGATTGTGAAATTCTTATTATTTAGAAAGGAAATGTATAGAAAAAACTAAATCACAAAACTGGAATAATTGCAATGAAATTTTGGTATGTCAAATTTATAAAATTCCAACTGAAACACCAAATCCCAAATGTTTTTTCTGGAGGATTTATCCCCCAGTTCATGATTTATAAGCTCAGCTTAGACGACGAAACTATCTCTATTAACTGTCCACCCTGTTTTGAAAAACATAAATTTTCTTTGATATTTTTAGTCATATGCTAATTTTCTTTATCCACTTAGTCTTAGTCAAATACAATCAGAATCAAAGTCTTTTTATGCCATTAAGATATGATTATATTCGTCGAAAAATTAACGGCATTTTACCATAAATGTATAAGAGTACAATAAAAAAAAAAAAAAATTAAAAATATAAAATTGCACATTCAAAAATGTCAGAAGGATTTTTTTTTTCTTTCATTTTCTATACAAACAAAAAAAGAGTAGAAAAAAAAAAAATAAACAAAAATATGAAAACTATTATGAATGCGTAATTTTAATAAAATAATTTCTGAATGTTTCATATTCTGAATGTATAGAAAGACATACTCGTATGTATGTATAGATAAGAAACAACTCTGATATACTCTCTACGATATTACCTACATTGATAAGTTATACACAAACACACACAAAACAACTTTACACACACATTTTTTTTTTAAAGTGTGGGGGTAAGAATGAATGGACCAAAATGATAAAAATATTTCATTGTTACATAATTTAAGTTTACATTTAATACAACAACTGTGTGCTTCAGTTTTGGTAGTCTGTACAAATGGTTTCGTATTGCATTTAAGTACTTACTACATATAAAGAAATAATTTTCTTTTATTTTTTGTACTTATTTTAATTTTTATTTCAGTTTTAGATATTAGTCGTATGTATTTATTATTCATATTGTTTTTGTTTGATTATTATTACAATGACACATCCTAACAAAAATTATTATTATCAAAAAGGAAATAAAAAATAAATAAAAATAAAACAAAAATAATTATTTGAAAATTTACATTACAATTGCACATATACTAGTACTTATACTATATATACTCATGTTGAACTTGATATCTATAACTTAATAAGGAAAATTTTTAGCCATTGTTTAAGTTTCATTCATTTGTATATACACAATATCTGACTCATATAGAAATGCGTAACTGCCCAGCAATACCAAATATTTATTTTATAAGGAAATACTTATATACCATAGGCATAGATTAATATACATAATCGTCATCCGATTTTCATAATTTTGTCCATATGAGAAATTACGAAACATTTTGTTTTTGATTTAAAATTGAAATGAATTCGCTACAAATCCTATATGGATGGAGCCTACTCATCGTAAATTTCACAAATTGTCCATTTGTTAAATGAATTTCTTTTGGTTTTTTCAATAAAAATTCCTCAACCTCATCGTTCAAACTAAAACGATAATTACAAAAACCAAAACAAGTAAAAATTAATAAAATGAAATCTTGAAAAACGACATCTCAGAAATATATCAGTATAATACAACCTAACAACTTACAATAACAGTGTTGTGTAACAGTGCAACTGTGGCAAAGTGGCAACACAGCAGCAGCATCATCATCAACAGCAGTTTGGCTTAATGCCGCCAACAGTAGACCTCAATTCACAATTTAAAGGCAACACAATGAACAAAAAACATAGTCCTTTTGGCGTCTTGTGGTCTTGAACGAACATATGTCGATTTGTTATTTAACCAAATGAATTGACTGCTTCAGAGTGTATCATTGCTACATGTACTATTATACATGCGTAGTTCGTTAATATATAGCTGGTTAGTTGACCGTTGGTCTGTGAATTTAAGTTGTTGGTTGGTTTTCTGCCCTTATCTTGAAATCATTTTTCCCTTATTCTTCTTATTTATTCTAATTTTTATTTTTTGTTTATTATTTGTCCCCCTATATTGAATCCAGAATTATAGTATAGATTGTATATCGTGGTAATACACAAAGTCCAGACTCCAGAATCTTAAACTTTTTCTTAGTGGATTATTTTCAATTGGATTTGAATCTCCTCATTTAAGATGAAATTTTTATATATTTTCCGATTTAGAATCCATTCGTTGCATTGAGATTGCTGTCCTAATAATACCAGATGATGATAATGACAACGACGACGACGATATAATGATGATGATGGTGGTGGTGGTGGTTATATGGTCAGTCATACTTTAATTCAGTTTCTCTATATCGTTTGTGTGTTTTAATGTTGGCATCCTCTCTGTATACTTTGTATACTTAATACTATATCATGAAAAGCCGATATTGATAAGTAGTCTTCCTTCAGATTGGTTTTATTGACTGATATGTATTTAAATTTGGATGCTGATGGAGCATTAATTTTTCTCTTCTTTTTTTCATATATACCAGATACATATATTCGAACATGGTTTTCAACTACTCATCCAGAATATATGCATATATAATCGAAAGGTGCAACGTGTGTCTGACCGCATGCCTTACTTGATTTCTTGATGCGTGAAGTTAAGAAAACAGGGAACGGTACAAGGTAACCGGCATCTGGTCATATAAAAATATCCGATTAAATACATCATACATAATAAAAATAAATACCTATCTATATATAATTTTATATACATACGAATACCTATATGATTACACATGTATCCTTATAATAGGTATAAAAATAAATTAAGGTAAGATAAGTCTGTGGTAAATTGCTGTATAGTCTTTGGTTCGTTCATCTAGTGAATGGCACGCGACCATCGTTTATTTATATAAAAATGAAAATTTGTAACTGTGGGGATATAAGGTATATGTAAGTTTATATTCGGTGCAACAGAAAAGTCGCGGTGCGTATGTAGAGAAGAAGCGAAGTAATAAGAAAGTAAAAAAATGAAAAAATAAAATAATAATAATAAAAGAACTTGAATACCTGTACTGTAATAACAGCAGGAAAGAAGAAATCGCATTGTGTTATAAATATACTTATACATCTTTGCTTTCTACTACACTACTTATTTATTGTAAATTTATATGTTCGTTCAGATTCTTCAGAAAACTTCAATACCCAATTTGCTTTCTGAAAAAAAAAAAAATGTGTTTTGTATGTTTTTGTATTTTTATTTTCAACAACCAAAAAAAAAAAAGCAAAATAAAAATGAAACCGTTTACTGCAATGTTATCTTTTGAGTAATTATTAATTTTGAACAATTTTCATCAAGAAAATTGAACTTTGAAGAGAGCCGCATATTGTGGTTTCTCCTTGTGCAAATATACATATATCTGGTACTGCATAAAATATGAACCTTTTACGCTTTTAGTTCCCCTCTTTTTTTTTCTGCGATATTTTATTTTTGGATTTTATATTTCTTTTCCTTTTTATTTTGATTTTTAAATATATAAATATGTTAACAAGGTCACAAAAATGTACTCGCATTTCGTGTTACAAAAAAAAAAAAAAAAAAAACAAAAGATTATCTTTCTAAGAAAGAAAATAACGGAACTTTGTGTAAATTTGTAAAAATAAAAAATGCATAATCGCGAATGATCAACAAAAAGACAACGAAAAATAATTTGATCAACATATTAATACCTCTTGGAAAATTTTTTTTTGTCACCTACTCTTTCTTCCCATAGAAAATCAGTTTACATTTCCCACACAATTTTTTTTTTTTGAGGCTAAATGATATTTTTGTGAATTTGAAATTTTCATTCAGATCTTAACCTTTGACAATTATTGTAAAAAATCTCTCCAATGTTCGGATGTGTCGTTTACAGCATCGTTTATCCAATCCAATTGTGATAATGCATGAGTATATACGCTTTTACAAGACATTACACTGACAATTTCTTTCCTGCATTTTATTTTTTGTCTTTTCAAAATGATGTGTTTGTATAAACAAATGTATATACCTACTCTAGACTACTGTACACCTTAAATGGATGATGATTTATCGCTTAATTTTATTTAAGGAAATCTTTTATTTTTATATATGGAAATGGATTTAATTTGGAATCCTTATATAAAAAACTATACTCTACAACTTCTTCACCTCTTTCACAGTTTTATATTTTATGTTATGTATTCTTTTTCTTTTTCTTTTTTTTTCTTGAATAAAACAATTGTTGTATTTCGTACTATACATGTGCACATATTCAAAGGTTAATCATTTGGGCGCCAACCATTAAGTAGAATTTACCTGAGCGGCACTATTTATTACGTTCGTTAATTTGTTTTGTTTGCATTTTAAATGCTTCAAATCACTAAATGCGCATTTAACATTTTGATATTTTTTATACTGTACAAATGAATGAACTTTTAAATCAATTACACATGAGCGCGGGGGTTCTGAGAAGATAACAGAAAAGAGTTTTTGGCTGTTATAGGCTATTGTAAGTATAAGTAAAGTTTGTTATATAAACATTGAATGAAATGTAGTTTCATGAAATTAGGAAAGAAATCTTAATCAAATTAAATAAAAGAAATTAAAATAAGAACAAAATAAAATAACTGTATAGTAAACGAGATACATAATGTTAAAGTTATACTGTTTACCAGAGTTTTTATACTTACCTGATGAGAAAAGGTCAAATATTCGAATTGGAAAATCCATAAAAGAAAAATTCAATGATTTACAAACCATCTCTAGACCGCATATAATCACGATTGCATATGCATATGCATATAAAATGTTCATAAATGTGTACACACAAAATATTTACACAATCACGCTATAAAATATTTATATTCAAATCTCCTTCATTTTATTTCGTTCTGATATCAAAGTTTCAATTAAAATCAAATAAAATTCAATTGCAAAGAAAAATAAAAATGAAAATAAATAAAAATGTAAATTAGTCCTCGATTCAAACAAATTTTCCACTCGTATTATCTAAACCAATTATGCAAGTTAGCGTAATGTATTGGACATCATACACACAAAGATGTATACGAGACTTGTAGGCTTTTAAAGATATGGATACCAACATATATATAGGAGAATCGGCATTTTCTCTATGAAATTTTTAGTTTTTTTTTCTGCCTTTAAATATTAGATGAGATCCGTATACTAAACGGTATACATATTCTAAAACCTACATTTAGTAGTAGCAGTCAGCAAGTTACAGTCAGCACCGGTTTTAGTCTCTTAGGCGACCGGTGCACTTCTAAATTTTTCGCCCTCTTGGTTGAAACTTTGTTATTTAAATTTTACCTTGATTTCTTTTATTCTAGCAGCACAAAATTCAAATTTCTATGTTTTTTTAACACTCAATACATAACTTACTCAAGAAGATAATAAAAGAGACTACTGTTCGCTTTTCTTTTTATTTTCTTTCTAATTCTCCTTCTACATCTAAAAATTCTTCAGAGTTTAATGACCATGTTTGTTTACAAATGAAAATATAGGTCAAAATATTTATCAGTTTTTCTTGTTTACACACATATCTAGTTGCATTCTGAAATTCTTCTTCGTTCACGGGTGGTACATAATCTAATCGATAGTATGGTACATAATTTAAACAAGAAAAGGAGAAGAGAAACTACTATTCGCGTGTTTTTTCTACTTTCTTTCTACTTCTTCTTCTTCTTCATCTCAAATAGTAGTATATCTTTTTATTTTTTGAGTATATTAGCTACTGTACTGTAGTAGGCGTTTACAAACAAGAAGAGTGTCATATTAAACAAGATCCCTGTAATTAAAAAAAAAAACACTCATAATTGTATTGATCAATATTTTTATTTGTAAACATATACATGGTCATTAAACTCTCGAGAATTTGAGATGCAGAAGGAGAAGTAGAAATAAATGTAGAAATATAACGCTAATAGTGATTTCTCTAAACGGATACCTAACTTTCATTCTGTGCTTATTCGCGCCCCGATACTATGGCGCTCGGTTTTAGTGAACCATTACAACCTATAAAATAATCGGGTATGAGTACAGTGTATGGAGTGTGTATTCTCATTGAGAATTATTTTTAACGATTACTTGTACCCTTGTACCCTATTTGAATCGAATTCAGTGTATTGTATTGTATTGTAGACACACACATACAACATACACATTACAATACAGCACCTGGGCTGGCTGGATTTTAATATTTTTCAATTATTATTATTTCATTTTTATACGAAAGAAAACCTTTAATAACCATTCGATCGAATCTGAAATGAAACTTTTTAATTCTGCTTTCTGTAATGCACCGAATAATGATAAGAAATATTTATCTATATGTACGAATATTTTTTGTTGTTTTGGTTTAATTTTAAATGCAAATTTCATGTAAAAAAAAAAATACATTTTTTGTATAAACAATTTCTTATGACTTTTGCATAGATTTTTGATATTTACTACACGATAGCCAGATTTGTCGTCGAAATCCAAAAATGAAAATCATTTAATAATAATTTACAATCGTTATAAAATTATAATAATTTCCGTACTTAATAATGGTTGTAGTACCTATCTATAATGGTACATTGGTACCTATAATATTATCTGCGTCATATCGAATAATAATAATAATAATAATGATTCCAGGTCCAGCATTGAATTGTATAGTTGTGCAGCGAATATACTAGTACTAATAGTACATTCGTTCATTTTTGTAATGGAGTTCAGATCACAGATCTAAAAGAAAATTATTTACATATACAATACGAGTATATCTACATGTATCCGTATATATATATATGTGTGTGTACGTTAACTTTTATTTGTTCGATCCATATTATATGTTTGTTTTATTTGTAAGAGTTATTTAATGGCTTAGACCAGGCCAGGATTTGTATATATGCGGGTGTTCGCTTGTAGAATAATAAAATATCGATTGCGCATGCGTTTTTAATTGTTCTGTCCTATGCATATTATTATTTTAAATGTCGATGCGATTTTTTGTGCTATTGTCAAATGTTTTATGTTTTTATGTATACGTATTTATAATCGTATTCGTTCGTATACTCTATAAAATGTTTTTAGAGGTCTTTTAGATACACGAATCCATGAAGAAATTCCATTTTTGGTAAGGTAACCAATCAAGATAAATTTTGCTTTGTTTTCGCTACGAAAAGAAAAAAATTAAAGAAAATTAAGTAAAAAATACAAGAAAAAAGCAATAGTATAAGGTAAAAGTAAGAAATAAAAATCGCAAAACTTAAAACAAATTTATATATAAATTGATTAGATACAAATTAGAAGGTTTGTAATAACGCCCTAGTTCTCTTCAGAATACTTTCTGCAATTATTACAGAGCTGTTTGAATTTTGATTCAGATTTAAACTATTACCATGCACTGAAACTTCATTTACACAACAGTAGAAAATATTTAGAAGACCGATCACAATATATTATTATTCGTGGATTTCGGCAAAAATTCATTCTTATGTCGGACAGATAGTTAAAAGGTTAGAATGTAATTGCACTAGCATCAACAATTTTACCAGATTACGATGTATGAGTTTAGATCGAATTTATATCGTACATCGTACCAAGCATGTGCATTTTAATGATTGAATGAAATACAATTCTAAACCTAAGATCTCTTCCAATACTTATTTAATTTTATTTTTATCAGCATTTGTATGGTAGTGTAATTGAGAAATGAAATTTTTTGATAAAATAATTCGATTATTTTAAGTACTAAATTTCTTCATTAATAAATTCCTATCAATCATTTGTGGTCGATTAATATGAAAAGTGAAAGGATCAAATTAACCTACATAAAAATGCATAACACACTTTTACATACTCATGTACATTCATTTACATAAAATTTGGAAATTACTTCACTTCAGTTGCATTAAAGGAAGAGTAATTTGTTTTTTGAGTAACTGTCTGCGTAAGATATATTTTTTTTAAATTTTTTTCAATGTTTTCCAATGATTATAATCCTTCATTCCTTTTAAAATCGCATGTAATTTATATACGAATACATTTTCATTTTGTATATAATACTCGGGTTTATGAGTGCGTGTGTGTGTGTGCGTGTGTATGTATCTTTTATCGTGAAATAATTTTGAAAGAAAGACATATTCAGAATCCAATTATATTCCAGTTTATCTTTAATTCTTTTCATAATGAAAAATTCTTATCAAAGAAATTAATCTGAAAAAAAACAAGAATGATCAAGACGTGAGCTCCTTTTTATCTGATATCCTATCCTCGATTATTATATATATGCAGGCTGCTTTCATTTATAATATTGGTGGTGGTGAGGAAAATTCATAATTAAACATTCATTCTTTTTTTCTTTAAGGGGAAAGAAATAAAAATGAAAAAAAAAAAATAATTCAAACAAAAATCCTTTAAAAAAAATAAAATAAAATAAATTAAGAAAAAAAAACAATGAAATATATACCTGTACCTGTACATTATAAACATGAAAAATAGTGCTTTTTTTATGAGATAACAAGGAAAACCAATAAAAACAAATCAAAAATTACAGAAAAGATATGTATATACATTTTTATTTTGAGGAAAAAATGAAATAACGAAATGAAAAAAAAAAAAAAAATTGACAGAAAAGAACAACAGAAGACATAAAATCGAATAAAACGGAATTTGGCTCGTGTCATGTGTTTTCCATGGTTATTTTATATGTCAGCCAATACAATATATAAATAATATACAAACATATATGAGGACATACATACATATATGCTGATATGCATATATCCATGTACGTACATAACTGTTTACAGTGAAAAGTAATAATAACAGTATATAACAGCAGCAGCAGCAATAATAACAGCAACAACAACAATAGCACCAGCAGCAACATGAGCAGCAGCAGCAGCAGGATTTAATGGAACTCATTTTTAAATATTCAAAACGCAAGGAGGTAAAAGACACACAAACAAACAAAAAAAAAATGAAGAAAAAAAAATACAATGAAACCGACTAAAAGATGAAATATCTGTACATATAAAAGAGATTAACATATGATGATTGGAATATATGCACGTATGTACTTATCTTACTGTTAAATGCGTATACGTATGTATGTATGTTCTACGTACGCGTACACAGATACAAAGTCATACAATTCGGGGCTTTATAAGATTGCACCTGTCGTGAAGTTGCGCTTAAAAATTATTTTAAAATATAAAAATTTTTGAAAAAATAAATTAAGAAAAAATATATAAAAAAAAAACGTAAAATAACTATGAAAATCGAATTTTTAATCAATTCAGTGGCGTAACATTGAAACATAAAATAAAGTCCCTCTTCACTAGCGTTACATTGTAGATATTTGGACCTTAGACTCCAAATATTTCGGTTGCGTATTTTATTTGTTATTCTTCTTTTTCTTGACCTTCCCTAGTTTTCTTGGTCCTGAGACATTTTCAGTAAATATTTTCTTTGCAGCCTCTGATTGCGGCTGCGGGAGGTGACTTGTAAGAGAATAAGCTATAGCTCATCGTGGTCTGAAGAGCTGAAGAACAAGAAGAAGAAGAAGAAGATTTATTTGTTATCATGTGAAATCAGTATATCCAAGCTTTTTCTTTTTAGAAAACAAATGGATTAAAATAGCAATGAACTTTCGAGTGATGTTTCACCAACTTTTCTCCCTGTTTGAGGATTTCATAAAATTTTCATTATTAAGCTTTTATTATTCCTGTCATTTTTGTATCAATGCACTCATAACTATTGCTGCGTAAGTATCCAAAAATATGCTTCCTTCATTTATCGAACCGTAATCTCTTTTAAATACTTTCCCCTTTTTTTAAAAATTTGTTTTTGAGATCGCCTATGGATCTCTGAATATAAGTATCAAAAAGATAATAATAACAGCAAAATTTAAAAAATCGAAAGAAGAAGAAGAAACAATTTCTTACTTTCGGTTTTAGTACTTTTTATTTATTTATTTATTTTTTTTTTTAATCTTGAATTGTACATAGTCTCATTAAAGTCTCTGATTGAATAATCGTCTAAAAGGTGCATTTCATTGACAACCTGATTCCTCTGGCTCGTGCTTTTATACATATGTATGTATGAATAAGTATATATCTCTATATATGTATATACGATGAATAATTTAGCATGCAATCTTGTATATAAATGTATGTACATAAATCTATCCATGAATATGTATTCCATGAGTATTACAAGTGTATAAGGTTACATTTATATACTAAAACTCGTAAATAATACAATAAACGAAACATTTAATTTCGATTTAAAGAAATGTAAAGAAGAAGTACGCGTCTTCCTACAGATACAATTAGGTATTGGCATGAAGTAATGTTAAAAAAATGAAATAAAATAAATTGAAGAAAAGCAACAAGAAAAAATTTAAATGAAAAAAAATTTATGGAATATGAATATTATGTAAATTAATAAAGAAAAAAAATGTTTTGTTTTTAAATTCTTCATGTAATTATCATTAGCATAATAAATTTTTTGTATTTTTTTTAATTTTATGTCGATTTTATTGTAAATTCATTTCTGCTATATACTCATAAAGATTTCAAATTATTTTATTATTGAGGATAATTTTTTTCATCAAGTCACCAACAATAATTATGCGTGCATCCACCTAATTATCTCACAATTAAATTAAAATTGAAGAGTTTTCAGATATTTTGTGAAATTGTTTTTTTTTCTTTTTCTCTGTTTGTAAATTTGTGTAGATTTGAATATTTTTTAGGATATTGTGAATATTTTTTTTTTGTTAGTATCTACTTGTTATATGGTAATGTCCCATTTGCAAATTGTGTAAATCATTTTAATTCCTAATTATTGATTATGATTGTGAACTATAGTAGTAGAATATTGTGAATTATTTGTAACATTTCTTTTGTTCGTTTTATAGTCTCTCAATTTATGGAAAATTTTTCTTTGCTCATACTTAATTTTTTTATCAGCTCTTTTTCTTTGGTCACAATTATCTGATAATTCTCAGTGTAACATCTCACTTAGATCATTTATCTTATTCTTTTTATTAACTGAGCAAACAAACTGAAAGAAATGGAGTGATACTTTTATTCTCAGTTGATTGTCATTTTGAAAAGAAATAATTAAAAAAAATTTTATTTTTACGGATTAATTTTCACAAATTATTTATTACAAATAACCTATATCCAAAAATTTGCGAAGTATGAACACGCGAAGATTGTCAAAATTATGTCTTCTTTTTGATTCCCAATTGCTCACATTAATCGAGCAAAAATATTTTTCTTCAGATGAATAACATAAATCTCACTTTGTTGCTGCTGCCACCTGTAACAGAATAGAAAAAACGTAGACCAAAGAAACGCATTACTCAATTGAGAACTGAGAATTATCAGATAATTGTGACCAAAGAAAAACAGCTATTACCTATTACTATATGATCTCGACAAACCGCGGTGTATGTCTTAGCTTACCCTAAGATATGTTTGCTCCTAAGATACTCCTTTGACTGGTGACTACCTCCCAATCCAACTCCCTATCCTAATCTCATCTAAATTATTTCCATTATCGTCTAGCTACTGTGCCCTTATTGTAATTGTTCATTAGATAGGAAATACAATTTTTTTATCGAAAATTTGTTTACGATAAAAATGTGATCTTCTAAATACTTACACGTGTGCATTCACATTATATTCTAAGTTCTAAGTATGAACAAAATAATAAACAAAATGACGCAGTAAATTTTAAATACACTCGTGTACCGATATTGTAGACACGTTTTCTTATTATTAAATTTTAATTTTCATTTTAATTACTAGACAGACAGAACTTATACATATTTAATATTAGGATTTAGGATTTAATATATAGTTTTAACACCTAATCATTTTTTTTAAACTGCATTATTGTCGTACTACATTAGGGATTGTGTACAAATGTATAAATTATAACGATTCCAGTTAATCGGTTTCATAATATTTAATTAAATGTTTTTTGTATTTTTTTACTTGTTTTTTCTTTTTACTTACTTTTCCAGCTAGACATGGAAAAAAACTATAAAATCTAGAAACGTCTGCAAAATGCTCTCAATTTATAGTTTTCATTTCAATTTTTTTTTCTTCAAATTTGTTTTATTGTTTTTCATTGTGCGTTTCCATTTCGTTGTATTTTTTTTTTGTTTCCTTTTCAAACCGAAACCATACAAGAATATTTACATGAAGATATGTAATTTATATATTTTAATTTTTATTACAAATAAGTGCATAAAAAATCAACAACAAAAACAAAATTATATACTTATGTATGATATATCCATTATTATTGGGACATCAATTTTACTATTATCCTATATTATGCGAGTGCATACCATTACATTTATGGTGTTTTATCGTTTCTTAAAGTTATCATAAAATGGACGTTAGTTAGTTTGTTTTTTTTTCTTCCCATTTTGTCTAGTTCTAGTCTGTGTACGTTACTGTTATTGTGTTAGGCGTACTGCTGATGTATCACCACCAACCACCATCCATATATGTATGAGCATAACATTTTTAATTTCTATATACACACATAGAAACATGTACATAATATACATGAACAGAAAAATAAGAGAATAAATGAAAATTTAAAATGAAAAACTATCAATTTTTTTTTGTTCGTAAAATGTTAATCCGATTTGAAAATCGGTTGGCAGCTTTAGTTAGTATAGGTATAGTCTATAGGTAATGCCTTTTTGTTTTTTTGTCTTTTTTTGTTTTTTTTTTTAATAAAACTTTCTCTTAGTTTTTCTTTTCCTTCATTTGATTAGATAAAAAAAAAAATAAATAAATAAAAAAAAGACTTTGGAGAAAAAAAAAATAATCTTCATTAGAAAATACTACACTACACCTGAATTGCGATTATTATTTAACGTTGTACTAGAATAACTAGAATAAGAAAAAAAAATCGTCCATATATTAGTGTATACCTATTATCTATTATGTATTGGATATGATAAGTAGGCATATTGATGGATGCACTTAACTTCCTTGTCTGAAATACGTTCATTTTTAAACCGAAAAAAAAATCAAACTGAATACACAGAGGTTTAGTAGGGAAAGAAGGGATTTTTGTTTTTTCATAAACTGCCTCTTATAAATACGTAAAATATACGAGAGTTGTACATACATATGTATATACATAGAAAATCCCTAAATATATTCTGCCATTTTTTCGCAGTTGTATGCATGCATATAGGTATACATATATTGTAGGTGGTGAGATTTAGCTTTTAAAATGTTCGTTTTTTTGTTTTGTTTGTTTTGTTTTTTATATTATTTGCTATTTAGCAAAGAAGGTTTCATTTTTTCTTAACTTGGATTTTCTTAATCAGTTACAAAGCAGATTTTCTATGGATTCAGATTTAGATTCAGTTGTAATATGTCAGATATACAAATAACGTGTCGTAATAAAGTTTTGTTTTTTTTTTTTTTTTTTTTTGCATTGTTCCTGTTTCTAACTAATCGCACATAATTGTACGTATATACATTGATACATTGTATTGTACATACATATGTGATATAAGTTGGGGTCATTGAATAGATTTTAGTTTTTTTTTTTTGTTTTTTATTATTTTTAATTTTCTATTTTAATTTTATACTTTGTTGTTTTTTCTAATTTTTTTTTCGCTTACTTTCTTCGAAAATTTTCTTCGATTATTTTCCCATTTACATAAAGGATTATGAGCATTTTAATTCACAACAAAAAAAAAAAATTTTTTTTTTTAATATAAAAATAATGTTCTTAGAACAAAAAATATTTTAGTACGAAATTTCGGTATAAATTTAATTGATTCAAGAATATATTGTGATTGTGACTAATAGGAAGAAGGATAAGAAAATAAGAAGAAGATCACTAAATGAAAGAAGCAATAATTATACAAAAAAAAAAAAAATCAGACAAAAAAAACGCACACACAAAAAATAACAAATTAAAAAAAATCACACTCCGACAAAATAAAAAGAACCTAAGGAAAAAAAGATTGAACCAGTCCACCCAAAAAAATTGGGTCATTGAAACGCCGACAGGTGCAATAAACTTATGTACATACATGAGCCCAATATATACATGACACATACGCACGCATGTTACACGTTGCGTTTTATCATGTATATATACTTCAATATAATATTATATTTGTATTCATATACATATATGTGTATACATTTTTGTAAAAGAATCGTGTATTATTATTTACAGGTTAGCGGTGTTTTATTTTTTTTTTTCAACTTCTTCTTCTCCTTCTTGGTCATGATAATGATGACCATGATGATGATATTTTATAAAAAAAAAAAAGAAATACTTTTAATGTTGTTCCAATATCAGAACAGCGACGAGGATATTTGATATTTGGGGATTTCAGATTTTTTTTATTTATTTTTTTTTTTTGTGATTTTACATTGCATTTGTTGCTTCCTCATATATACATTTTCTATCTTCTTTAAATAACATTTCAATGTGTGTATCATCTGAATATGAACAACAGATGAAAACTAAAATGTAGAAAGATCAGCACAAAAAATAAATAAGAATAAAAAATCCAAATCTCAATCAGAAAACAGAACAAAAAATGGTATTTTTTTTGTGATTTTGAATTATTTGTAAAATCAGAAGATAGAATCGAATTGTGTGTAGAGCAAGAGAGAGAGAGAGAGACTGTGAGTGAGAGAGAAGAGAAGGAAATCAAGAAAACTATGTATTTAGAAAAAATGTGTACGTAAATGAAACTTAGGTGGATCAGTATGTGACCCGAGAGAATATCAGCATAAGTATGTATGGTTAAGTAAGTTTATTGATTGTGAATTTATTATGAATTTTTCATAACATTCTTAAGGAGCTGAAAATCAAGAAATTAAAAGAAAAAATTGTATGCTGTTATGTTTTTTATTTGCTGATTTTATTATATATACATATATGACCAAAGATGTGGTTTGTCCCATGAATTGGTTCAGATTGCTTGAATCTTGTTACACTTTTGCATTATTGTTAACCAATCGTTTGACTAATTTTTTGAATCATTTTTTTTTTCTTCACATTTTTGCTGGTTTTTTGTTTTAGTTTTTTGTTAATATTTATATTTTTTGTGCATTAGCATCTTGTGGTTTTCTCGATTAAAAAAGTTTACAAGTTATTAATTGAAATGGAAAAAAATTTATGGATGATTAAAAATTGTTAAAAAAAATATATTGAAAAATTTCTGGTGATATAATAAAACTGAATTTTAAATATGGACTATGTGGATTCTAGTTTGAAAATGCTTTGCTTTGGTTGGAAATAAGAATGCAGTATTTCTAAAAATTTTCACATTCGTCACTTTGAATTGAACTTATAAAAATATCTCTTAAAATATTTGGTCTGACAAACCATTTCTAAGGATGTTTGGGAAAGTTTTCAAATAAACATATATCCTTCATAATTTAAAAACAAAAAAAATACAAACATCTGAAGAAATCCTGCAATAAATTTTAACGACTTAAATTGCCCTTATAATAATGAGTAACCTTATGCACTTTCTAGCTTGCAGTCAATAAACTTATGTTTTTTTCTTATAAACTCTAACGAAAAATATTATTATCCATGCCCATGTGTTCTTACCCGTATAATTTAAATAATTCGCTTTTTCAAAACAAACAATAGAAGCCAACAAAAAATATATTGATACAAATATGTGTATTAAATTAACCCTTACTTATTGTGGTGCTTTCCATTGCCGCCCTTATCACCTATTGCTATTCTAAGGTATGTGATTCTCATGTTGTTTATTTTTAATCGGTTTTCTTATTCATTTCTTCTGTGTGCATTCTATGCAAATAAATCAAATATGTATAA
This sequence comes from Villa cingulata, assembly GCA_951394055.1. Lineage (NCBI taxonomy): Eukaryota > Metazoa > Arthropoda > Insecta > Diptera > Bombyliidae > Villa > Villa cingulata. Next base: position 12,595,528 of record OX596020.1, on the reverse strand, counting down.
AGGATGACTGATGCAAATGATGACGTTAATATATAACACATAAAACAGATAATTACACCTGTGCCATCACAATTTTGTCATTTCCGTTAGAAAAGATGTTCATAAATGACTTTAATTACCCTCATAGTAATTTTAATTTTATAAAATAAATATAAATACATAAATAAATTCTATAATAAAAATTTAATAAGAAAAGGACTAAAACCGAACAATATTTATCTATCTGTATCTGTTGGTATATATACCAAACATTATAATAAGGATGTCTGAAATACATTTAACAAACACCCATACCTTTAATATGTCCTACACATACTTTATGTGTACAAAACGCATTCATACATTTAAATTTTACATTTTACGTACTAATTTTCATAACTAATTTCGAATTAACATAAGTATTTTGGAGCACACCTTTTATCTTTAATTCTCAATAAGTTAACAACAAAATATGATATAAAATTATAACAAAAAACGTATGGAATGGATATATAAATACGGACGCATAGGTGAATATGTATAAAATAACGTAATTTTTGAAACGGCTAAATTACTATACAAGAAAATTATTTCGTGACTGGTTTATATTTTAAAACTGAACTGACCTAGCACAATAGAACGGTACAAAAATTCTATTATCCCTTGTTTTATTATATTTAACTTATATTTTTTCTTTTAAATTCTTTCCTGGTTTTGTTGTCTTTGCATTAAAAATTGATTCTGTTCTGATAATCAAAAAATACTATACAAATGCATATATAAAACCACAAGAAGAGAATAAAAAAAAGGAAGTAAAGAAAATTTTATATGTACATACATACCAATATTGTGTTTGTGCGTTCATAAACTTGTTGCTCTCACAAAATAATGTCGTATCGCGGATAGGTGTACTATATATAGGAAGGAGGTATGGATATGGATAGTGTAAAGTAAAACGTATATGATATAAAACGTTTCATCTATCTACCACGTTATGTGTACATATATGTAGATTGACCAATAAATATTTTCAACCAGATACATATATGCATCCGTATGCCATGTGTATACAAAGCCAAGAAAACAGATCAACACAGAACTCAAAGTCAAAGAAAAATATAACAGCCAGAAACACATCGTGCAATAACGAAAAATACTTATATACAAACAAAATATTTATCTTCAAAGATATGTATCTCTTCTATCTACGTATATATATATGGATGGACAACTGAACTGTCTGCGTATGTCATGTTGTAAGCGACTGTTGTTCGTCTTGTCGCTTTTCAATTTTTGAGTAATTTTGAGCAGGTGAATTTTTACACCTTTAAAACCTAATAAAAGTTATAATTACAAGCAAATATCACAATCATTTTTATAATTCTATATATGTATATAAATATAGAAAATAAATATACGTATCTATGTATGTATATAAATGTTTGTATGTACCTACTCGTATCGTATATAAGAGAACGAATGCGATCCACTGATTATTATTTTTGATGATTCTAAAAATCAGTCGGATCCCTTATACATAATTCGAAAAGAACCGTTCAATTTTGATTTACTTTCTGATTTGATATTTTCAAACTCTAATCATAGTATGTATTTCTTTATATAAATACGAAAAGACATTTAATTGAGGATACCAACGAGTATTTATAAGGATGAAAATTCGTTTTTCTTCTATATACTTATATAGAGATCTCGTCTACAATCTAATTTACCTTTTTTTCTACCTTTCTGGATAATTTATTCCTTTATCATACCTTTTGGTTCGTTATCAAAATTCGATTTGGTTAGTTGTCTCGTGTCTATAGCTTTGATTAGACGAAAAAAAATTTTATTCTATCTGAAATTAAAAACAAAAAAATAAGATATTTCGGGTTCTTTCTTATTCGACAACACCTGCTACAGCCTATAGTTATATGTTCAGCGTTAAGGTAAATTTTGTGAACCAAAGGAATTGAAAAAAATCAAATCTCAGTCCAAGAGATTAGCATTTTTTTTTGGCTAGAAATGAAATGTAATTTTTGAACTTACGAAGAGGACTCATTCAATTTAAGTGCACATTTAAGAATGTGTTGAGTCCATTAATCAATCAGTTACTGATCTCTGGTATACATTATTGATTGAATAAAAAACGTTGGCTGGGATTTGAACCCGGAACTTTATACGATATACTGCATACAATTTCACCACCCTATATAACCCCATTGAGCTATACATATATTCAATCCCCTGGAAGTGGATTATTATATACTTGCACATATCTACACAGTCATGTGGTGTAGATATACAAAAAAATCGCGCAACTTTGTTGCCTCAAACGAAAATATGAAGAAAAAGGAAAACATTGTTCATTATACTTTAAAAACTCTTGATAGGTATGTATGCACTTCATAAAATAAAATAAAAATTATTAAAGAAAAAAAAATGTATTTTTCTGTCTTAAAAATGCAACGTTTCGATTTTTATCCATACATTAATCGCGCAGTTTTTGTTTTGTTTTTAGTTTTTTTTTCCTTTTTGGATTTCGTAATAACTTAAAACATAATTATGTTTCGATAACACAATGACATTTTTATCAATGAATATCCGATATGATATGTGGATGAAACGTGTGTATATGACATATGCATTATTTTGTAAAAAAATTCAAAATACATACACACATACACATGCATTCACATTCACTATACGGCTTTGTTTTTTTTTTTTTTGGATTTTTTTGTTGTAAGGGGGTTGTATATGCGCTCATCGCGCACACTGTCGGAATCACCAAAAATAAATATCAAAAGAAAATAGCCGCAATTAATGTATATTATAACATAAGTAAGTATAATCGGTTACATATTTATAATTCATGTTTATGGATGGAGAAAATATGAAAACAAATTAATGTCCTTTGAATACCTTTTATTACTTTTATATGCATTTATTTATAATCTGAAAGAGTTAAATTATCGCAATATTGTAATTTATTTATGCAGTGGTAATGAAAATACATAACATATGATCATCATCTCATTATTCTCGTGTAATCGTATATGAAGAAAGGTTTTTTTTTTCACCAAAAATGAAAATATTATAAAGTGAAACGTTATGATAACATAACATAATTATTATGTCAGTCTGGATAATTAGTATGATGATGATTCAATTTATTTAATACATAGGCTGTTTTCGGTAATTCAGATCTGAGTTAGATATTAAATTTCAACGTGTTCGGTAAATAAGATCTTAGTTGTAAGGCTGTTCGAAAAGTCAGATATGAATATTGAGTGTGTTCGGTAAACTAGATCTGAAAAGGTAAGTTTGTTTGAAAAAGCAGATATGTGGGTGGTAGCAATAAGACAGATAAGTTAGATTTTTATTGAACATCTGAGTTTGATGTTATTTTACTGTCTGAATAGACAGAACTTTTTTATCTAAATTCACATACATATGCTTTTTAATCAGTGTTAAACTAAGTCATATCTAACTGAAAAGTCAGAAAATATCTGAATTACCGAAAACAGCCATAATAACAGTTTTCGAGAAAATTTTTTTTATTATTTTTGCAAAAATTAAAATAATTAAATACAATGTAATAAGGAATCTTTTTCAGTTCAAAATTATATTTTGTTATTATGTAATACGGCAATACGAATAAAAATGCTTTCATTATGTTATTTTTGAGTTTGTATTTAGAAATGATATTTAGATGTCAATTCAAATTTACTTGTAATGGAAAGATAACTTTTATCTACATATAAGCACGAATCTACATCACCGCACCGAATCTTCACCCATTTTTCATAACTTTAAAATCCAATTTTCATAATATCCAATTAAAAAATTAATATAAATGAGAAATGATTATCATTATCAATATCAATATCATCATCACCATCATCATCATGATCATGATAATCGTCATCGTCATCATCATCACCATCATCTTTAACACATATTTTTATAAGTAACTTGAGACACCGATTATGAGGTAAAAACAATTTGATACAAGGTGAGGTAACGATGTATTTTATAACGCGTGCGCCTTCACAATCATGAACATTATTATAGAGAGAAAAAAAAAACATCAACAGAATTGCAACAACAACAACATCAACGAAAAATGTTAATATATGAATTTTTATGCGATTCCTATACACACGGACATGGACACTACATATACAACATTATGAATGCACGACGATATGAAATTGATGTTAAGTATAAAATTTCGTAAAATACCGTGTTATACAGTATCAATGAAATGAACATAACCATAACCTATGTATGGATGTATATGTGGTTGTGGTGTATTAGGACAAAATAACAAATATGTATGTAATGTATATAAATTTAAAAAATAATAAAAAACAAAAACAAAACAAAACAAAAAATATAACAACAAACAGCTGAGCAGGTGATACTACATACTACATACTACATATAAAAGCAAGCAAGTTCGTATATAATTTTGCTTTTAAACTGAGAGAAGAACAAAAAAAGCAAAAATAATACATGTGTGTAATGAAAATGAAAAATGAATAAAAATTAAGACAAAAATAAAATAAAACAACAAAATAAATAAATATAAAGGACAAAGAAAAGTTAAATAAAAAAATTTTTTTTTTAATCTTTTAATTTTTAATTTTAGAAATATTTCGTATTGTTTTTTTTTCTGATTTTCTGTATCTCCTTTCTTAATTTTTTTTTTTTTTTTTGGATGATAAAAATTTAAATAGTTTTGAATTTTTGAGTTTTTATACTTTTTTTCTTTTTATTCATATACATTTATGTACATACGTAAACATGTATAACAAAAGTTGATTATGAAGTGTAAAAACATATTAAACTTATCGATATACAATTTTCACTTGTAAATAAATTAATAATATATTAACGTAATATTTTTTAATTAAATTTTTTTATGTCATAACTTAAATTTTCTATACCTACATTACCATTACATTACATTTACACGCAAGTAATTATAGATATATATACAGACAGGCGTGTGCATAACAAGGTAGATATATATAGTTATCTACATAATTTAAATGCAATCACTCAAAAAAAAAATATATATATATATTTTCGTATAAGTATGTGTGTAGTGTACGCGACAAAAATTAAAAATAAAAAGTTTTTTTTTTTTTTTTTTAAAAATTAAAATGAAAAAAAAAAGTAAAAAACAATAAATAATTGATCTCATATCCATTATATTTGTTGTCATATACTTATGTACTTCGTATGTATATATGTATATATATACAATACTACGCGCATATTGCTTACTTACAATATCTGCCAGACAATATTTATGACAACTTTTGGAATGCATCTCGTAGCATTTGGTTACATAGTGCTGCGTATGGATTGATTTCGATCAACTGTAATCAAAAAACAAAAATAAAATAACATCAAAAATAAAGTCTAAAAAGATTTTAAAAAAAAATGACTTTTAACACTAATTAAAATGATGATTTAATGGGAGTCATACAACCATACAACGATACAAGTTAATTAAAAGCGAAATTGATCAGTATATAGAAAAGTAAATCTCAATATGGTTATACATTTATTGAATAATCTCTGGTTCTCCATAAAATTATAGTCAAGTAGACGGTTTTTATTTATTTTTTGTTTTTCATTCAATTTTTAAATATATTTTATTTTTGTTTTAATATTCACCTGTGTTCGAGCAAATTTACTACCCAATTTGGCTGCCAATTCAAAATCATTCCTGGCTGCATCCAAATCATTACGTTTACGATACAAAATCCCACGTTGACAAAGTGCCAAACATCCTGTACGTCCATTGTTCGATGATAATTCTAAGGCTTTATTCAAATCAGCAAAAGCATCTAAACAAATTGAATATAAATGATAATAGTATGTTGTGTATAAAAATGAAAATTAATTTTTTTTCATCAAATCTAATCACAATAACGTCAGTTTTTAATTTTATCTAAGATCATAGAAAATATTTTATCATTCGTTACATTAAAAAATAAAAAAGTCTCCACTCTTTAAGTTCATATTCGCACCAAAGAAAATGAAATTCACCATGAAATAAATTTGGTTTGCAACAATACTAGATACTAACTAGGTTTGTAGATTAACTAAAATCTCCGTCGAGCAGCTATCGACAAAGATCTTCATACGAAAAATATTTATATGATCTTCGGTTCCATGTAAAACCGATCCGCTAATAAAATCTGTATAATTAAAATACTTACCATCATCCATTTCTCTTAATCTGTATACCTGTGCTCGATTATTATACAATGAAGCACGTTTTGGTGTTTTTTGTATTGCTTCCTCAAATTGTTCCAATGATTTTTTTAAATCACCATTTTCAGCTGTTTTAATTGCATCAATTTCAAGTTGAATCGATTTTTCCAGTTCTGGAGTTTTCTCTTCTGGTGGATCATGAAGTTGATCATTTGTAATTTCTGGATCAAAAATATTCGGTATATTACTATCGTCAGCATCACCACCAATTTGTAAAGGATTAAAAATTGAATTAAGTACGGCTTGATCACGTTCACTTAAATATTCACGAATTGATTTTGGTTTTGACATTTTCTTCAATGAATTAAAAAAATAAATTTTATTTTATGAAAATTTTTTACCACAAAAAATTTACTCGACTTATTGTATTGTAAACACAAACAAAAATCACAGAAACTGAATTAACAAGCAACTTGTCTATACAAATAGATACGAAGTGAACTAATAGACGGATCAGATTAATACAATACTAACCACTGACTGACAGACTGACTAAGTAACTTTAGCTATATAGGCACAATCTAATCTAATGTAAGCAGATTATCAATAAGAAATTCATTCAATGACCAGTTTTACTTGAATTCTGACTTTGATTCTGGTATGGCTTTCTTCAAATGAAAATTCTTTCGTATATATAAATATAAACTGGTTTTGATTAATTTTAATTTTGTTTATCTCTGAATATGCAAATTCTTTGTCAACATTTTGTATTTTTAATTTGATTTTATGATTTTATGTAAATGAGTCGATTTACACAAGTAAATTATGCAATTTATATTTCATTAATAATGGAAATATAGAAATATCTTACACAACTACTTAGTGAATAGCTAAAAGGTGTGAATATTAAATAGCTAACTGCATTGTTGCATACTACATAATTTCCATTAGAATTATTAGAAAATATATAAAAATAAAAATTTCGAAAATAATTAAAATGTTTTCTTTACTTTTTATTTCAGATTATTTAAGATTTATTTCAGTATATGCAAATATTACAGTAAACCAGTAAATTACGTCGTCAAATGAATTGTATTTATATATCAAATAAAATGTAACGACAATTCAAATATTTAAACAAAGGAAATAATTTTTCACCACCATCATATGAGTTATTCGTATAATTTTAAATCTTCTTTTGAATTTGAATTTGAAAGTTAAACGACAAATTTAGCAAAGATTCGAACCTGAAAAGATTTTTTGTGCAAACCATTGGTAAATGAATAGCCCAAATAATGTACATTCATGTATAAAAATTTTTTACGTTCGAATTCGAATACGAGTTCAACTGAAAAAATATTGTAATCAATCGTTAAAAAAATGAATGAATTCCTTTACTGCTTATTTTACTAAAATGTACTATGAGACACAAAATGTCTGAATTACTTTTCGTACTGGTCTCAGGTCTAGCACTTATATTCTTGTATAGCCTATGTATAAAGTAGAGGAGCAAGTATCGAATGTTGTTGTTATTTGATTTTCCGTGTTTGTTTTGTTTACAATATTCGCATTCTACTAAGGAGAAGAAATCAACCTTTTATAAACAAGAAAAATACGAGTACGCATGGTGTGTAGAATATTACTCGTAGTTTCGTACTGGTACTATCATAGCGAATACTATACCTGGGGGGAGGAATAAGTAAAAATTGTTGTTAGTTATTTTTCCGTGTTTGTTTTGTTTACAATATTCGCGTTCTACTACCAAGGAGAAGGCGAGAAAATCAACATTTTCTAAACAAGAAAAATACGAGTACACATTGTGTGTAAAATACTACTCGTAATATCGTGCGGTATAGGTAGAGGGAGGAGCAAGTATAAAATGTTGTTGATTGATCTTCCGTGTTTTTTATTGTTATTCTATACTCAAAGAGAAAATCAACTCAAAAATAAGTAAGTCTACTGTCACATGAGACTGATTCTGAATCTGAAACGTAAAATTTCAGATTCAGAATTCACTTTTTGTTCATTCTGATTCTGAATCTGAAAACTCCTTTTCAATATTTTTCTTTAAATTTGTTATTGTTATAAAACACTTTACTTATCGAGTGAACATTAGACCATCGAACGATAACTACTATGAGTGGCGAGTACGTTGGTAAGACGCACTTTTCAATGGAGGGTGAAATAAAGTTAATCTTCTGTCTTCTGTCTTCTATCTTACGATCTTCAAGTTGTATATAAACAAGTATGTCAATTTATTGAGTGGTTTAGCTATGAATTCAGATTCAGATTTCAGGTACATGTGACATGCTACATTTATTGTCAGCATGTTTCATTTTCTATTCTGAAAATAATCAGATTACAAAACGGAAACACAAACCGGAATTTATTCAGCAGATGAATTTTTCAGAGCCATGTAACAGGTCACATATACTACAATGTATTTGATTGTGATTCTGAAATTTTCGGAATTTTTCAGATTCAGAATCAGTCTCATGTGACAGTACACTAAAACTATGATTCATTCTTCCAATCAATATCCCGTCCCGTGCACTTAACTTCTATAATACCTCTCACAGATTCTACGTACTCCTTAACACAATGAAAAATAATACACAAATAAATTTTATTTAATTTTTCTCTTTTTATTAATAATAATTTTCTTTTATTTTTAATGTTTTTTTTCTTCTTCTTCTTCTTCTTTAAATTGCATTTTATTTTAATTTTATATTATATATTATATTTTATTTTTTTTTTTCCTTTAAATTTTTACTTAAATGATGATTTATTCTTGTACATAATTTTATACATATCATTTTATTTATGAATCACAAAACTGGTGCTCATAATCATCAAAAAAAAAAAAAAAAAAAAAAAAAATTAAAACATATATTACACATAATAAGTAAACTTGAAAAAACTATCGATAAAACAAGAAACAAGAGTATTTTTTGTTTTCTTATTCTTCTTTTCTTTCATAAATTTATTACATATGTAAGTATTTTTTTTTTGTTAATAAAATTTTTTTTTATTTTTTATTTAATTTATATAATAATGTAATATATATATTTTTTTTTTATTATAAATATGTTATGTATATGTATGTATGTAATGTATATATATGTATGTAATTATTTATTTATATTGCTTGAATTTAACATGTGCAAAAATTTATACACAATATGCATTTGTAATAATATAATATAAAAAAATGTTTCTTTTAAACAAAACAACAAAAACTATAATAATATTTTTTAATTTTTTTTTTAAATTTTGTTTTTGTATAATTTTTGTGTTTTTTTTTTTTTTTTGACATTATTTTGAATGATTTTTAATAATTTTAAAATATGCAATTATGTACATTATGGGTAAAGGTAATGTATGTATGTATGTATGGTATAAAGTATTGTATTTTTATATAAGTATTTCAATTTATTCGTATATTTTATCGTAAAATTTTACATATTTTAATTATTTTATTTTAAATTTTATATATAAAAAATTTTTAATTTTATTTTTAAAATATTTATTTATTTTGTTTTTTTTATTTTTTATTATTATTTTTTTTTTTTGTAAGTATATAATAATGTGATGATTTATAATTTCTCTATATGCAATTGCTTAATTGATTTCTAGAAAATAAAATGAAAAAATAAATAAATTTAGTAATTTTTATATTAATAAAATTGTTTTATTTATTTATTTTTTATAATTTCTTTTCTTTTTTTTTCTTCATTATATTTTTAAAGTTTGAATTAAAATTAATAATGAATAATTTTTATATATGATGTACTTTATTTTTGTATGTGTATGTGTTTGTTTTTTAAATTGTTTTTAAAGCCAAACTTCTCTTATCAAAATTTAGATCGTTCCATAAATTTGTATATACATATTTTGTTTTTAATATAATCAGCGGTTTAAGGGAAAAGTAATAAAACAAAAAATATAAATAAATTATAATTATCCTTACAAATTTACATACTCTATAAATAATAAAATAAATTTCGTAAAAAGCAAAATTATATATATAAAATAATAAATTTGAATGAAATATGAAATAAACGTATAGTACAAGATCCTTCCTAATATACTTAGGTTTGTATCTGTGTAAGTAAGTTATTTCATTTAGATTATGTGGTAGAATCTTGTATTTATTTTATTCTCGACTGTCAACACATTTTGAGTTATCAGAAAATTTATTCAAATAAAAAAGCTGATTGAGGCGAGTGTCTCGCAAAGTTTTGAAGTTTAAAATCTGTATTTAGACAAATTTTGAATGAATATATGTACTACAACTAAATAAAAATACACATAATTTGAAAAGCGTAAAATGTACAATGTATTTTAAGGAATTATGAATGAGTACCAGGTTGTTGAGAAAAACAGCTTATACAGAAGTGCTGATGAAGTCTACTCTATACTTGCCGACAACAAGTAACAAAAAATATTATTGGCCCTATGATTGCTACTCTACAACAAAGATTCTCAATGATTTCGTAGCTCCAGGTGCACACCATAAAAATGAAAGCCCGGATCACCTAGAGCTGTAGCACTGATGATGTCTGAAGCAAAAATGAACAAACAGTATTAGTATTATATTTTAACTAAATTTCAGTACTTGTGTATATTTTCATACCAATAAAATAACATGAAAAACCGAACCGACATTTGTCTTCCTTTCTTTTGGTTTGTATAGGAAAACAATTCGTGCGGACAAATTTTTCGGAATATTTGGAAAAAAAATGTAAAATTTTGAGGAAAAAAGAAAAACAATTAGACAAAAAAAAATGTATAATTATCACTTATTATGGCACCGGACTGTGTGATTGTAAATTGCTTTTCATTATATTTTTTGTTTGACATCTTTATCTATATGTATACATTTATATTATGTTCATGCTTTTATATTATAAACATTACTTTATTACGTTCCGTTCCCTATAGAATGTTCTAGGGTTCTAGTCACAGTTTCTTTTCTTTTTTTTTTCTATTTTAAAATTATTTTTCGTTATATAATAGAGAATAGTTACTTCATCTGATCATAAAATTAGTAATAAATCAATAAAATCAATAAAATTACAACAAATCAATAATAACAAAGATAATAGTATAATATAATAATAATTTAATTAATTGAATAAACTATTTTCATATAAAGTTTTGGTTTATCATTTTTAACTTTATTTTTTAATGTTTTTAAATTATTTTTTTATTTATATTTTGTATACATTTTTTTGTTGAATTTATTCATTTTTTGTTGTTTTGTTTAGATTGAATTTTTTTTTTTGAAGCTAAAGAATTTTTTCTTATCATTATTACATAATAATTTTTTTATTTTAATATTATTTATAATTTAGTTTAGGCATTAGTATTTATAATAATGTTTGTTTTTTATTTTTATTTATGTTTATTTTTTGTTTTGTTTTTAATTATTAAAAATTTATTTGTTTTTTTTTTATTATTATTAATATAATTTATTTATACATTTATATAATACAAATCTATTTATTTATATACTTTCTTATACACATATCTACAATATTTTGTTTGTTTTTTTTTGTTTTTTTTATTATTATTATTTTTTATGTATTTATTTTATTTTAGTTTTATGTGTGTTTAAATACTTTTTCAATTAATAAATTTATGTTTTATGTATAATATTTTGTTTTTAATTTTGTTTTTTTTTTGAATATTATTTGTATTTAATTTTTTTTTTCATTTTAAAACAATAACTTCAAAAAAATAATTATAACAATAAATAAGAAAATAAATAAAAATATAAAAAATAAAATGAAACTGTGCACCGCTACTTAAATTTATATAAAGTATGTATGTATGTATTAAATAAATTCTTTTTAATTTTCATATAAGTAATTTTATTTTATTATGTATTTATGTATTGTATATTTATGTATGTACCTATATGCATATGTATATAAGTATTTTAATTTATTTATTTATTTTATTATACACAATCTATTTTTATATTTCATTTTATTTTTTGTTTTTCTCTGATGAATTATTTTTGTCATTATAAATTATATAATATGAATTTTTCTCAATTTAGTAGTTAATTTTTATATTATTTTATGTTTACATATTTTTATTTTTGTTTTATTTCTGTTTTATATGATTAATTATTTGTTTATATATTTTTTATTTTACCTATACATTTATATTAATTACTATTCTATATTTATGTACTTTGTTTACATAATTTTTCTTAATATACTTCTTTTTTTTTTTAATTTTTTATATATGTATGTATATCAATAATTAATATTATTATATGCACATAATAAATAATTTATTAATAATATAATTATAAGAATTATATTTATTTATAATAATAATTCAATAATTATAATAATTTTTTATTTTTTTATGTTTTTTTGTTGTTTTTTTTTTTAACTTTTTTTTTTTTATTTTTTTATACTTTTGTATATAATTTATATAATAAGTTTGATAATAATTTCATTTAATAATAATCATTATCCATTTATGTGTTAAGAATTTAATATTAATAATAATCAACAATATTTTATTTTTAACTACAGTAAAAAATCAATTTTACAATAATTATATTATATTTTAATTAATAATACATTATTTATATATATACTTATATTTATACACTTTATTATTTACATGAGTGTAATACATATTTTTTTTAATTTATTTATATTTATAATTACATATTTATTTTATTTGAAATTTTTTCTTTTGGATTTTTATTTATTTATATATACTTTAAATTATTTTAATTTTTTGTTTGTATTTAATATTGTTTAAATAGTTTTAATTTTGTTTTTTGTAATTTTTTGTTGTTTTTTTTGTGTTTTAATCTGATTTTCTTGCATTTTTCTTGTTTTTTTCTTTGTTTTTATGTTTTTTTCTTTCAAATTTTAATAACGTTTTGTTGTAGTTTTTACAATACGACATAAGACTTAGCTTTCAATGATACATATTATGTCTATGAATTTTTTGTTATTTTATGCGCTTAGTATTTTTTCTATTTCAATAAGCTGTTTTTTTTCTTTCTCATTTCTGCCATTAAAATATAAGAGTATGTGCATGTTTATTATACACACATACCTATATCATATTTACATTTTCTTATAATATCATTTAATTTAACTTTTTCAATTATTGTAAAAAGATCATCAATTATTCTGTCCAAAACGTTCGCATATGCATGCCTATAACGTGTACATATTTGTATATACGAGTATATATACTTATTATGCAGTGAGGTGTACACGTAAAAATATATTGGTATATTAAATGTTAAAGCATTAAATGAAAATTATAACAGCACAAATCATGGGCTTAAAAGCAATAAATTTAAATGAAAAGAACAATGTGTTAAAATATTAAAAAATGTTCAGTTGATATAAAACGAATCTTTTTAAATTTCGTAACTTCAAATCTGTGTGAAACTTTTTAAAATAATATTCTAACATAAAACAAAAAACTGAATTCATTAATACGAAAACATTTAATATCTTCACCAATTACTAGCATAAAGCATATACGCATAATTTATTATCCCTTGTCAATAGTTAGCTGATCAATTTATAAATAATTCATAATCGTTTTATCAATAATCGAATATTTTTTAGCTATTCATGTTTGTTTTCTTTCTGTTTTTTAATTTTTTATATAATTTTGGCACAACATTGAAAAATATAATTTGTATATCTTTCTATTATTTCTATCATTGCAAATACGATAATTATTTTTTCGATTCGTTTTATGGATCACCATCTATAGGATGTATGCTTGTATATATGTATGTATGTATAATTTGTTCATTTTGTATGCATACATATGTATTAATTTCAACTATGAAGAGTATTATTACATTTATTGCATTTTTCATTTCATTCAAAAGAAAACAAAAATAAAAATTAAAAAAAAAATGAATAAAATGAAATTGATTTAAAAACAAAGTTTTCAAGAATATTATATACATATGCACATACAAGCTATACATGTACCTTATACAAATGCAGCATACCTTGTCGATACATGTATACGCAACATTTTTCTATATACATTTTTATCTACATTCAATATATAAGCTTTGTTTTTATTTTAAGCTTAATTTTTGTTTTAATTCTATATTTTATTTATTTCTACCCTCTACCCTCTCTTATTTACCACTCATTTCTGATTGCCTATTCTATTTATACACCATAAAACTTTTACTATACAATATTCAATTTCTCATAAAACTAATACATTTTCTTCGTTTCTCTCTCTCTCTCTCTCTTGTCTCATTTTTTAAAATTTAATTTTGCCTATACATACTTTATATTTTTCTCTTTTTGCTCGGTTTAAATTCCCCTTTTAAAGTAAATTATTTTTAAATAATTTTGTTTTCCATTTTTGTTTATTTAATTAGACGTTAATTACTTATTTTTTGTTATTTAATACCCTGTCGGCTAGAATGTCTTATAATATTTTTTTTTTTATATAGATAATGTTACATCATATTTTTTTTTTAGAAAAACAAGGATTAAAAAATTTTAAATATAAAAAAATAAAAAATATAAAATAAAAATTGTGTTATTATAACAAAATTATAAAAACTATAAAAATCTACTTTTACTTATTTCAAAAAAGAAAAGAAAAATTATAGTAAATAAATGAAAATAAAAAAATTTTATTCATTTATTTTTACTATTATTCTGTATATTATCTATAATTATTATTATTATTATTTTATTATTTATTTTACACAGCCTTAGATATACATATAATATAATATTTATATATATATATTATTTTATTTATTTATTTTTTATTTTTTTTTTTTATTTTTCATAAATATTTTTTTTTTTTTTTTGGTTTTGTTGTGTTTTATTCATGTAGTACACATTAAAATTTAAATAAAAACGTAGCGATATTCATTGAAATAAAATTAGCAACTCATAGGTACATACATATGTACATGTTTCTAACAATAATTAACGCAACATAAAATGTTAAAATTATAATTTCAACTGATCCAATATATAAATTTATCTTGATATATTTTTTTCTTTTCTTTTACGAGTATATATTTACCGCGCACACACATAGACGCATAGAATTTGTCATCATTATCATTATTACCGTTTTAATTTTAAATCGTTCTCATTTTCTTTTCTTTTTTTTTTTTTTTAATTTAATTTTCGAATTATATTTTTTCATTTCTTTTCAACTTTTTCAATATTGTTTTATACTTATAGAATATAGTAGCCATACAATTTTTGTTAAATTTCAGATAAACGGGTTTGTATTTAGAATCATTAAAGAAGCGCAAAATAATTTTTTTAATATTTTTTCTTTCTTAGAATCCTTTTTAGTATACTTTACATATGTATGTATGTATGTATGTATGCCATAAAATACTATAGTACTCGTATATGCCTTCATTTTCTTTCACATTACACAAAAAGTCGCAGGTGTAGACCTATGGATTGTACAATAAAATCTTTGAATTACAGGATTACAGACTGTAATCAATTTTTTAATTATTTTCGATACAGAGATTTTTCATTTAATTCATTCATTCTTTTTCAATAATTTTCATGGTATCTCGACGTAAATATTAGGTCCTGTATTATAGACAAGACTACAAGATTTGTCTCTTATGTCATTTTCGATAATCCAATTCATCAGTAAAGTGTTAGCACTTAGCAGTGTATGCAATGTAGAAGAAGACACTCGACGACATTTTATTTTAAATTGTTCAATGCTACAGAGCCCATATACTCAGTGTAACATAACTCTCTTAGTACAAAATTACTGCCTTATCATGATATTCGAAGACGAAACGTTTCGTATCGTCTTGTTGAAAACGCGATCATGATATTCGAAACGTTCCAATTTCAAACGATTTTCATCGTCTACTCAGTCGATAGCATTTTGTTCATCGTTTACATATAAATTTATTTTTTTTTTTGGTTTTTAATAGAATTTTTTTTATTTAAAGCATATTACTAATATTTGTGAATATTAATATTAAATTAATTTTTTTAAAAAAATGGAAATTATTATTAAAAATGATATTTCAAAACATCAACAAAATAATAGAAATGACATCGAACCCTTTTTTCTTACAACAAAATTGGAAATTGTATGAATTAAACATTAAAGCTTCGTTTTTATAAGGGATTTATATTGTACCACTATGTACCACTTAATATTCGAAACGATGAAGGTTCATAATAGCAATTTTATATCGTATCGTTTCGTTTCATCGTTTCATCGTTTCATCGTCTTCGAATATCATGATAAGGCGGTTATTGATTTTGAATGTTCGAACATCGAACATTTTAACAGTCAAACATCAAACACAATGCTTTTTCGTGTTTGCCATGCCATGTTGGATTCTTGAAGTTTTGAATCAGCATCAGTGTTGCAAGATAAATTTACGAAAATTATTAGACATTGATTTGTTTGAATTTTCTAAAGCGCACAACATTGCGTTCTGACATTTATTCTTTCATAGTGTATACCCTACATACATATGTAATATTTGTCTTTTTTTTTTCCTTTTAATTCTATTCGTTTCTCTTATGTTCTATGGAATCTAAATTTTTGTGATAATCTATTTTCTTTTTTTGCTTTTTTTGTTTTTTTCTGAATAAATTAACTTTTATTTTCATGTTTTATCGTTCTCCTTATACAGACAAATTGCTAAAACATAAGAAAAATATTTTGTTTCATTTAATTTTTTCTAAAAATTTCTTGTATATTTTCTTCGATTTTCTTTTCTTTTTTTTTCAATTTGGTGTTATGTTTCTCACTATTACAAATTACCAATTTAATTATTTATATACGAATACATATGTGTATATCATTTTTTTTTTGATATTTTTATATAATTGTATATTTTTTTTTTCTTTTAGCTATTAAATTTTATTTTCATATTTTTGTCTACAAAAGTTATTTTGGATTATTTTATTTCTATTTTTTATTTCTTTTTTGTCATTATTTTATTTGAATTTTTATTTAGCTTTACTATATTTATTTTTTCGATTTACGATCACATTACATCCTATTGTACGCACCTGTATTTATTAATGAAGTATTTTTGTATTTTGTATTTATTTTATTTTATTTTTTTTTTTGTATTATCTAATGTTGTATCAATATATGAATATTTGTAATATTTTTCTTAAATTTATATTTTATTTTTTATTTATACTGTAAATTTTCAAAAAAAAACTGACAAGATTTTGGTGGTGGAAATTACTAAAAAAAAATTACTTCTGCTCTAATATGTTTTTTCATTCGCAATTTGCTTTCCTTTTTTTAATTCTCCATTTACATATGAGTACTTGTACATATGGGTACATAAAAACATGTGGAAATATTTTTAAATTTAAATTAACTGAAATTTCAAATAGTGGAATATACACACAAGTATTTGTTTTTTTTTATTATTTTTCGCTGCCATATTTATTAAATTTCTACAGTGTTTTATAGGAACTGATATTAAATAAACAATAATTTTAAGGATCAATTATGATACCAAATCGAACAAATATGTAAGTAGACAAAATACAAAAATTAGAAGCATTGGTATATTTATGGTATACCACAACACAACACAGTTTTTAAAAAATAAAATAAATTTGCATGGTATTATAAATCTAATTTAATGACAATAGACAATTAACACAAATGATATGAACGTTATAATTTATTTATTTCATGATTAAATTAAAGCCAAAGCTTTAGCGCTCAAAGACCACAGCACACTTTAGTAGGTATACCTATACAATATAATTCAACAAAATTAATAAACAAATTCAATAACTCTAAGATCCTCTATATGATCATTCTATATAATAATTCTACAATGAGGGGATAATTTATTAAATTTTTAATTATTTTGAAAATATCCTTTTTTTATAATTTCTAATTATTAACGGCAGTGAGAAATACTTAGTTTTTTCTTTTCTATTTTTATTATATTTTTAAATGTAATTATTATAGTATGTATATAGGTATTAATTATAAATTATTTTTATTTATTTTTATTTTTTTTTTTTAATTACTCAGATATCAAATTATTCTCATTGAAAATTAAATACTTAACCGCTTTTTATACATTTTAGTTTTTTTACTTTTGAAAATATACGTATATATTCTTTCAATTAATTTTCATGTGTAATAAGCATACAATAAACTTCTTATACAATGATTATCTCATCATAAATTCATCATATTATAGTATATCCTTACATTTTCAAATTTTTATCAAAGAAACTTTCATTTCAAATAACGATAGAAATTAACTGCCTTATCATGATATTCGAAGACGAAACGTTTCGTATCGTCTTGTTAAAAACGCGATCATGATATTCGAAACGTTCCAATTTCAAACGATTTTCATCGTCTACACAGTCGATAGCATTTTGTTCATCGTTTACATATAAATTTATTTTTTTTTTGGTTTTTAATAGAATTTTTTTTATTTAAAGCATGTTACTAATATTTGTGAATATTAATATTAAATTAATTTTTTTAAAAAAATGGAAATTATTATTAAAAATGATATTTCAAAACATCAACAAAATAATAGAAATGACATCGAACCCTTTTTTCTTACAACAAAACTGGAAATTGTATGAATTAAACATTAAAGCTTCGTTTTTATAAGGGATTTATATTGTACCACTATGTACCACTTAATATTCGAAACGATGAAGGTTCATAATAGCAATTTTATATCGTATCGTTTCGTTTCATCGTTTCATCGTTTCATCGTCTTCGAATATCATGATAAGGCGGTAATTAATTACATAATTTTATATAGTTGTAGTCGTTTTATATTTTGTAATCATACAAAAAGAAAATTGTGTTTTTTTTTTGGTTTTCTTTCATTTTTCCTTTTTATTCAGAAATTTTTTAATAAATTCACACAAACAAATTGATACACTTCTCAGTTTAGTTTTTATTGTGTAATTTTTTTATGTAGTATTTTCTTTTAATTAAAAAAAAATTTTTTTTCTTCTTCAAAAATTTTAATTCAAGTAATTTTTAAGTTTTTGATAATAAAAAATTTCAAAAAATTCATTATTTCTCGTCAATGGCATTAATTTTTATTTTTTTTGGTTAATTAATTTATTTATTTATTAGATTTTGATATGTTTCCAGTAGTTTCATTTATTTATTTTCTTTTTATTTTTTAAAAAAATTTCATTTCTACAACATTAAACTACGTACATATAAATGCATTCGAACTGATCGACTGTATAGATACAACAGTTAGATATAGGATAATTGAAAAGGAGAGGATGATTTATTGTGTGGGTGTGTGTGATACCAATGATACCTAATTACACAAAAAAAAAAAAAATGCAATTGCACAAATTATGTATTTTTGTTGTTCTTTTTTTTTTTTTTTGTATATGATTACAAAATATAACATCGGAATAATGTAGTTAAAAATTTTAAATTTAATTTAAAGTAATTACAGTGATAAAGAATAAATAAAATTTTTAATATTTGTTATGGTTCACAATTTCCGAGACACCTTATAACCTAGACACACCAAACTCGTATATTGATTAACTGAGACAACTACAACGAATCAGGTTTGTAACTGTGATAAAATCAGAAAAGTGATTGCCAATTTAACTGATATCAAACCATCAAACAATTTATGTATGAAACAAAATTCGTATTATCAAACTCGACTGAAATTTAAATTTATTTAGAAATTCGTTACAAACTATAAACACTTTACTTCAGTTAACTACTCATATAGTGTGTCTAGGCTATGAAATATTAAAATTATAATTCATATTTTAAGAACGAATTATCTTTTGAAGTATGTTGCACTGCTTGACAAACAGATTTGTGTGAATCTATCGATTTGATTTTTCATTTACATTTTGTTATATTTATAGCCCTTGATTTTAGGATGTAATCAGATAGCTGGTTACGATAATGTAGTATGAATTCAGCATAATAATACTTTTGTTATTTATTTTGATAAATTGTTTTTATTCTGATTTATGTGTATTTCCTTTATTAATTTTTCCAATTTGTTTTCTTTTTAATTTTTATTTTTTACAAGTTTTTTTTTTTTCGTTTTTAATTTTTTTATTTTCTTTGTCGTTGAATAATTTTATTTATTCACGGTTTTTTTTTTGTGTGAGCGGTAAGCTGTTAAATCGACTCCTTCTTCTGGTATTCGATCCGTTTTTGATGGATCGCTAGCCGGCAGGGCAAGCAAATGCTAGGCCTCCAAGAATATTAATGCAGTTGGTTTCGGTTCTAAATTTGATTTTTTTGCTTCAACTACTAAAAATGTTATTTCAGCCTTTTCACGATTAGCAAAACATTCAGCAATTAGGCGTGCTACGTCCTAAAAAAAAAACAAAAAACAAAAAAAAAAGGAACACAGGATAAGATTTTGATTTTATATTCAATGGAGAAATTATTATTATTATTATTATTATGATTACTTGATGATGCATTCCTTCAACTTTATGACCATCAACTTCTAAAATTAGTTGACCAACTTCAAGTCCACCAGCTTCATAAGCTGCCCCATGTTCCTGCAAATATTAAAGAAAAATTAATAAATCCTATTTTTGTGATAGGATTTTTTTTGTTGTTGTTTGTTTTGTTTTCGTATAATTACATGAATATTTATGATTCTAGGTAAAGGATGTTTTGTGTTTGCACCGCCTTCAATAGCAATGCCTAATATAGGTTTTGTTTTCTTAACAGTAATATGTAAATTTCCTCTATGATCAGGTACGACATTTGGATTGTGTTCTTGGGTTTGATCAGTCGTTGAACCATTCTGTTCACCGGATAACCTTTGCATTGACTGAAAAAGGAAAAAACAGAAATAAAAATTAATTTGAAAAAAAAAATTAGATACGCAGAATATTTTTTCAATTTTTTTTTTAATACATATTTTAAAACGTTTTCAAATTACTTAATGAAAATTGTGACAAAAAACAAATTGCAGTGATGTGATAATGTTCAATAAAAATTCTACATTTATCTATTCTACGTACACATTCAATTACGTTTACAATTTACGACTAAACACAAAAGTTAAACCACTAACCACCAAGTTCCTAATCTATGGGTATAGGATTTCTAGAAACAAGAAAGAAGTTGATTGAATCGATAACAAAATTGACCTTATTTCTAATGTGATACAAATCTACAAAAAAAAAAAAAAAAAAAAAATTACAGGAAAAATATGTAGTAAAACTGATTATGAAAATGAAACCATTAAGGAAATAATAATGACATCGATAATACAATAAAATTTCTATTCAAATTGTTTTCCTAATCGATCTCATTTATCTGTAATTTACTTTATTATAAAATGAAATTTTCATATTTTTCTTTTATGGTGTACGTATAAAATGAATTTCCCTAAATGCTACTACTAATATTCGAAGAGTATAGAAAATGATTCAAGACGACGTTATTTATGATTTTTAAAAATTGTAAGCTTTTCAATCCATTCTCTTTCATCTGCCGTAACTTTAAAAAAGAGTATATTTACTACTGAGTACTGAGTACTCATATTCAGAATCAAATTAAAATTCCTAAATATATGAATATAAAATGTATGTACCCTCAAGAATCCCTTTTATATCATATTTTGATTTTTAATACTTATCACTCTTGACATTTTCAATTTATATGAAAATCACATGTCATTTATCAACCCCAATTTGTTATTTTTACATTATAAAGTTGTTAAAAATTACATCAAAAATTCAAATTTGATTTTTGAATACAAAAAAAAAAAAAAAACAAAATTGAAAAATGATATCCTGACATAATTCCTTCGAATCATATATTATCCTATTTGTAAATTTAATTTAATTTGTTTACTGTGATCCCTGCTACTGTAAAGTGTAACAGAAATTGAAGTCAGACTTATAGCAAAAACTTTAAGAAAGGTTTAATAGACATTTCGCTTATAAATTCGTAAGTTATGAACCGTATACCGTACACACACATACACTTGATAATAAAATTATGCATTACATCAATCAATCAGTCATAAGCACATGGTAAATTTTAAATTGACAGTACATGCCTTGGTTTCCAGTTCGAATGAACGAATATATTTCTTCTCATCGAAATATTACTGTTCCAAAAAATTCATTGAGAGACATTTAATTTTCTTTTATAGTTTTTCATTCGTGTTTTCATTAACAAACAAAATTTATTTTATAATATCAATATACAACGCACAAAAAACACACATACACACCAATTACGACTATAATGAAACATTAACATTTCAAGTTAAAAAAAAGTTAAAATTTTCATAGATTTTCTTACTTCTAGCAGACGTTTTTCAACTTCAAATTCAATTTACAAAATACACATCAAACAACACCACACCATATCTACAGACACTATATACTCTTATTTTATTCTAATTTCTTATATACAATAAAACAAATACAAAAAAAAGAAAAAAACATATATAAATAGTTAAATAAATAAAAGAATAAAAATATACCAAAATATATATATTATATAAATCGATCGAATTATTTAATTTACAAAATTTTTATTTATATTTTCTTTCTTTTTTCTTTTTGTTTTGCTTACCTGATGTCTTCTAGCTCCTTTTTCACCGAGTAATGTTCCACCTTCTTCTTTCATATCAAAACTCCTTGAAAGTTTTGTAGCCAATTCCTGCATTATTATATTATATACATTTTCATATACAGTATACAAATTCATGTATGTATGTATGTACATAAATGTATATATATACGAGCATTCATATATGTATGTAGATTATATACATGTAAGTATGTATATACATATATTTTGAATGCAATATTAACACACATAAAACGAAAGAGAAACAAACGAAAAAAAAAAAATAGAAATAAAAATTTCTTTTTATAAATACATATTTTTTTTTTTTTGTTTTTATTTCAAACGGAATAAAAAAAAGAGTAAAAAATTTTAACGAGAGAATAAATATAGTAAATGTCTTAGCAGCAGAATCAAAAACAAATAAAACAAAATATTTTATGTTTTGTTTTCTGATAAATTAAATATTAAAAATAATTTTAAAAAAAATAAAATAAAATAAAATAAAAACACATCAACAACGGCAACAACCAAACCGAATTTTATGAAAATTTTTCACCTTATAGTATATTCTTATACATCATCATACGTGTACGTATATTGTGTGCTTCTAATTTGCAAGAATAAATTCGATAAGTAAAAAAAACAAAAAAATTCCAACAAATAGTTTTTGTATGTAATATGTGAAATATTCAAAGATATTTGAATATAGAGCGTTGTGAATAACATAACTTCAAAAAAAGAAAAAAAAATTGAAAAATAAACGTAATACAGAACATCACATAACGAAGGGTAAATAAATATTCGAAATAAACATAAAAATAAATAAACGTAAAAAATTATAAATTGAAAATTTTGCAATAATTTTTATCTTATAGATACATACATACATTATGTATATTATATGATCAATGATGTGTTGTATAGTACTATTTTGTAGTCGCGATATACTATTCTGTTCACTTTTACCAGCGATATTTTTTCTATATATATGTACGTGTACACACAGGTAATACACTGAACATCTGTTTTTATTGCATTAAAAAAAATATTTTTAACTTATAAGTACATGGTCTATGTTTGCATGTACCAATGTACATAAGTGTATGTAAATATATACATAATAACACATTTTTATGTTACATTCGAATATATTACACAATATTTTTTTTTTTTGAAAAATCAAAAAAAAAAAGGATATTATTTATATTGTCGAAGGATATTTTTATATATTGAATTTTATTTTTATTTTCTAGGATATTATGTATACCTGTATATGTACTACTTATATGTAAGTTGATTTGATTGCTTTTAAAATGAATGTTTATACACAATAAAAAAAAAATAATCAATTATTTACTTCTTTTATACACAATCCTACACATTTACTACATGGTATCATCGTCTTCTTTATAAGTATCTTCATTTTCTTAGTGTGTGTGTTTTTTTTTTTTTTGCATAAAATACAAGAAAAATATTGTAAATGTATATACATAATCCAAAAACAAAAAATATAGAATGTACATAGCAACTTTTATTTATACTTTACTTTTCACATTTCATTTAAATTTTTGATTTTATATGTTTTAAAATGTTTTCTTTTTCTGTACCTTACTGTTGTTCATTTTATGTGTTGTTTTGCGGCATTTTTACGAGATATTAATTTTTCTGTTCATTTGCTAGAATTTCTCTTATATTGTTATTCTAGAAGATTATATTTTTCTTTGTAATTTGAAAATGTATTGAATTTTGTAAACAACATGAGAACAAATGAAAATGTATACAGTCTGGGCGCTGCTTCCATCAAAATATTTTTCAAATGCAAACTTTTGACAAAATTGAAATAGTACATATACTTTTTGTATGAAGAAGACTCACAAAGGTACATGAATAAGTTTCGAAGAAGCCCACTATAAACATATAGTCATAATGTACAGTACAGTGATGGATAAAATATTAAGAAACTTCGAAAAATACTCGTCTTTCTATCTGTCATACACCGAGGAAAAGAAGGATGTGAAAGGATGTAAAAGAAGGAAGTGAAGAATGCAGCGGTTTGTCAATCAAAAGTTAATCAATCTTTTTCCTAGGGAAAATTATGATGTGAAGCAATGTTTGGATAATTCTCTTTATACTATATTCGTATTTTTGACAGATTAGAGCAAAAAAATATCAAATCAACATGCTAAATCTATACATCTAGGGGCTTGAATAGCTCGGTGGTTGGGTGTCGGTCTTGTGATCTTAAGATCACGGTTCGAATCCCAGCCAGTGCGCTACTCTTGCCCAAGTCGATCATTAATTTCCTATCAGCAATGTACACCAGTAACTGATTACTGATGATATATCTGACAGAAATTACTGATGGGCGGTGCCATAATGGACTGAGTATCCGCCTGCACTTAATATATACTATAATACAATGTATGTATATATGTATATTTGAAAAAAAAATCTATGCATAACTTATATTACGAATCAGATATAAAACAGAATAAAGAAAATTTGCCCTAGGGCAAATAAGTTACAGTGTGTCTTTTCATACATCATTTTCGTTGATTGATGAAAGCGTAACGCACGATAAGATAGGGCAAATAAGTTAAAGTGTGTTTTCGGTCATATCAATTGCATTTTGTTTTAAATCCTTTGTCCTATAATGCTCTTTGATTTGTAAAATATATCTTACTTTAAATTTGAAATGCAGTAAGTCCCAAAAACATTTCATAGTGTCCATGCACTTTTTATTATTTCAATGTTACATGAATTTTGAAATTGAAACATTTCAGTTTTATATTCGTTTTGTGTTTTGCATGATTCAACATTTTATTACAACCTTTCAAGAAGATGATACCATACATATACTTTACCTTGTTTATCTTCATACCATTCACAGATACCATCAATTATTATTAATTTCTATGAGATACCAACTATTTTGGATGAATAAATTGAAATTTGATTAAAAGGAATAATTTCGAAATAAATATTTTTTTTTTTAATTACAGCATTGACAGTGTTTCAAATAATCAAAAATAATTTCAAAAAAAAAAAAAAAAAAAATAGAATGAAAAATATTTTGCCGATAGTAGCAGATCCTATCAGCAAAATATCAACAAAGTAAATAAATGTGAAAATTATTTCGAATTGTGTATATTAGTTAGTATTGCAGAAATTTAGAAAAAAAAATTTTTTTTTTTAATTTCATATTAGTGCGAATTTATATGATAATAATTAAGTGTCATCGGTTTTATTAAAAATGTCATGCACTGTTAAAATTTCTTCAATTTATAGATAGATAACTGTATCGGTTTTTTTTTTTTTTAATTTAATAAAAATATCATGTAAACACCATCATTTTGAATCACAAATAGTAAAAATAAAAAACAAGAAAAAGTGAATGATAAACAAGAATGTGGAAGCAGTGTTTTAACGAAATTAGAAAAAAAATATTATGTTGTGCTACTGTGTTTTTAGCTTTTGTATCCTTTCATTTCAGTAAAACATTTTTTTCTCTCTTTTAAAATTAAAATATTTTATAGCATCATTTTATTATTCAACTGAATAACAAAATGTCTTGGTTATCGTTTAAATATTTAAAATGCACACGTATTCATTTCTACAAAAAGGACAATAGACACGAATATGTAAGCAAGTATTGAGAATCCCGTAAAACAGGCATCAATTTCTATTTTAAATCAATGAAAAATTTATTCCGAACACAACAGAACCAAAAAATCAATATAAATTTATCAAAGTATCTACATATTTCATAAATGTTTTGAGAATATTTCGAAAAGCATATACAACAATTTGTGTATCACGAATATAATCTGCTATGGAAGGTTTTACTAAAGTTCTAGGAGCTAGAAGCATATAAATAACTAATGAAAAATTCAGTTTCATTTTTTTTTAAAGTTTTGTTTTTGTTTTTTTCTTGTTGTTTTTTTTTTTTAATTATTTTATTTTATTTCAAAATTTTGTAGTAAAGATTTTATGATTTTATATTTATTCTGTTGGAAATATCGATCAAACTATTTTTGTGTTTTGTTTCTTATTTTACCTCTTCAATTTATATAAGAAAAATATTTTCTCCATTATTTTTTGTTTATTTTTTAATAATTTCCAAATGAATTTTTGATTTATACATAAAAGAAAATTTATTTTTTGACAAGGACAAATATTATGTAATAAACGACATATTTTATTTTTTTTAATAAATTAAATCAAAATAGAAAAGTGAGAGACAACAAATAAAAAAACGAAAAAATAAAAATAAAAAAAAATAATTTGTGTATTGTATGCAGCATTATATAATACAAGAATATCGATAATATCTTATTCGATATCGTGTCATAAATTACATGTTATTCTGTGAATTATTGTAGATTTTCGTTATCCAATTATTATTGGATTCATTATGGGGACTCATTATGGAAATGGTATACAAACAAAATGACTATAAAATTTCGTGTGTGTGTTTGTGTGTGTATAGTATTAGAAATTTGTATTGGGTAAGAAAATGTTTCTTTTTTTCCATATTATTTTACGTCACTGGTATAATGCTAGCTGTACACGTACCAACTTAATTTACACAACTAGATTGCATGGATTTCAAATTGTTGTTAAAACTTCTTAATGCCTAATATTTGAATGAGCAAGACGTGTAAGGCTGAGAATAAACTGCAAGAAAATATCCCAATGCAAACAAATATTTCCATTCAAATTTCTGTCAGATTTCGCTTCTCCTTCATTCATCCTAAATCCTTCATTTCGCTATCTAAAAAATCGAAAGTTTTTTCAATATAATTCAATTTACCTCCTGTCAAACATGAAAATTGACTTGCCGATCACTCTATTCACTGCGTATGATCTTAACCAAATGCTACAGTTTTATTTAACCTATTGGATTGTGTGTAGGTAGCATTAACAGGCATTATTTTTTTAAAGTTTCTAAAATAAGTGTAATTTTAAATTGAAAATTATATGATAGAACCTGAGGATATGTATGCCTATAGAACAGCACCATAAGTTAACAATTTAAATGACTTTGAATTAAATACATTTTCTAGAATTTCAGAAAATCCTTTCTATAAATTGCTTATCTCATTTATCACATTTTAATCAAGGTACAAGAAATTCGAATCTTTATCACATCTACGAGTATTTTTCCCTTTATTTCTCTTGTCTTCGTCTATAGCCTAGACCTGTAATATCATTAAAAATGATATCCAATGCATACTGCTTTGGTATTAGTTGTGAATACAAGTATTAAATAATACAAAATTTCCATATAAAAGAAAATCAATTACTCACTTCCTTTTTCAGATAAATACACGACAGAAGAAGTACATTATACATACACAAGAAACGATAATTCGAAATGAAGTATGAACTTTTCCTGTTACAATAATTTTTCTATTTCATTTTATTTTAAATCACAAATACCGTATGTATACTTGCTTCATAGTACATCTTTCCCAGAATGATTTGTGCTTTTTTTTTCCTTTTAAAAAATAAAATATATATTTTTTGATTTTTTATTTTCATGTGATTTCCTTGATTATTCCGTTTATTATTCAACTTTTTCTACAATTTCATCTTGTTTTTTTTTTTTTATGTGTTACATTATACGAGAATTTGTATACGAATATTAGAGTAGTTTCAAACTTCATTATAATTTCAAAGTGAATCCTTTTTCTCGTCAATTCTTAGTGTATGTATTTTTATTTTTTTCATCATAATTTTTTTTTTCTCAGATCATTTTAGTTGCCTTTTCTTAACAAATACACACGAAATTACAAATGTATTCGTATATTTTATACAACTGTTACCTATTTACATATATTCAGAAAAGGATAATTCCTTTTTTATTTATTTTTTTTTTTTTTTTGTTATAAAAAGGAATAAAATATTAAAATCACAAAAATGAATGTGATAAACTAGAATTTTTTCTTCTACAAGATTTGTTAAGTAGAAAATATAAAAAAATTCTAAAGAAAGATAAGACGTCGTAATAGAAAATTGATGGTAGGTTAAGGTGTCATTATTAAGATATTTTTTTATATATTTTTTTTTTATTTTTTTATGAAGTAGATGAGAGAAAATGAAAATTTACAATGGCAACAACAAAAAAAAAAAAAAGGATTCAAAGAAATAAATAAGAAGTGCATATTAACTGTTCACATTCATATTATTTAGTTTTTATTCATCTTACGAGGATAATACATAATACGAATATGTACAGTACATAAGAAACCAATAAAAAATAAAATATTTTAAAGTATATGAAAGAAGAAAATCCTTTTTTTTAACAATGTCCTTTTAAGGATTTTGTTTTCTTCTTTCTTTTAGTTTTACAAGTAAATTTGTAGAAAATTTTTAAAAAAAAAGCTTAAATTAATATCCAGAATATAAAAAAAAAAGTTCGTTTTTTTATGTGAATCTAAAGGATTTTATTTGAAGAATAAATTTATATTCGTTAAAAACAAAAAAAAAAATGAGAAAAAAAATATGGAAAGGACAATAAAAACAAAAATAATGTAATTTAAATGAAAAAGAAAAGAAAATTATGAGTGAACAGATATACTTAAGTAGTATAGTAATTTGAATGAAAATGAAGGCAATTATTTTTATATACAAATTCTCATGAATTTATTTATGAAGATCATTTTTTTAGAAGTCGGAAATTAAAATTTCAAAATAATCTCAAGTATTGTATTTCAACAGTCATTTTTAATTTATTTTATTTTCAAGAAATAATAATGATTAATGCTTTAAAATGTTCCATCACTTGATAATTTTAAAAAATAATGAACTAAATAATGAAATTTTTGAAGCACTATTGTTTTATTTAACTTCCTTTTGTCTATTGGAACAATATAATGACATATTAGACAATACAAAACAAAACTTTTGGGAAAATTGATACTTATATGAGTATATATAAAACCACAAGGATATTCTGAAATAATTTGAAGATACACACTGGAATTTATTTTTTTTAAAAATTTTTTTATGTCGTCTTTCTACTTTCGGTTCAAATCGATTGTTTATCAAGCCCCAAATGTGATAAAGGAGAATCATTTTTTTTGTATGTTTTTTGGTAATACGAGTATATATCCTACGGTTTATACTTAGGTTTGCTAGATATCTGTATTTGTATTCATCCTTTCTGTAATTATATCTAGTTCCAATATTCTGTCTTTTAATGAGTGGTGTCAAATAATACTAAAAAAATGTTTAAATCTAAACCAAAAATGATGATAATATGGTACACTGTGCTGATACCAGTATAGTATTCTAAATTCTGTACATCATATTTACTCACATTTTCTTTCTTTAGAAAAAGTTGAACCGTTGAACAACTAACAACATTTTTTACTTGCTCCTTCTCTTATCTATAGTGTACGCTATGCTAGTACGAGTAGTATTCTACACATCACGTGTACTCGTATTTTTCTTGTTTATAAAAAGTTGATTTTCTCTCCTTGATAGAATGCGAATATTGAAAACAAAACATGGAAAACCAACTTAAGGTAGAACTATAATCGACATTGCTAACATGGGTAACATGAGAAATAATAACGAATGTTAAAACATCACATTTGGTTAACTATAATAACATAGATAACATACTAAACATAAGCAATACGAATTTCACAAAATGAGCTTATGGCTTATGTTACTTATGTCATGTACGCTTTCGATCGTACTGCTTCTGTCGAGCTTATGTTAAACGAATTTTTAACGAATGTCGGCAATGTCAATTATAGTTTAGCTCATTGATTTGGCTGTGTTCGGCTACGACATATGTCATAGCTTATGTCAGCAATGTCGATTATAGTTCTACATTTAAGCTATAACTTAAATAGACGTGACGAAACGAAACGAAACGATACATACGATAGTACTGTGGTACGTACAATTAGCCTAAATGGACGTGTTCTTACGTTCGTTCAATTTCGATAAGTTTAAATGTCAAATAGACGAAACGAGACGAAACGGATAGTGCCCTAGCGGTCGCACATTTTATCATTTCTACTCGTTTCATACACATTTCTATTCGTTTCTACTCATACACAATTTTACTCGTTTCGAATCGTTTCTATTTAGGGCAAATTGTCAAACTGACGAAACGAGTATTTACGTTCGTTCAATTTCTTTCGTCCCGTCATGTCTATTTAGGGTCTTGTTTAACAACATTTTTCACTTGTTCCTCCCCTCATCTATATAATATGTATACTCTACGATAGTACGATTATCACTCTACATAGTAAAAATGTTTACTGTCGTACGAGTAGTTTTCTTACGACAGTAAAATTTAAACAGTTATTGAAAACCTTTTAAAGGCAACAGTGACATAATTAGAATTTATTACTTCATAAGAGTTCATCTGAAAAAAATATTTTTCCATAAATATCATAGAAACGTACACAAAATGGCATTGAATAATTTTTTACTGGTAGGTATCGTGAATTGTGAAGAAAAAAAAGTTGAAGTACACAATCATATCATTGAAATTAAAACACAGAAAAACAATAAAAATGATAAATAAACAAAAATACCGATATGATGCATATTCTTCGAAAATAAGAAAATAATGAAATAAATGAAAATGATTTTTTTTTTTTTTTTGTATATAAAAATGACAAATAAACAGACAAAATTTATTTATTTATGTTCTTTATTATTATCCTTTTTTTTTTAAATATTTTTATTCAATTTCTTTTTTTTTTAATTGTATTATATAATTGTGTGATTTATAGAATTTAATTAGTATAATGGGTGGGTGACTCATGCGTGTTGTGCAATTATATTTTATTTTTTATTCTTTTAATAATTTTTTTAAAATTGTTTTTTGTTATACTTATTTTATTAATTAGAAAGAAAAAGCGATAAATATAGCAGCATTTTTAAAACATATAAATATATATATTATTATTAATTAGAAATTAAGAAGAAAAAGAAAAAAATACGCAATATAATTTTGTCCATTTTCATTTTCATTTTGTTTCATACACAAACTATACTGAAACTATCCATTCATTAGTTTTATCCTCTCTTTATCCTAGAAACTAGAGAAATATTCACTCATAATACACATATATGTATGTCGAGACCTTGATATCCAATTTCACTGATGTGAAAACTTAAGCTCAAGGTAAGATTTGAACTTACGTTTAAGAGATATTTTGATTTCACACTGGTAGTTAAAGTCGTAAATTCAACAGACTTGATTTTAAATCTTTTTGCGCAGGCCTAACTAAGATTAAGCTTTAACTTTCACTGTGTGAATCTGGGCATGAGACATTTGAAAAATGAGAATTCTGACGTAAATTACTAAAGGCCCAACTATAATCGACATACCTGACATAACAAACATAAGAAAAAATAACGAATGTTAAAACGTAACATTTGGTTAACTATAATAACATAGATAACATACTAAACATAAGCAATACGAATTTCACAAAATGAGCTTATGGCTTATGTTACTTATGTCATGTACGCTTTCGATCGTACTGCTTATGTCGAGCTTATGTTAAACGAATTTTTAACGAATGTCGGTAATGTCAATTATAGTTTAGGTCATTGATTTGGCTGTGTTCGGCTACGACATATGTCATAGCTTATGTCACATATGTCGATTATAGTTCTACCTTAAGCTGTAATTTTTGAATAGAAATATTGATATATTAGAGTGCTCTTAGTTTTTTGTTCTTCTCTTTTAGATTTGAACTTGACACATTGCTCTAAATTCTGCACTGGTCTAGTCTAATCTCAAATGTATTTGTTCATGTCATTTGGATCTTAAGTGTAACGATCACTTTCGTGATCATATAATTTAATGAAAAATGGTCAAAAAAATATGGTGAATATCTAATTGATTACTATTTCAAAACGTTACCACAAAATGTGTATGATAAATTTATCTATGGATGAATCGAATTAATTCTAACTGAACTGTACTACATCTACATAGTTAATCTACATTATAATTTATAATTCCGTATTCTAAGTATATTTATAACTTAGTTTGCTTCTATATTTTCTATTTTTTGTTTTCAAGTTTTTTTTTTTTTAATCATATTTGAATATGGGAATTTTATATGCTGATGCTATAAGAAAAAATTGAACAAAAATGAATTGAATGGACAAAATTTTTCTAAAAATATTTTGAAAAACAAAAAAACTCTACAAATAAAAAACAGACAAGAAAACTTTGTTCAAAATGTGCGCTTAAAAGTGAACGAAAAATGAAAATGTCTAAGTGTGTATATCTCTAAGTCAATTATTTTCTACTGGTTTTAAATATGTTTTATATTTACTATATTTATTGCTAGTTATTTATATATGATTATATTTTTACGACCAAAAAAAAAATGATACACGAATCATATTGCCATATAAGATGATGAAAAATTAAAAAAAAAATAAAATGTGAAAAAGAAGCATTTTTTTTAGGAAAAAATAATTTGAGGTCCTTTTTTTGTGGCGTTGAATGTATTCAAAATAAAAACAAAATATTATGTATGATGACAAAATTAAGCTAAATATATTAAATTATGAAATTATGAAGGACTTTTCGCGAATAAAAAAATTAATTCGTTTTTTTTTTAATTTTTTTAATTAAATTTTAAGCTTCTATTTTTTTTTTTTTTTATAAAAATACAAATACATTCTGCTTCTTATGAAAACGAGTAATGGCCAAAAGAAAAAAAATTTATTATTTTTCTAATATGAAAGATCAGAAATTAATAAACTACTACAATTTTTTATATCGTCTCTAATAAAATTCGATAATGAAAAACCAAAAAAAAAAAAATTTAAAACAAAAAACCTTAAATTATAAAAGTAAAAACAAATTTTTTTTTAATTTCAAAAACAAGGCAGAAAAAAAATGAAGAAAGACAGAAAAAAAAAAAACAAAATACAATTGCACTTACGAGAGGTCGTCCCCAATACCATGATTTCACACGTTGTGTTAAACCACCAAGATGTGATCGTATCCCATCTAAGTATCCACCCTGTAATATAAAACACACAAAAAAAAAAACAAAAAAAAAAACAAAAAAACAAAAACAAATAAAAAAACAATAAAAATACACACACACAAAAATATAAAAAAAGGAAAAAAATAATAGAAAATAAATAGTACAAGAAAAAGATATAAAATAAAAGAAAAGAAAAAAATTTCTTTCGTTCATAAATAATTTCTACATATATGTACATATATATATATTAGATAATATACGCATATAATAGATGCTAAGAATAATAAGTAAGTATTACATGTTGTATATTATTAAAGGAAAAAATTAATTATTTCTCTATGTAAAGGATCAAATATCTAAAAAAATTTTTAATTGCTAAGCTGAAAATTTTTTTCATTTTACATTTACATAATAATTAACATGATATGAGTTACCTACATACATGATATATGTGAGGTCTCTCTCTCTCTAAAAACTAAAAAGAAAATTGAAATGATCTCTCTCAAATAAAATTTACATTACATTATTAAACCTAATAATCACCTTTTAAACTTATTATTATATGAAAGAGATCGTTTCAATTTTCATAGTGAAATATGAAACTACAATTTAATTTATAATTCTATAAACTCTATGTGTAAATGTAATAATAATAAATTGTAATAAAACTGGCCCTGCTAAGAGTACAATCTAATACATGAAAATGTCTATAAGTTTTCGAGTATTGATAATTGAATGAAAGTCTACCAGATTTCATAATTATTTTTGTAAACATTTGGCATAAACCAATCGTGTACGTGTATGCATGACAACGAAATCAAACAGATTTGTTGCAATGGTTGCAATAAACGACACAATACAATACAACGTACAACCGATAAAAGTTTCATGATCACAACTGTATTCTCTTTTCTGTTTTCATGTGTACGAATATCAGCAACATAAAATTTATGAGTTTGAAATTTCAGGCAGTGAATACAAGAATTTTCCGTATACAAAATTTCTCTTCTCAGTGGAAATATTGTGCGTCTTCATGCAATAATCTAAAAATTATCTGCCTTATCATGATATTCGAAGACGAAACGTTTCGTATCGTCTTGTTAAAAACGCGATCATAATATTCGAAACGTTCCAATTTCAAACGATTTTCATCGTCTACTCAGTCGATAGCATTTTGTTCATCGTTTACATATAAATCTATTTTTTTTTTTGGTTTTTAATAGAATTTTTTTTATTTAAAGCATATTACTAATATTTGTGAATATTAATATTAAATTAATTTTTTTAAAAAAATGGAAATTATTATTAAAAATGATATTTCAAAACATCAACAAAATAATAGAAATGACATCGAACACTTTTTTCTTACAACAAAACTGGAAATTGTATGAATTAAACATTAAAGTTTCGTTTTTATAAAGGATTTATATTGTACCACGATGTACCACTTAATATTCGAAACGATGAAGGTTCATAATAGCAATTTTATATCGTATCGTTTCGTTTCATCGTTTCATCGTTTCATCGTCTTCGAATATCATGATAAGGCGGTATATTGATGTACAGTTGTCAGTGAATACGATGTCGTGCATACACGATTGTTTTATGCCTATAAATGCACTACAGTGTTGTTGTATTAATCATGTTCGTACAATCATTTGATCAGAATTATCACAGTTTTGAATTATATTTCTGGGATATGAACTGCAACTAGAAATTCAATAAAATCTGTGTACTGAAAATCGAATCTTTCGAGTGGCCTATAACATTATTAATCGATAAATAACAGACACTTTTGACGGTTAAAAAAAAAATGTTCTGTACACGAGTTTGTTAACAAATTCAATAGTTATTCCATTACTATAATATGTACTTAATTTATTTTAAAAATGAACAATAAAAATGTTGAAATATTTAAGGATGTCACATTTTTTATGTAAAATTATAAAATCACACCTAAAATAGAAATTCGATACGAACAGAACAAAAATTTCAAAACAAAAATAAATAAATAAATAACCGACAGATTTTTATGTTACAAATTATTATTTTTAATTTGACGGACCCATATTTATGATGTTTGAGAATTTTAAAAATAAAATTAATTTATGAGTGTTGTCATATAGACCAAAGAGTAAACGTTTCTAACACGTGTGACGTATTCAAATTCATCATGAAAGATCAAGGAATACAAAATCTCATGTGATTTTGATTTAAAAAACATTTCAAAAAAAAGGGGAAAAAAAAATTAAAAAAATTATAAACTGCTAAATTTCGCAATATTCTATAAAATAAAAGAAAAGTATAAAATCGAAAAATAAATAATTTTCGAAAAAGGAAAACACAGACTTAGGCAATTCAAAAATTAAAATGAAACTCCATTTTTCATTATAAAATAATGAAAAAAAAAATTATTTTAAAAGAAAGTTATTGTAAGTAAAAACGCGAAAAAAAGCAAAAGAAAACAAAATTAAATTAAATAAATAAAACAAAACGGAAAGGAAATAAAACGATGAAGAAAATAATTAACGAACCAATTTGTATGTTACATATTTTGAACACACATTATACACTGAGATCATTGATATACATACATATGTAATTGCGTTGTGTGGTAATATATTTGTAAAGATTGTCGAATTGTTCAGTTTTTTATTTAGTTAAATATTTTTTTTTTTTTTAATAGGTTTTTGTCTTATTTGTCTTATGTATTTTCTTGTTTATAAAATTTTTTTCATTTTATTACAATTTTTTTATTACGTTTGCATTTTATATAATTTTTTATAAAAATAATAACGACAACGTTACAATTCAGTGATTCAATTTTTATGTACATACTTCGTTCGTACATATAGAATGAATTCACAAAATAATGTATAGATATACTCGCTCGTACAATAGTACAATAATATGAATGGTTAATGTATTTTTGATTGAATTTTATATCTGTTTCTTTTTTCTTTCATATGGAAAAAAACAATCTTTTATTTATTTTTATTTAAATTTTATTATCTTCTTCTTTCATTTTTATTTTTTTTTTTTTATTCTTTTTATATTTTTTGAATTTAATTTAAACCGATCATCTTCTTCCAATTTGAAAATTTCGAACGAAACTGAAATGACTAATGTTCGAAAATAAAAAAACAAAAATAAATTATAATCATCATTCATTATACATTCAGGGCAGTAGTAATTTTTGAAAAATTTTTTTTCAAAGTTTCGTAAAAAGTACCATTGAATGTTATTATCGTGATCGCATAAAAACAAAGTCAAAAAAAAAAGTATTCCTGTGTTGGGTGTTTTGCAGTTTAAAAGATTTGTGGTAATATAATTTTATAAAAACTGTCACATACGAAAAATTTAATAAGACAAAACTGATTTTTATTTAGCTATTGTTATTATTTTTTATCGTATTTTATATTTTTTTTTTGAACAAAAAAAAAATAAAATAAAATAACAGGTAAATCTCTTTAGTAAACACTACTATCACAGGCAGTTATTTAGTTTGCTAGTTATAGTTATAAATGACTGAGGTGTGACAAAAATTTTTAGATAATTTCACTTGTAAATGTATAAAATGAAACGATTTTGTTTTTTTTTTTTATATAATAATGATGCAAAGTTTTATTTTTTTTATTTATAGTCTTTTCTTTCTTCACTTTGTATAAAATCAAATAATATATGTACATATACGGATGATATAGTATACATATTAAATCATGGAAAATTATATCACACTTCAGATACTGTAATAGTTATGTACATATTATAAATAATTATTATTATGTTACGACTCTTTTACGTCTATATACATTTTAACTAAAAAAAAATACATGAATATTCGTATGTATATATCTTTGTTACGGATAATGATTATTATTATTATTATCGTTATTGGTACATAACACAATTACAATTAAAATTATTTTCTTTATTATTTTCTTTTTTTGTAATCTGTCATTTCATTTATGTATAATGTCACAGTAGTCAAAGTTTGTCACACTATATGTAAAATGTGTAAAATATATATAAAAACTTTTCCTACATTATAGATTCAGATAGCTGTTAAATACAAATTATTTATCATCGTTATTCTTCTGCTTTGTTAGATACAAAATTTTCGAATTATTTAAGTTTATAATTTTCCTTTTTTCTTTAAAACAAAACAAAAAAAATAACAAAATATAAAATATTAGCAACCAAAAAAAAAATTATATAAATTTTTAAACCAATTTTTAAGAGAGAAGAATATCTTCTGTACGAGTATTTAACATTTCTTTTTTTTTTTATCATTTATCATGACTTTGATAATAATATAGTAAAGAATTGAAATGAAAATTTTCTTTATAGATTATTTAAAGAAAATTACACAGTACCCATGGTATCTCTAGTACATTATGTGTATGTATATATACTAGGTATACCTATATGCGTTCGCTAAGTTATAAACGTACAAACATTGTATGTTGCTCATATTGTATTTTCATGAATTAGCAGAGCGATTAATTACATACAGGTACGAGTATTATACTGCTGTATATTAAATTAAATTTCACCTCTCGAATATTAATTCATTATTTAATTTTTTTTATTATTTTCAACTTTTTATATACAAATAAAGTTTTAATGAATTTATACGTACATAGATATAAATTCATTGTTGTAGTTAGTAGAGTATTAATTATAGATTATAGTGAGATGACTCACATTTTACCTACCTGATCCTGATTATGGTCATCCACAATTAATGTAATACATGAAAAGAAAATTGAACAAAAAAAAAAAATTACAAAATTATAATTCAATTTAAAAATACTTGCATATTTATTTAAAAAAATATATTAACAACAACTGTAAGTGTTTGTATTTATTTAAAAATCTTTTACAGAGAGAAAAATTAAAATTGCAATAACGAATTTCATTTCATTTCGATTATTTAATTTGGGCTTCCCTTAAATTATAAAATTTTCCTTGAAAACATATCGTATACAAAAACTGCAGAATTAATTTTAGTATATTGCAGTGTGAAATTAGTTATGACATTAGAGGAGATCGTATATAAATCGAGGAAATATAAAGTTCCATGTGCTGCTATTTAACGAAAAATCAATCTAAAAATTATAAGTATTTCCCAAAAATCAAAAATAAAGTTTATGTCTTAACGCCAAAAATATTGTATTTCAATTGACTCATTTTCATTTTTACAGATTTTCAAATAATAAGGGGATTCATTGTACAAGGAACCAATCATTTTAAGAAAATTCTATACTTGGAAACGTAGAAATCAAACGTAGGTCCAAAAGAAAGGCCCGGAATTATATTGTGGGACTCTGTTAAAGAAGATATAACAAATTCGATATTAGGATTTGATTGACGGCATTAAGAGATCGAGAGAGGTGGTGGCGCATTCTTCAAGAGGCAAGGGACCGATCATGGTCTGAATAGCCATAGTGGTAGTAGTAGTAGTAGTAGTAGCAATTTCGATAAAATTGCAATTTTACACCATTTATCAGATAATTTATTTAATCCTTGAAACATTTAATTATTAAGAACAACTCTTAAATGAACTAAATTATAAATAAATGTTTCACTAAACAAATTAAAATATTAATTATTCAATTATTACAAAATATAAAATATAAATTAAATTGTAAATCATCAATTTTTATCAATGACACATTGTTCATCCATAATCTTTGATTTCCATTTAAAATAAACCCCCCATCATATTTAACACAAAACTTCATATCTTAAAAGCATTTTACGAAAATCGTATTAAAAAAATTAATAGAAATACAACAGAAATCTATCAATATAACAACAACTCTTATTCTCCTCCTGCGCTACCACCAAAATTGTGAAAATTAAATTTACTGTATATGTACATATATATCCAAATCCACCATACATCATACAGTGTCAACATCTCATAAATTAAAACTGCACAAAGATTATAACTTGTAGGTAGATAGGTATACCATTTTAAATTTATCTTCTAATTTATACGAGTATTTATTATTTTTGTTTACCAAATTTGAATTCATATTATTAAGCAAATGGGCAAACGAAAAAAAAAAAAAAATTATAATTTATCTTTTGTCAAAAGAAGAATATCTTTAAAAATGTTACTATACATGTTGTCGTCATTTATTATTATAAAATGAAATATAAGTTTAAAATGAAGGCTAAAAACAAAATGATTAAAAAAATGATTTTATTTTTTTTTTTGTTTTCTCGATTTAATTTTGTTGTTATTATGGGTTTTTTTTTTTTAGTTTAGTTTATTATTAAATCAATATCATTATTTTGTAGTATATTGCAGTTGATTACCTTGGATTAGATATACACACATAATATGGTATTCTATTAAATAAATAAATAAATAAATAACATGATATCATTGTCTTATAATTCAATTTTTGTCCATTATATAATAAGTTAAGTTTATGATTTTGTTTTTAGAAAAAAATAAAAAACCACAAGAAATTTAATCTGATCTGACAATTTGCTTAAAATGCATATATTCATACATAAGTTATCAACGTTTAATCGTATATAATATGTATACGAATGGATTTTTTTATTATCAAAATTAATATTCAAAACATTAAAAAAAATTAATTTTATTTAAAATTTAGTTTAATAAAAACTTTTCAAAAACTTTAAATTGATTCCTTTTTAAAAAACATTTTAGTTTTTTTGATATTAAATAATAATCAATTCTAATCGGAGAGTATCTTCAACTCATAACCATGATACAAAGCATAACAAATAATTTTCACACTGGCATGTTTTTCCGTACATTCTATACACATGAATACTGTATGTATGTATGTATATATCATGATCAATAGCACTAGATCACTATACAGACTCTAGCTCTAGGTGGAGCCGCCTGGGCTTTCACCAAAATGATTTCTAGACTTACATTTTACTACTATATAAGTACTGCTTATATGCATGTATGCTTTTTTCATAAGAAATATCTACCTACATTATATGTATAAGTACTTCTAGCTTTTAGTATTATAATACATAAAAAATAGATAACCGGAAACATCTCAACGAAATTATAAATTCATAGATAGAAAAAAAAATGCTCATAAGACTGGCCAATATCAAAAGGCATATCAAATGTGATTGACCACAACATTATCGTATATACGAGTCTATAACTAAATATATAGTATCGTAGTATCTCATGGCTATTTAAAATCTACGTAAAATTGTAAGATAAACAGCAGCAGCAACAGCAGCAGCAAAAATACAGCAGTTTATTCTACACAAACAGCAACATACATGTTCTTTATAAGCTTATCAAATGTCTGGCTAGTCTTGTGAAATATAAGATTTTATATTTTATTTATTTTTTATCTTTTTTTTATTTATTTTTTTCTTAAAATGTGTTTTTATTTTCAAAATTTATTTATCCATTTGAAATACTATCCAACCACTACATATAGTAAATCTGGTCTGAACAAATCTACATACATATACAGTATATCTACAGCAACAGCTTTCATAAGTGAATGTAATTAAACATTAGACAAGCACATGATGTACATATGTATGAAAGTACTTACTTACATAGTAAATTATGTGCATTTGAGTATAAGAAAAATTTTTAAATTTCACTTACTTTTTACCATTTAGCCCGTGTATTAATTTACTATACTCATACTCATATATGCATACCTATAAATGCATACAATATTCACATACTATGTCTGCTTATCATAAATCAGTAGCATGTGGATTTAAATAATGTAAAAACAAAAAATAAAAAGTTCCAATAAGTATATAGATACACAAGTAAAGTGAATTACGATCATGAAAAGTATCTCACTTTTATAAGACCACATCTCATTTAATTTTCGTTTTTTTATTGAAATCTATGCGTAATTTATGTACATATGTTATATACAGAGGGTATATCTGTATAGTTTTTAAGTGATTTCACTATAAGAGTATATACAATTACAAATCTGAACTGGATAAGAATTATTATAAAAAAAATAAAATCAAGATATTCAAATTTCTGCTTATCTTAAAGTGGAAACATTAATTTTTATAAAAAATGATTCAATTTTTTTTTCTTGTATCTCATTTGATGTACCGTACCTACTATAGGTATTTTATCTAGAAATCTTAATTTGTATCGCATAATTGCATATATGTCTTATCACAATGTTTTTTTTTTGTTTTGTTTTGTATATATTTTTTTTTGCTACTTTATTTATCCTTTATCTTCATTGATTAGATAGATCACATTTCGATAACTTCAAGTTTTTACTCCTAACCCACATTATATAAATCTCTCTATATATCTGTACCTTAGGAATCATATGGTGTGGTGTGTAATTAAAAGTTCAAATTTCAATTTTCAATTATTAACTTTGTGGTCAGTCTTCTCTTTCATTGATTGAAAACTGATATCTTAAGTTGAATACGGCTATGCAAAATGATGCCCATCTACAATTTTTTTTCTTTTTGTTTTTTATTTTTAAAATTTTTTTTTTCTTATCTTTTGATTTTAAAATTTCCACAGACATTATTAACCTCACCAACCATACATATCACCATCATTTATGTTACAATGAATTACTAGCATATTATATACCACATCTGTATGTTATCTTGAGAAAATTTTCTTCAATTCATACGATGATCGTACATTTACGAGGCTACGAGTATTTGCAGACACAGACTGCTAAAAAAACATTAAACTCCAGTTTATTAAATTACGTTTAACTTTGCGTCTATAGTAAAAAAAAAAAACAAAAAACAAGAAGTTATCTTAAGCGTAACATGCAACAAGAATTATCTATCCACTACTCTTTCAATTTCCAATCCAATAAAAACAACAACAATCAACGTTGTTTCTGTTTTTATTTTTATTTTCTTCTCTGTTTTTATATTTTCATTTTTAAGCTTTTACGTGTTTCACCATGTTTTACGTTAAACGTGGCTTTACACATTTCGTTTCATTCACATACTACTCACTACACTGTACACTACACTACAATTTCAATCAACAAGGTGTGTTATTAGCATTAGCATAGAGAAGGAGAAGATTCGAGTGAATAGTGGCACAGTAAGAGTGTAAATAAAATACACACAAGATCCGCAAAAAATAAAAGAAAGATAATTAAGTTTTTTTTTTCTTTTTATTTTTTCTTCATCTTTTTGTATTCAATTTGATTTCAGTTCAGACTCCAAGCAAAGTTGTTGATGTGGATATTCAGTTATATGTATTATTATTAATTCAGTTGATGTTAAGTGATCGATCTATTTACATGAACGAAAAGAATTATGTATATACAGATTGAAGTGTAAAAATATTAAAATATAAAAAATAAAAAAATTTATAAAATTTTTTGTGTGAAATTCAAAACATTTTCGAAAATTTTTGAAAATTTCAAAACAATTCTGATTTTTAATGAACATTTACAATTCATTGCAATAATTTAGTTTTTTCATTTTATGAGTAAAGAAAACAGGAAGAAAGTAGTGTAAACAAGGAAAACATTAACAAAGTGATTCAATTATTTTGTGTAGTTTTTCTTAAAATTTTATAATCAATTAATTGTTAAGCAGATTTTTTTTAAAATCAAATTGGAAATAAGAGTGGAACATTTTAAAGATTTTTTTTTAAAAAACAAAAAAAAAAAAGAAGGTAAACACTGAATATTGATCGTTACAAATTTTGTTGATGTAAGAAAATATTCTTTTTAATCAAACTCTCAAGTAATATATTTCCGAAAATAATAATAATAATAATAATAATAATAAAAATAATAACCTGTGTTGTAATTGTATAATTGTTATCAATAACTGAAATTGAGTGGAGAAAACTAAGTAAGTAATAACTAGAAATCAACAAAGCAAAGAAAAATTATTTAAATTCTGAATAAATCTCAATTGAAAAGGTAAAACTAAACAGTTTTCAATAAAATTTGAATGCATAAATACTTATGTACAAAATTTCATATGTATATACTCGAAAATATAAAAATTGAATGTACAAGTAATGTGTAGCATATAAAATGAATGAATTTATATATTTTATGAAATTGCAATAAAAACATAAAATTTTAATTAAAATTTTACAAGATTTGAACCACATCTGGATAATATATCGATAGTAAAAATAAAAAAAAAATATATTTTTTTTGTCTGATTAATGCAATGTCAGTATTTTATATTTGAAACCAAAACTTTGATATGTACACATACAACAGAATACGACATACATATGCACATAATATTTTTGTGTACTTTAGAATAGTATGTTCATGAACATTATGTCAAAGTAATAAAATTTTAACATTTGACATGATTTCATTTATATAAAAATGCATTCATGTAAATTCATACGATTTTGCAATATTTGAAACGAACATACATGTAAAGCACATACATATACGAGTACAGCAGAAATAAAAAAAAAAATATCATGCACTACATAAATGTACATGCATTATATTTTATCCAAAAATTGAATTTTGTTCATCAAACGACGTATCTTTTCTTGAGGTTTTCAAGTTATATAATTCTTGAGAATATATGGTTTCCCTTACCTAAAAGAATCAAAGTTTAATGTTGTAAAAGAAATATTATAATTTTTTCATGAAATAAGGATAAAAAAATATAGCAAAAGGTAAATGAAAATTTATCTATA
The DNA here is from genome assembly GCA_951394055.1 of Villa cingulata. Taxonomy (NCBI): domain Eukaryota; kingdom Metazoa; phylum Arthropoda; class Insecta; order Diptera; family Bombyliidae; genus Villa; species Villa cingulata. Next base: position 12,551,041 of record OX596020.1, on the reverse strand, counting down.
TAAAATGAAATTTTGAAAGAAATGTTATACTTTTAGTTAGAGGGACTCATTTAATAGGTATCACAAAGAATTTAATTTTCATGAATTTGTATCGAAAATTTTTTTTTTTTTGATGCTGAGAAGCAATAAAATTTTCTATTACATATTTTTGAGAAGAAACATTTTTCATATAGAAAAAAAAAATATTCTTACTTGAAAGAACATGTCAAAATACATAACCCGAATATACGAGTATATACATTTATTTGAAACAATAAATTTATTATTAAATACAACTCTGTGTAAAAATACATATTTCACAATAATTCATTTATTTCATTCTCATACTGTATTTAAATTTATTTGTCAAAAAATTACATTGTGCAGTCACAATCACTGTTACGCTATTATATAAGTAGGTACCTACCGTCAAATGTTTGCGTTTCATTAAAAAAATTAACGAATTTAGCAAAAATGAAAAAAAAAGAAATTTTTTTGAATGTTCTAACCTATTTCTTTTCTTTTATTTGTCACTTAAAAAAAAACAAAAACATAAGTTATTATAAACTCTTTTTTTATTCTTTTATTTTACGAACATTCTCCCCATTTTCTATATTTTACTTTCTTTACTTCACTACATCTTTTTTAAGTTTCCAAAAAAAAAAAAATTATTTACCTCTTCATATTTAAAAAGACATATTAAATGACGACAGTATAGGTAAATGTTTTTTTTGATTCTTAATTTCGTTTATTTTATATTTTGTATATATGCAAGAAGAAAATAAACTTTTTTATCATTTTTTTTTTATAAGACTTCTTTCGTTTTACATTTTTTTTGTTTGTTTGACTTTATGACGAAATAATACCTAGCTATGTAGTACCTATATACATTTTATGGAAAAGATGACAAAAATCTACATTCAGCGCTGTACTGTATCATATCAAATTAAAGTTTATTTTTTTTTTTCAATTTTTATTATTATTATTATTTCGAAAGACAAAAAAATTATGTTTTTTTTTCTTCTTTTCTTTTCTTTCCTTTTCGTTTTTTTTTTTCCTTTTCCTTTTCGTGTTTTAAAAATTATCAGTTTTAATGGCTTCTTTACTTCTTATAAGCACATAGCGCTCACTCTGCAGAAATAAGATACATACTTTTTTTTGTAATTATCTTATTGTATGCATATTTACATTTATTATAAATTTATGTATAGTATAATATCTACATAGATATGCATGCATGTATGTCGATATATTTGAATATGTGCAGAGATACGTGTGTGTAATGTATATACGGTACAAGAAGATAGTATATTATGCTCCATTTTCTAGGTGAATGAATTCACACTTTGTTTTTTTTTTTTTTGAATCATCACTTACTGTTACAAAAACAAAATTACACGTGATGATGACTATATCAAAGGTGTTATTGTACAAATATGTATATGTATGTAACTACATATTTTATTGTTCATTTGTTATATGGAGTCAAACGGTGTTATTCGAATGTTCAAATTTCAAAACTATTAAAACACTGAAGAAATGTTCGACTTGATTTATAAGTAAAAATATTTTGATAAGTATTTCACCACGTTACACCCAACTCTATATACGTACACGAGTATACAACTCACTCACAACTATAAATGTAAATACTTTACACCTGTTTCTCTCTGTCTGTATAGACAAAATGAACTAGTATTCGTTTTGAGATTTTTTGTTTTATTTTGTCATTTTCTTTTTTGTCATTAAATAGCCAAGAAAAAATATAAACCGATCACTTAGCAAGCATTTTTCTCAATAATAATAATTAAAGTTTTGATTACCTGTGGTGATAATAATTAAAGTATATTTTCATAATAATGTGTATCAGCAATTCATTTTAATTCGAATGCGGTTCATTATTAAAATTTGTAATTAATGTATGTACAGTACATATTAATATTCATATTTATGTCAAAAATTATTGTACGAGTTTAATGTACTGTGTGATTCATAATTTTATGAAATTTGAAAAAAAAAAAAAAGTAATAAAACTGAGAAGATTACGATAATGAATAAAACGACTGTTATTAGGTGAAAGGTTTTTCTTTTTCTTTCTTGGTGGATTGTTATTTTGTGATTATCACAAGATATAAATCAAAAGGTCAACAAAGTTAATTTATGATTTTATTGTTGAATCAACTGTAAAAAATATTTTACAAATAAATGATTCGAATTAACATTTTTTTTTTATAAAACAAAAATTGTAGCAAAAAATAATTTTTTTAATTAGCAAATAGATGATAAAAAAATAATGTATGGGAAAACACGAGAAATTACGAAGATTTTCACTCCCAAAATCCTTTGCTACTTTGGTTCGGAATTCTAAATCAGTTCAAGAGAAATATAACAGGCATTTGTTCAACATTTTCATTCTATGTAAATTTTCAATAAATATACTTAGCTTAATAAATGTCGAATTAAAATAATTCATGCCAAAATTTTCAATTCTTCTTCACTTTCATCCAAAACACTTGGGTACGCCTTATCAAATCTTATCATCGAAAAGTGGATTTTATTTTTCACAACATATAGTTAAGATTGTTCGGAAATTATTGAAATCAAAATACCAGAACATTGATTAAAATTCATTCAATTATTAATTTTATTCATTGATTCAATAAAAATTTTCGAATTTATTACCATATATACCACTGCGATTGAAGTAAATTTTTTTTTTAATGTTTTAGGAATCATAAAATCTGCAATCATAAGTACTACAACAAAATACCCGTACATAGTATGTAGCATCTGTACGAATTTAAAAAAGATAAAATATATAAACATTTTGCAAAGAAAAGTTTCTTGAACTTGACCGTATATGCGTATAATGTCTATCCCTCATCCTATATTCTATAGAGAATAGGATATCCAATATGAAATGTAAGTACATAAGTACAATAATGTACACACCGTACCCACGTATATGCATTATATGCGTATACATCTTTGGTGCATTTATAAAAATTTTCAAACATCATCTGCATATTTTATTTTATCTCGCAATGATTTTCATTTTATATAATAATAATTATAAATTTTATTTTAATGCGTTATGTTTTTGCATTGCATACTACTTATGCTTATTATAGTATAGGTTATATATTTTTCTTTCATTTTTATACATTATAAAGTCTTTGAACTTCCGCCATAAAAATTTATTTACACATCATTTTCATCTTCAACTTCATCTTCATTTTTTATTTTGCTAGTCTTTTTTTTTCTTCTGATTGTTTCGCTTTTGTTGTATAAAAGTATAAGTATAATCGCTTCATCTTTTTATATGCATATTTTTGCAAAAGATCAACAAAATAGTCAATAAAAAAAAACATACAGACAACATTCAAACTCAAACTCATATATGCGTTTTTATGCATTGTATATCTGCGTATTAGATATTCAATACCTATGTGTATATAAGAATACATTGATTATTTAATTGCAAATTTCATTCGATGTGTGAATGAAAAACGAAGAATTTTATAAAGTGCTGCTATCAGTAATATACGATTGCAATTTTGCAATATCCAAACACGTGCAGACATCATTGTATTTATGTATTTTATAGTTTAGAAAAAAATACTATCGCAACTATTAAAAAATACTTAAATTTGCAAATATTCCATTTTACGTATACATACTGCATATTTTATTTATTTTTTTATACAGACACATAAATGAGTCTATATACGTGTATATAGTCTATCGAAAAACCAAATATTGCAAAACGAAATGATAATGACTGTAAGAGGTATAAAATACACATAAAATAAAATTTTTTTTTTTTAAACGGCAATTACTATACACACACAGATTAACAAATTATGGATCGAATATAGCAACATTTTGCAATAAGAGACTCATATATTAATCACAAAAAATAATAAATGTGGTAAATAGTATAACCAGTATAGATAGAGATAGAGGCACTAACAAAAGGGTGTTTCGAAATAAATATTTTTTTCAATTTGTGCTAGTTAATTTGGTATGATGACGTAATATTTCAATGATATTGATTTCAAAGTAATGCAGTACACAGTATACACAGAAGACATAAATGTGAATTGAATAAATTGAAAAAACTTGCTACCAAAATTATGTAAAGAGCGCAAGAAGAAATAATAAATGCTGACATGGGTTTCAAAACGCATCGATACATACAACTTTGAAGCATAAATTAAGCTTCATTTGAATTGATGTGTTTCAGCAACAAGTCTTTGAGTTCAATAGTTCTTAAAGTCGTCCAAAATTTAAAACCAATCGAAATGACAGTTTAAGAAATATTTTTGGGATTTGATATCAAAATTTATAGAACATTTAAATTTTTCAAAATTTCTCAAAAATTATGCATAATTTCCAAAAAGTAATGAATTTAAATTTCTTTAATTATGATTTGAAATTAAATTTCTAATATCAGTGTAAATTAATTCAATTTTAAATTTTTTCAAAATTTATTTTGATTTTTGAAACTTTAATTTTTTAAAATAATATTTAGATAAAGATTTTTAAAACTATTATAGAGTACCTATACCCACCCTATATAAAAATTTCATAAATTATTTTCAGATATCAAATCAATCAGTATCAAATTATTTTCCATCCAAACGCATTTTAGTATATTCATGTAATATTTTTTTTTCTCAGGTTTCCTGTTCAAATTTTTGTTTTTGTTTCTTATGTTTTCAATATGATACTACAAGTACTAATACCTACAGAATATGTGCTCGCTGAATTAACTCTCACCTCACCAATTTTAATGATAATGATAATGATGATGATACATACATCATCCCCATATAATTATCTTTAATCATTATTATGAACCATTATCATTATAATTTTCTTTTCAACGTTCAATGTATTTTATTACGTACACATTGTACACATTTTATAGTATCTGAATATAGATATGTATAGATAGATGATACGTGTAAAGTATTGCATTTTGTTATTGACTTATTGTTAATTTTATTTATGTGTAAAGTACGTTACATGAAAATTTTTATAATTCAACTGAAATTTAATGCAATTTCCTATTGTTGATTATGAAAAACGATCGATAGAAAACTATGGATAGAGCATAAATAAGAAATTAATTTTAGAGCCTTTTCTTTTTTCATAGTTTACAATAAATTTATGCATTTTCTATTTGTGATGATATGGTTAGCAATGTCGACACTCGACATAATAACAATAAAGACCATAGCACCGATAATGAGTAAGATAAATAAAACAAAATATTTTTTTTAAATTCATGTTACATACATACACATACAACATACGTGTACTCGTACGTGTTGTAATCATATGCAGAATAAAAACAAAACAAATGAGAAACATAAAGTCACAAATAATATGTACACTGTTCGCATATATATTTTACATTCATTTTGCATATCTAATACATGTCTAAAAAACTCTCATGCTCTTAGAAAAAGAAAAACATACATACAAATAGTGCCAAGGTACAAACACATGCACTGAATTATTACGAATAATATGAAAAATAATCCAAGCAACCATTCATGTATTTTACCCAAATAAAGGTACTAATCAAACGAGCAAACTTGAAGACCTCAAATGGGGTCATTATTTTACTACTACTACTACGTAATATTTTTACTTCTTCTTAATTTTCTTTTAAACTGTTTTCTGAATGTTACATAAAAAAGAAAGAAAAATATACTGATTGTAAAATCTTGTGTCACGAACAAAAATTACCGTATACGTATATACCAATAAATATGCACATAAGTACATACGTATACTATAGTACATGAATTGATCCATAGATATACAAAAATCTGCAGACAAAAGCCGAAATGAAGAAAAAGATATTAAAATGAAGATAACCTTGCTACATATTATTTTGGCCTTATTGTTTATGATTTTTGATTAATCTGAACTTACAATTTACACCTCTATATGAGTATGAATACAGCGTCGGTTTTAGTCTCTTGGGCGCACGATGCACTTATGCGCTTCTAAACGTTTCGTCATCTAGGTTGAAACTTTACTATTATAAACTTTGAATTAATTTTTGTTTATTCTACCAGTACAAAATTTTAATTTCTGTGTTTTTCTATCAGAAAAACTTACATACATCCTTATCACGTCACACAAGAGGTAGGATTATATAGATGCCTACTACACTGTACAGTATAATATACAGAAAAAATAAGAAGAGAAACTATTATTCGTGTATCTTTCTAATTTTACTTCTACATCCCAAATGCTCAAGAGTTCAACGAGCATGTTTGTTTACAAATGAAAATATAGGTCAAAACATTTATCGGTTTTTCTTATATTCACGGATCTTGTTTCAATTCGAAATTCTTCTTCGTATACGCCCACTACAGTGTATTACATAACACAAACAAGAAAAGGAGAAGAAAAACTACTATTCGTATATATTTCTACTTTTCTTTCTACTTCCCTTTCTCTTCTCATTTTCTTGTGTAAATTATTTACCACGCTGTAGTGGGTGTTTACGAAGAAGAAATTCAAATCAAAACAAGATCCGTGTAAACAAGAACAACCTTTATAAATGTATTGACCTATATTTTTATATGTAAACAAACATGTGGTTATTTAACTCTTGAGTAGTATTCATGTTCAAGATGTTAGAAGGAGAAGTAGAAATAAAAGTAGAAAGACATGTGAATACTCGTTTCACTTCTTATTTTCTTGTGTAAATTATGTACCACACTCTAGAAGACGCGTACGAAGAAGAATTTCATATCGAAACAATATCCGTGTATACGTTGTTCTTTTATATATTCACCAATCACCATGCGAGCATTCAAAGAGAAAATTTTCGCAGAGAACAATTTTTTTTTACTGTGATTTGTAGAATATTTTTTCTAATAACGGATATGTGAATTTCACTCTGTCTCTGTCCTATTCGAAACCCCGAGATTTGACGCCCGGTTTTAGTGAACCATTTAAACCTATAAAAGCACCGGATATGTTTGAATATTTGTGTGTACATGTACGAGTATGAATGTACGTTACGTTATTGCCACGAAAAAGTAGATATTACAGAATTAGTATATTATTATGGAATCACAATTCTAAGTTGATTATTATTATTTCTTCATAAAGTCGATGATATCTTGATTTTTTTTATTTTATATTTTTTTTTTTTTACATAAAGAAGAAAATATCGCTTAATTTTATACATATATAACATACTACTACCACTACTACGTAACCAAACATTACGAAACTATCCGTTTTACTTCGCATTTTCTTGCCTCTAATTATCATTTTTACGTAATAAAATGCTATGAATTTGAAATTTGTCTACATTAACCACATAGATAACTTATCTATGATGACATAACTACGATTAGTATAGATATAAGAAAGTTAATGTTTGTGTGAGTACAAATATATGAAAAATAAATAAACAAAATTATAAAAAATTCATTATAAAAAAAATAATTTGACATCAAAATGTTTTTCATTTTAATTTAAATTTCTCAATTTAATTACAACACAGATTTTATTATTTATAGTCTTCTTTTTTTTTTTTCCTCGATATGCCAAGTAATTTAATTTGATTGAAAAAAATTAAATAAAATAAAAGATATATGTACGATCTTATGCAACAACTTATACAAAATAAATGAAAAATTGATTTTTATTGATTATTATTATTATTAAATTTGTGAATCTTTAATTTGAAATTTCAAGAAAGAAATTTAAAAGAAATAATCTAAAAGTTAACTTTAGCATGATTGGAAAATAGAAATACTTTTTTTACTTGCGTATTCTCTGGATAAAAATATAAATTGAATCAATTTCTAAGAATAAAAAATCTGAACAATTATAATGTAACCCACAAAAAATAAAATATCGTACATAGTATGAGTACATGAATGTTACATGTGTGTCTTACCGTATCTTACCTACATACATATTTATACGAACAAAGTATATTCGATACACTATTCACCGATATATATTTTATTTATTTTTTTATATTATTATTTTCTTGAAGAAAACTTTTTTCAATTCTGAAATTAGTGATATGTACTCGTATTGTATGTACGAGTATTTTTATGATAATCGTAGGTGCGTGAAAGTTTTAGCATTTAATTATCAAGAATGAAACTATTAAAACTCATAATTGTGTGTGTGTATACGCATACATAAATACTACAGTATTCTCATTCATTCGTACATAAATAAATTACATTTCTATTATTATTACATGCATGTACATTTTCAATATACATTCAAACATATAGGCTTAAACTCTTTAGTTGGTATAGTCATAACATAATAATTGATATTGAACGAATAACAATAATAATAATGAATGAAAAAAGAAAATTTAATATTTTCTTCTTGTTGATATATTTTTTTATAATACTATTTTAGATACGTGACCGATTAATATTAAGGTCAGTAGATAAACAATTCGTGTCCAAATATAAAACCACGTAAATAATTCATATTTTTTTCTTTATACACTTTTATATGTAGTATGTATATCCCAGTATGAGTATTGGTATACATATTATGTTGTAATATATATGCACAATATAACCGTCAATAATAAAAACACCAAAAGAAAATTATTAAAAACAAATGCAAAGAAGAAGAAAACTATTACACTGGAAGAGTTGTATATAGAAAATAATACACATATGTATCTTAAAGATTTATAACAGATATTTTTATTACACATGTAAGTATTATACAGTGATTAACATAATTCTTATGACACTGGGCAGAAAAATTAAAGTAGCAATCTGATTGCATTAATCCATCATCATTTATATTTAATTTGATTTACGTTTCATTCACACGAATAAAATATAATATGGTTTCATGTTTATTTGAAACTCACAACTGACTATGTGTATAACATGAAATGAGATCAACTAGGAAACACCATATAGCCGATAATAAATAATTTTCCAATTATAATTATTTCATTGCAAATCAATCATTATTCAAGGAATGATATAGGTACATATAAAAAGCACTTCTAAACGTAATTAAAATGAGACGACATGTCAACAACCTATAATTTTGCTCTTTCGCTAAGAGTAAGTTTCGACTTTGAAAAATTTCGAAAACAACAACAAAGATTTTACATACAAAAATTTAAAAAAAATGCCTTTGCATACCTTTTAGGTGCTAATAAAAATGGATTTTTGAATATTAAGTGCACGCGGATACTCAGTCCATTATGGCACCGCCGATCAGTAATTTCTTGTCAGATATATCGTCCAATTTATCATCAGTAATCAGTTACTGGTGTACATTGCTGATGGGAAATTAATGATCGACTTGGGCAAGAGTAGCGCGCTGGCTGGGGTTCGAACCGTGATCTCAAGATCACAAGACCGACACCCAGCCATCGAGCTATTCAAGCACCTCATGAATATTTTGATGAAAAAGAACATAATTTTATTTTATTAATAAAAATGGAAATATAACAAATTTTTATACTTTTTTTCGTAAACTCTTCAGAATAGTCCAAATTTTATTTTGATACCAAAATCATATAGATATAAGAAGATTTAATGTATGAAAATAGAAGTCAAAATTGAACGATTTTCCAAAAAAAAAACCCTCTCCTTTTTTAAGAACTATAACTAAATTTAAGGACCTAAAATCAAAAATGTGCTATATTCAAGCACCACAATATCCTTCAGGCTACCTATATTCAAAATTTCAAAGAAATTGGTCAATCAGTGTTTGGTGTACGAGGTGCATTTGGAAGCCGAAAAATCGCAATTTTGACAACTTTGACACCCTGTAAAAAGGAAGCAAGGACAAATTTTCTTTTAAAAAAAACGCTCCGTTAAGCATCACAATTCCTATCAAAGTTTCTATGTTTCTTATGATTTGAGAATTATTTTTCGCACAAAAACTGAATCACGTTAATTTTTTGAGTTACTGTCAACGGATATATTATGCCATGATGTAGTACATGAGTGCATACCATCACAATAAATTATTGTTTTTTTTTTTAATATTTTCTTAATCAAATTGTTATACCAACACCCCAATGCTATAAATCTTACGTTGTTATATATTTTCTTCATATTTTTCATTACATTTTATACAGCTTTTTCACTACGATACTCATTTTTTTTTTGATATTTGTCTTGTTCTATTTTATGATTTCATTTACTTTTTATTGTAATCGTATATCAATTAATAAATTATTATTAAAAATAGTTACGTACATATACATGTACTCGTACTAAGTTATTGATTAAGTTTTCAATATTAATGAAAATATCAAACTGCTACATCCAACATTTCCCATTTTCATAATACATGAATGTATCATATACATATACTCGAATACCACACCCATGCCATATAAGAAGTAAAATGAATAGCACATGTAGTGTAAATTATGTATAGAAGGCATCTACTTATATAATACTCATATGTTCACGTATTAAAAATTAATTTAATAGATATTATGACATGTAATTATGAAAATACTTATTAGAAATATTAAAAAAAAATAATATATACAACATATAATTCTATTATTTTTATTATTATTATTATTATTAATTTTTGAATTAAAATAGTATACATAGATAACATTTTATAGATCGATATTAAATTCAAGAATGTTCCAGAAATAGTATAATTTATAATGAAAATTTTAATGAGTTTTTTGATTATTATTTTTATTATTAGGTTTTCAATTATGAAGGTTACAAGTACAGAATACAAAAGAAAATGATCAAAATACCATTATCTATGTATGTAGACATTGTAGCTGTATGGTCTGTGGTATAACTATATACGTTCGCAAAACATTCTTTAATATGAAAATATAAAAACTTTATACACATGTACGGACTTCAAAAGATTTTTCAAATTAAATTTTCAGATTAATTTCAATTTACACAATATGTCAGTCCATTCTATATTGAAAATCTTTCAAGAGAAATGCGTCATAAAAATGTTTAATATCCTGCAATAAAATAAAAAAATTATTTTATCTGTTGTAATCCTTATTCGCTTTTATGTTTTTAATATGTACTCGTACATATATGTACGTACGCTATACTATTTGTGTATACACGTTATTTAATTTATTTCTGATGTTATTTTGTCATTTTTTATTTGCAATTAAAATTAAACTTATGTACAACTGATTTAATTTTAATTTTATTTACATTATTTTTTTTCTGTGGTAGGTATCATTTTAAGATTTTATTTTTTTTTCCCGATTCTCATTTCATTTTATCATTTAATATGATTTTATGTTATTGCCACTGAAATAACATTCAGCAATCAAAACATTCAACCTTTTATTGCCTATTCCACTATTTATATTTTCATTTTATTATTGCCACACAATCATAATATTCGTTTATTATTATTTTTATTTTGCTTCTTATTCGACCTCATTCATTGATCAAATTTACAATGAGATTCATCTATTAACTCGGTGTAATATTGTGTGTGTAGTGTATGTATAGTACATTATATCGTATTTCTGTGTCGGAGTTATTTATCTCATATCATATGATGCGGCGGACGTAGTATATGATGTGCTTTTACTCTTTAATAAATACGAAAATAATACAATTGGATACATTAGTACAAATATATTGTAACCTACATATTCGATCGATCATTCTATTATTTATTTATCTACATTACATCATATTTTTATCTATCATTCTGTAATTTTCTTTTATATATGTGATAGCAACACAAATATACGTACGTACTCGTACATTATTTTTCATTTACCTGATACACATACTTTTCTTTAAAAAGACTATTTACGTATTTAGATCATGTACGATATTAGTATAGTGGTTTTCATTCATTTTATTTATTTTATTCACATACTGATGCACGGGAGTATTTATCATACCTATATAATCTTAAGTATAACATGAATTTTATCATATGTATTTTCTATATTGCACTGACTGATATTATTTTTTCTTGTATAATACACATACGTATATGTAAATAAAAGGAAATTTATAAATACAATTTTATCAGAATCTATTATAGAAAAAAACTGTATCATACATATGTATATTCAACTTTCATATAATAGAAATGCATGAGTTTTTATTCACATTTCAAAATATTTAACATTCATTCCCTTTTCGGTTATCAGTCGGTGAAAAAAGTACACATATTTCTTTAATTCTTGTTTTTTTTTTTTTAATTCAATTTTATTTGAAAATTGTTTTTTTCTTGTAAACTTCATTTGTAGAATGAATGTTCATTATCTACTATTTGCTTGCATCTAGGCAAAAATCGGACGGACAGACGGACGGATTCTTTTTTCTTGCACGTACATACATAACTATACTGGTATGTAATATGTGTAGTATTTAATAGAGAAAATTTTAAAACTATTAAACTCTATTATGACTTTCTAGTAGTATTTAGTTGAATTTATCTCAAAAGTTTACGTATATCGCATATACGTATTTATAGTACATTTGTAGATGCATCTAAATATTTATACATAGTAAACGATAATACACGTACAAGTACATACGAGTATACATACTGTACATGTGAAAAAGTGTATTCAATGAACCATAACCGAAACGATACTATGCAGTAATATACACAGATTACCATTAAAGAATTTAATTTAAATCCTACCTACATGGTATATGGTATCTAGAAAGTAGCAGCATCAATTGTAAATACGTTTCTGTTATTTCTATAAAATATCTACACACATATCTACGAGTATTTACAATTGATATACATATATGTACATATTTAATAGTAGAAATATAAGTGAAAATTTTATTATATAATAGATAGTAGATACAATTTTAATTGCTATAATATATAGCCGCATGTATAAATAATTATCCTTTACGGTCAATATTCTCTCAAAATTTATGCAAAAAGAAGCTATATATGTATTTGTATGAGTATGATATAGTAAGAAGTATTTGCGATCATTAAAGTATTTATACATCACAAAGTAAATATATATAGGTACACATAATATGTATGTACATTTATGCATATAAGTATTATTTATATATACTGTACTTTATACATTATGTAATGTCTCTTGATTATACAAATTTTCGATTTTATTTAAAACTTTAGAGAAATGTGAAATGGTTATTACGAGTATATAGACGAAAATTTAAATACTTACATTTATACATACATACAGACATTGTATAAATAAGTTTAATTCGTTCCCTGGAGATATGTAAATTTCTAATGTCTAAATGCCACATATGTACAAGATATTTTTATTTTTTATTTCAATTTTTTTATCCTTACAATGTCCCTCTCTTGTCCTCTTCGTACACGGCTAATACAGTGTAGTAGTACATATAATACGCACAAGAAAATAATAAGAGAAACTACTATTCGCATGTCTTTTCATTTATCTTTTTTACTTTCTTTTCTACATCTCAAATACACAAGAGTTCAATGACCATGTTTGTTTACACATGAAAATATAGGTCAATACATTTATCGATGTTTCTTGTTTACACGGATCTTTTTTCAATTTAATATTCTTCTTCATGCTCGCCCACTGCAGAGCAGTACCTAATATATGTACAAAGGAAAATAAGAAAAGAAAACTATAGTATTCACATGTCTTTCTACTTTTATTTCTACTTCTCCTTCTACATCTTGAACTTGAATGAATACTAGACTATTCAAGAATTAAATAACATTTGTTTACATATTAAAATATAGGTCAATACATTTATAAAGGTTGTTCTTGTTTACGCGGATCTTGTTTTTTGTTTTGAATTTCTACTTCGTGAACGCCTACTACAGTGTGGTAAATACTTTACACAAGAAAAGGAGAAGAGAAAGAGAAGTAGAAAGAAAATTAGAAAGATACACAAATAGTAGTTTGTCTTATCCTTTTCTTGTTTCTGTTATGTACATACTACACTGTAGTAGCTGTGTACGAAGAGGAAATTAAAATTGAAACAAGATCGGTGTAAACAAGAAAAATCGGTAAATGTTTTGAACTATATTTTCATGTATAAACAAACATGGTTATTGAACCCTTAATGTTTTAGAAGTAGGAAAAGAAATAGAAATATACGCGAATTTTTTTTTCTTATTTTGCTGTTTACATATATTAGGAGGTGCTGTACTGTAATAGACGAGTATAAAAGTATAGTAAAGTTTCAACCTTGAGGGCGAAAAGTTTAGAAGTGTACCCGGGCGTCTAAGAGGCTAAAACCGGCGCTGTTTATACAACTACTTTAAAACTACCTTTTACCTTTTACACTCTATTACAATTAATAGATAATCATTCCTACATTTACTTGTACAAGCATACATCACCTTCATATAATTACATTTACATACTTTGATTTCCATTCACATTATAAAAAAGATCTTACTTTTCTATACTTCCGTCATTAATTCAGAGTTCACGATTTTTATGTTAATTTATCATGTATCAATTGTTTTTTTTTATTATTTATTTAAATCATTTATTTATTTATTCGTTTGTGTATGAGTAGGTATGTAAATGAAAAACGATTTGATACTCAATACGGTCAATTTTACTGCCAAATATATGTATATTATTTTCTCTCTTTATTAAAAATCGTGCAAAATATAAATTTGTTTATAATACCTAACCACTATAAGAGTAATAATGTATATTTTATTATTTTTATTTTTCCTAAAGTCAAACAAATGAATCGAATTAATTAATAAATGAAAAAAAAAAAGTTACAAAAATAATAAAGAAAATGAAGAGAAACAAAATAATAAATTGCATTAAATTCCAATTATTCTGAAATGATCAGTTTAAAAATGATAATAAATAATCGGCATCAATCTTTTTTCGATATGCATACATACTGCAGTACTATGACACACTGTGAAACTGTTATAAATGTATAATATAGGTACCTAACTAAAAAAAAAAATATCTTTTACTTTGTTACTTTTAACAATAAGTATTTTGCAATTTAGAAGAAGTTTACATTGGATTACTACACTATCATAAAATACCCAGCTGACCAAGTGAACTCATAGTGAATTCATTCTGAATTCATTTCAACCAAGTGATTCTTCACGTGAACGTTCACAGTGAATTCACAGTGAAGATATTTTATTTCAAAAATTTTTACGCTATGGCTGGTCACAGTGAATTCACTTAATGAATTCATTTTGAAATCACTTACTGAACATTTAATGAAAACACGAAATGAATTCATATTGAATGCAGTTTGTGAGGGTAAAATATCATTCACAATGTGAGTAATCAATGAATCTCGGCTCTGATTATTATATTCCTACTTTTCGTTTTGTTTTTTCAATGATTTAAATAAAAACTCTTCAATCACCTAATAATTAATCACTTCGTTATTTTTCATTTATTTTACTTTTTATTTTTAATAAACTAATATTACACAGAATTTAAAACAGTTGCTTATTCCTTATTCTTAGACTCAAATAACTACATTTTATATTGCTTCAGTTTACAAATTAGTACATGAAAAAGAAATACAAAATTTCACTTTACGTTCACTAAGTGATTCCATAGTGTTACGCTTTGTGAATCGCAACCATTTTACAAAGATAAAACGAATGAATTCGCCTAATCATAAAATTAAAATAAATAGTCGTCATTCGTTTACATAAATCGTCATTCATCAAATGAATTTTATATGAATATAATTCATATTTCAATCACTTGGTGTATTCATAATGTATCCATATTTTTGAATAATTCACTTATTTTTCATTTCGTGTTTTCAAAATGAATAAAATAAAAACTATTCAGTTCGTGAAGATTTTTGGCATTCACTGTGAATTCACTGTGAACCTAGTTCACTGAATGGTCAGCTGGGTAGTAATACGTTAACTGATCGGAATTATAACGGAATTTTGCCCTAAAAGTCAATACCATTAAAAAATTTTCTCCTTTTTTTTTTTCTTTAAATATATAATAATTTATGCATTCATCATAATAATATCCATCTAAGTATATAGTGTGTATGTACATAATATTCATATCCATATGTTTTATCTACACATATACGAGTATAAATACTTACGAGTCCACATATTTATGATGCTTGCTTGTGAATGTCCAGCAGGTAAAACTGATTAAGAATTATTACAACATTTCGATATGGACATAATAATGTTTAAAATATAAACAATAATGATTGTTGACAATACACATTAAAATAAGAAATTTATATTTCGAAAGAAAAAAAGAAACGTAATAAAGATATAACAAGTTGTATAGTTAAAAATGATTTTCTCTTTTTTCTTTATCTCACAAAATGTATCTTCAGTTCTCATACATATGATTGTAATACGAATGAAAGTAACATATGTGTATATACATATATGTATCTGATCTGATGATGCTGAAAGAACGGTATTAAAAGAAAACCTTATCAAAATGTATACAAGAATTACAGTCAAATTCCTCTAAGTCGAAATTCCTGTAATTCGAATTTTCCTCTATCTCGAATTTTACAGACATTTTTTTGCGTTCCCTTGAAATTTTCATAGTTAAATCATCCTCTAAGTCGAAATTCCTTTAAGTCAAATATTCCTCTAACTCAACATTTTTATCAAGTTTTTGTCGATCTTTAAATTCCCTTAACTCGAATTTAAACATGAAACAGTGCTTTAAATTTCTTTACATACATACATATTTGGATACATTTATTTCTAGTTAGCTTAACACTTGTTCTATGATGCAAAACATGATTATTCATGTTCACTTTTGTTTGGCTTGTGTATATACAATATGCAAAAATTACAATGAAGAATCAATATCTGTTTGTTTCCGAATTCTGTAATGCAAAACATGATCATTCTGATTTAGAAAATGCCATTCAAATATTACAGAATGCTATTGAAGTGACTCCTGGTGTTCCTGATGAGGTGCATGTTAGCTTGTATAAATTAGAAACCTTTTTTAAGCAAAAAAATGTAAATTTTCAATCAAAAATAACTGATTTTTTCTCAAAATAAATTAAACAAATATGTACATATCTAAACATGTATGCCCACTGTTTTTTTTCATATACATACATATTTTTCAAAAAAAAAAAAAACTTATTTTTTATTTATGCCATTTTTGTAAAAATTTATCTAATAAATTGTACGAATTTTATTTATTGATTTAATCCACCTAAAATCATTTTTTTTTTCAATTCCTCTAACTCAAAATTCTTCTAAAATCCCTTTAACTCGAAGTAATTTTGATGGCAGTTGACGATTCGAGTTAGAGGAATTTGACTGTATATTGTATTGGCACATAACGATCGAGTGTGTATATATTTTTATGATGTCGGCTTCTATTTAATTTTGTTTGATTTTCATTTTAATTTTTATTTTTATTTTTAATTTTTTTATTATTTTTCCTTTCTTCATTATTAAGAAATATATTTTTGAGAAAAAAAAAAAAAATTGATACCTACGAAGATAAAATAAATTTAAAAATTTTCTGATTGTTCCGGGTACAAGATTCTGAATGAGTAGTATCTACATATATGTATGTACCGTGAGAGTTTAAGAGTATATATATAAGTATGTAACTTAACATACTAAATATTTAAAAATCTAAAATACAGAAATACAAAAAAATTGTTTACATGACACATTTACCATTCACCAAATAAATGTATCTACCTTCTTATATACTTTATTTCGTATTGCTATTTGTATCTCTGTGAGTTTATATTTTATTCTATGGATCTTATAAGATATTGACATCAGCAGCATCAGCAGCAGCATAGTAATAACATCAAACATTTATACATAAAATACATATATTTCATAATTTTGTCTACTTATTTTTCTTTTGAAACAGATGCATTTTTTTTTTAAAGTTTTTTACCTATATAACACTGAATGTCAACTCATAAAGGATGGTAACATTTTTTAAAATTTTTTTTTTTATTTTTTATCTGTTCTGTTATATTAACTAACTGTCCAACTTTTATAATGTTCATAAATAAAAAGTAATTACGTGACATTAAAAATGTACTTATTAGATGGAAATTGTCCATTTATAATGTACATATACATACATATACACACACGTACCAAAGAGTATCTATGTATATTATATACCATCATATTTATGTGACAAAACTGGTTACTTCTTCGTTCATACTTCATATATAATTTCATTAAAAAGTTCTTGAATTGTGTACTTTTCTCAATGAAAATTTAAAACAAAAAATTAACATTTTATATACCTTATATCGAATAAGTACATTGACAAAAAAGAAAAAAAAATACCTTGAATATCATCATATCATTATCATTTTTCCAATTTGACTCAAGTTAATGGAAGTAGTAGTATGTAGTAGTACGTAGTACCGTAGTACCATAGTATACCTATATAGATATTAGATACGATACGGTATTCATATAATATGTGTATATACAGTTCCTTTTTAGGTCACAAGCATTATTAATGAAGAAGAAAATTTTTGTGAAAATTTTTACTTATTTGAATTTGGTACTTCCTTTGCAATTCTGATATACGAGTACATAATTTATAATTTAGTCAGAAAATAATAGTGCATATACATTTATTATTTGAATTTGAAACTATACATATCTAATGCTCGTACAGATATTTCTTTATCTTTACCTGATCTTTTCCAATGAACATTATATGAATACCAGACTCTCATGAATGTATGTATGTGTAAAATAAATGTGTTAATTATGTTCTCTTAAAAATTTACAAAAAATAAAAAAAATTAAAAATATATCATATGATACGTTTTCTTTGAAAGTGGTGTAAGTCCATTTTTTGAAAAAAAACATTTTTTTTTATGATAACAAAAATGAATGAAAATATGTTCTAAAATTTTTATTTATAAAACAAAAATTTCCAAAAAATACTCGTATTATCCTGTTTTCAAAGTTGCGATTTTTATTTCATCAATTTGACTTCAAATTAAAATGTTAACAGGAAGGTGAATAAAAACGGTCATGAATCCTAAAAATTCTCACTGAAATTTACTATAAGATAAACAGCAGAAATAAATTAACATTTAACCATTTGACGTTTACATTTGTAAGCCGATTAGATGAACCTTATAAAAACGCAAGCTTGTAACTTTAGAAAACGACCATTAATTTACATGTAGTGACCTAAATTAAGTCACTATTCAAATATTTACAAAAGCCTAGATATTTCGATATAAAAAAATTGGATTTACACCACCTTCAAATAAAAAGGCTGATTGTAATTATATTCACAATTTGAATAATGATTTCAAGAATTCATTTACACTAGTGCTAGTGCTATTATCAATTTAGGCCATTGGTATATTCAAAAATTAATTTAATCATTATACGACTGTATACTCGTATAAGTAATGTTTTTAAAAGTTTCAAAATGAAAACGGAAAATGCATAATATAACAATGAAATGTGTAGTTAGTTGTAGAGTAATTGTTGTTTTTTTTTTTTCTTCAAATAATTAATCACATTTTTCATGAATAATGTATAAATCAACATAAATGTAATATTTTTTTTTTCTTAATTTTTTAATGTCATTTTATGATACAGAATACAACAGATTCAAGAATTTTTCAACTTAATCTAAGTATGTGAAGTAATGTTAAATAATAATTGATGAAATATACAATCATGAGGACCGAATATGATATTAAAAAGTTGTTGGAATAAAAATTTTAAAGTTTTTTCGCATGCAAGATAAATAAAATGACCAAAAACATAAATTTATAAATTAATAATTTGTTGACCGGACAAACTGAAGAGAAAATGATGGATGCGAGTGGTCCTTTATTTTCTTTTTATGTTTTGATAAATTACTTGTGAAAATTTAATGTCGTCGTTACATTTAAATTGTAATCGATTTATGGTATATATTTATATGAATCGATTTACATATCCTTTAGCACATGTGACAAATTAGTCGTTGATTGAAATTCAAGAAAAATCATTGATCATCCATTATATTTATTTATATTTTAAAGATTTTCAAAATGAATTTAAAGTCTTTAAGCATGAATTTTTGCATGTCGATTCACGCTGATTTCAAAAGCACATTATTCAAAAAACATATTTAAAAATTGAAACAATCAATTAACCAAAAATGATCATACAACAATAATTACGTTTGTATTTGCATCCATTTAACATATTTTACAAAATTATCTAACTACACTTTCATTATACGTACAATCTTCGGTATATATCCGCAAACATATCTATTGCCATTATACTACTTACTTGTGTTACACGAATTTCATACACATCCGTTTACATATCATGTACATATTCGTTTCGTCTTATTATAAATACAAAAAGTCAAAAAACCATTAAATGTACAACAAAATCATTTAATTTCTTAAATCATTGACTCTTCTAGGCATTAATAAAACTCTCACCAAAAAATGTTTTATTTTTTTTATATTATTTTAATTAAATGAAAATAATGAATGGATATACTTAGTTATTATGTATGTGTAGCTAGTTATTAGGAGGTTGGATTTTGTTGATTTTAATCATTGATTTCACAATAATTAATGGCTTATCAAGTACGAAAAAAACAACAGCAACATCAAACGTAAATAAAATTATTTTTGTGATTACATTGAAGTGAAAGTAATAATAACATACTCGTATATGTAGTACGCGAATACCTCTATATAAGATACAGTGTATACGGAAAAACATATTAAAATTAAAACATGCTACCATATGTATGTATAAATGTAAAAAAAAAAATGAACAAAAATTAAATTATCCATATTTATTAAATAAATACAAAAATGTATTTGATTAACCGATTATACAAAATATTCATTATTATTATTATTATTATTATTATAGTCGTGAATGGTAACAACATTTTAAAGTGAATTTTCAAATGAATAGGCAAAGTGTGTATGTATGTATGTAAATAACACGAAAATATATGGTTATATCCACGTATATGTAATCAATGAATGGATATTTAATGCACCATACACACTCGCGTTTAGTCAAACATCTGTAAGTGAAGTTGTTTAAAATGAGATAAAATACGCTGCACTTTATTTCCTAGACAATCCCCATTTTATAGTTCTCTTCATACGCAGTGTACCAGCATAGAATAATAAAGCTACGCATAAAGAATTCTCAAAGCATAGGAGCAACTGGCGACCACTTATTGCATTCCACAGATTGAGATCGCATCGCCAGAATTCGTTAGATTTTAAATATCTTCCACAGAATTTCAAATTTTTAAAATCAAGTTTTAAAAGCACAAAAATTTGTGGATTGCAATGGCTAAATAGCTTTATATCCTTAATATCTTAATATCTTATATCTTATATTATTGTACACATGCAATAGCAAGTGTTATTGGTGTTATATAAAATATGTATGTATTGTATATTATGATCTCATTCTATACCTACATGAATATCTAGTTTTGATTTTTTTTGTATGAATGTGTGTCATATTGGTGCTATGTATTCAATACTTTTCCCTTATCTTTTATATTTTTATGAAGACAAAAATATTTTATTTCTTGAAATTATATTTGAATGCTTGTACATTGCTAATGGAATATATGTATGCATACAAACAAACTGCATAAACGAACTATATATGAAGATCATTTAGAAGAAGGATAGTGTAGTTTATAATTAGCGTGCATATGTACATATTATATGTATATACTGTACGACTGTACATACATTGAGTTTAGGTACTGAAGATTGGTGTAGATTTTAATTGTTATGTGCAAATATACACATATATAATATATATGTGTGTATAGCCAGAAACAACTTATAACAAGTTGTTTTATAAGTTGTCTCTGGTATAGTTACATATATTATTACACTACACTATTTTCGTATTCCTTTTTTATTTTCAGGATTTAAAATTCAATGAAAATAAAAATTTGTAAATTTTCTAGATTATCAGATGATATATGATATACAGATACTATAGTGTATGTATGTACATATATGCGAGTATATACATACATATAATATACGTATGTATACAGTAGTATCTGTATATCGTGATTTAAATTTTGTATATACATACATATGTACATGTATAAATTGAGTTTTCAATGAGAAATTTAATGTTCCTTGTAAAAAGTTTGTTTTGTATTTCTATTTGACTGTATTTGATTCTTTTCTATATTTTCTCCCTATACTCTCTGAGACGCCGATGTTTTGTATTGTATTCATTGTCCAATAATTTTCATTTTGTTAGAAGCAGAATAATCACACTGAAAAAGTTTTTGTGTTTCCCAGAGGCAATTTTTTTGCAATAAAATTTTTATGAAATAATCAAGAAAAGATATATGATGTTCTTTACAGGGATTATCACAGGAGAACCAAGAACAATATTGATCAATCTTGTCTGACTCTTCAATACATTTTGACATTATGTACTTCTTTATATGCTTCATATCCGATTTTTCTTTAAATATTTTTACAAAAACATTCAAGAGAATTTGACAAAGTTCAAAAAAGTAATTTATAGGAGAATTTAGTCGACCAAAATCGGATGATTTAGAATAATTTTTGAAAAACATAAATTTTTCTGATTGTTTTTCAAGGTAAATAGTTTCGTCTGACCTTTTCATCAAATTCAGACAATCATGACAGCTATTTGATGTTGACATTTTTTTAATTAAAAAGCCAACGAAGTATCTTAGTGAAGCTTGTTCGCATAAATTCTCATTATCGTGATTTTGTATTTCTATTGAATTTAATACTTTGTTATCAAAATCCTCACATTCATCCTCCTCTAATGTTTCTGAATCACAATTTTTTTCTGATGTTTTTTCTGTATCACATTTCTCATAATTTTCCACTTCAACTATTAGGAATTGATCGTCATCATTTTCACAATTACCTTTTTCTGATACAGAAATTATTTTATTACACATAATCCTGCCAATTATGTGGTTGAATGTATATAATGATGGGTTTTTATTGTTTCCTCCTCTATTTCTTATTAGTGAAAAAAGATTTTCAATTGGGTCTTGATTAAATTTGTATGTAAGCACGAAATTTTTGTTTGGACAATTAGAAAATATGTCATCAGACAAATTTAAAATAGCATTAATGCTCAGTATAAGTCCTTGGAAACAATGTACTTTCCCTGAAGTTTTTATGGATTTGATGTATTCTTTTACATTTTCCAAATATGATCGAACAAATCCATCTTTTCTTAATGCTGATTTGAGTATATTTTTATTGAATGGCATTTTGCTGTTCAAGCAATCAAACGAATGATTTAGTTTTTCAAAAAAGGATGCTGTAGACAAAGCCTGTGGTGCAACATTTTCACTAAATTTTCCCAAATCATGCAGTGTTTTTATTGCACAGCTGCAAGTGTGGCTCATAATTTGAACTGCATAGGCCACTTTCATTTTTTGCCATGTATTTGGAAAAACATGTTTCGATGTAATCTTCGTGCACATTTTTGTTATATTTTGCTTTTCAATTATTAGATCCTTGATCACAAACTATCGCTTTTATATTGTATCCGACATCATTGCAAAATTGTATATTCTCTTTAATTTTTATTTCTAGTTGTTCCCCTGTTATTGAAGATTTCACAGAATAATAACTTATAATAGTTTTGAAACTTGTAAAAATTCCTCGTATCATAAAGAGACATATACTTTTTGCAATATCTTTGGTTTTTGAATCTCCTAGATCGGTATAACCAATAATTTCATCCTTTACAGAATCATAAGTAATTTCTCTTCTTATAGCCATTTCATCAAATATCAAAACTGCTAATTTCTCTTCATCACTTAATTTTGATACTTCTATTTTTAGACTTTCTTTTAAAGTCGAGTTAAATCCAGGACTAGTATTTTTTACTGGCATCCAACGATAAATTGAAGAGACAGAAGGTAGATTCATGTTTAGAACATTCCGCATATAATAATAAGTACTTGGAGATCTATAATGCAGGTTTTGTGCCAAAATTCTAGATTCTTCGTTCCAAGCTTGAGTTCTAGAATTTTTGCACAACATTTCGACGAGAGTTTTTGTATTAGAATTAATACTTTCGTCTAAATTTATTTCATTTAACAAAGATTTTCTTTTCGAAAAAATATTTTAAAAGATTATATTCTACTGTTAAAAATATTGTAGACAGGTTTAATCCAAGAAAAACTGTTGAAAATGCGTTAAGAAATAGTGGACCGAAGTATTAAATTATTTTCTGTGTACTTAGTTATATTCTATATTTTTTTGTTATCATTCCTTTTTAACCTGATGCTGATAACAATAATAACACCTATATCATTCTTCATACCATCAAATATAACATGACTGCAAACTGAATAATGTATTCATGAATTAAAACATGAAAAAAAATATCAAAGACTGAATTAGTGATCAATTTCTTATCTATTAAATAAAAATACGTACAAACATGTATGTAAAATTTCCTTGAACCATAAAAAAGTCAAGTGTTAAAGATATAATTTTCATACATAGGAAATGCAATACAATATATACAAACAAATAACAAAACCTGAAAAAGTCAAAGACTTGTGATAGACAAAAAAAAAAATAATAAAAACGAAATAGCAAAAAGTAAGAACATTTAAATTTTTAACTTCATATTTTATACCTTACTTCATGGCACGCGCATTTAATCATAAAATCATAAAAGATATAGCATAAGCAAATTTATCTTTCAGCTATGCTATACAATACATGTATACATACAAATAATATGTACATATTCACTCTAATTATAAACTACACTATCCATCTTCTAAAAGATCTTCATATATTGTTCGTTTATATGCAGTTTGTTTGTGTGTATATATATTCCATTAGCAATGTACAAACATTCAAATATAATTTAAAGAAATAAAATATTTTTGTCTTCATAAAAATATAAAAGATAAGGGAAAAGTATTGAATACATAGCACCAATAGCACCAATATGACACACATTCATTCAAAAAAAATCAAAACCAAATTTTCATGTATAAGTAGAAAGAGACCATATACATATATATAACATAACATGCATTTGCACGCATATACGAATATTGCATATACAACACTAACTATTGTCTTTCTTCTTTCTTATTGCATATATACAAATACAATATCAAAAGATATTAAGGATATAAAAAGCTACAAAGCTATTTAGCCATTGCAATCCACAAATTTGATTTAAAAACTTTATTTTTAAAAATTTGAAATTTTGTGGAATATAACGAATTCTGGCGATGCGATCTCGGCGATGCTATCGTAGAATTGGTCGCCAGAAATTTACATTGTATGAGAATTCTTTATGCGTAGCTTTATTATTCTATGGTACCAGTTAGATGTCAATAACCTTAGACAATACTATTATTTATTCTTCGATTCTTTCTTGCTATTATTTACTATACAAGTAGTATATAATGCAGTAGAGCAAATGAGTGTAGTGTTTGGTTTTTCTATGATTTTTCTTGTTTCTTATATTCTCGTTTTCCACATAGACATAAAACTACTCTGTTGTTTATATTTACTAGAGAATTTCCCAATTTTAGTTCTCTTTTATCTTCTTGCAAATTGTACTACCTGGTTGCCAATAACCCCAAAATACTATTATTTATTTTTCTATTCCTTCTTTTTATCGTTTACTACAAGTAGTGTAGAATGCAGTATAGCAAATGAGTAAAGTATTTTTCGATGATTTTTCTTGTTTCTTATATTCTCGTTTTCCACATAGACATAAAACTACTCTCTTGTTTATTTTCAATTTCCCATTTCATATATTTCATTTTGTGTAAAGTACTAGTGGTACTAGTAAGATGCCAATGACTCTACTCCCTGTAGCACTGTTCATTCTGTTTGTTTACTATACAATTGCTCCTTTTATAGTAAAGAAAATTAAACTACTGTTAGATATCGTATGGTAAATCTTACCATTCAATATGTAGGCAGTTTAATCCATAATTAATTTGAAAGCGTTAAAAGTTAATATAAGTGTGGAAAATTGTTTGTTAATAAAATATAGTCTATTGCCAGTTTTATTTTGTACTCATGAGTAAATGCCAATTTAAATTTCAACTATACGCGGCAATATTAAAAACAAAAAAGAAAATATTTGAATATCAAAAGACAAGAAAAATGTTTGGATAATGTTCAAAATCATTATCATCGCATCATAAACACGAAATGTTCATACTTTTCATTTTAATATATCGTTCATATCACATTGTACACCATCATAATCTATCCGCGTCATACATAAATTTTACAAACTCTTATTCGTATTTGTATACAGTTTCACTGATTTTGTTATTAGAAAATGAAAATCATATTTAAAATCATTGGGTTAGAGTACACATTAACTGTGTAGCTAAATAGAAAAATGAAAATGAAAATATAATTGAGTGTAGAAATTTGCATGCAATCCGTTTTTTTTTTTTGCCTTCTCCTTCTATTTTATTTTTTTTTTTATTCAGTTTTTACTTTTGTTGATTATGTATGCATATGAAAGTCAAAATCTGCGATTATATGAATATTATATGCAAACGTTTGAACGAATATAGAGGCATTCATAAGATTGCATGATTTAAATATAAATTGCTTTTTTTAAATATTTTTTTTTTCCTTTATTTATTTGAAAATGCATATAATTTTATTTCTTATACAATATTTTACAGTCTTCAGGTTTTTAAAATAAAATTATTGTTTTTATTCATAACTCGTATATGAGAATTTATTAAGTGTTAAAAATTACTGTGCGAAATTCATAATAATCTTTATAATTTGATTTTTCTTTATGAAAATAATATAATTTTAGGTTACACTCTATCAAAGTGCATGCAGTCTGGTGTTAGTAATTGTATGGAAATTAATGAGAATATAAATACAATGTAAATAGTTTTTTCTTTTTTTTTAACTTTGAACTATTGAACTTTGCTCTCGACCTTCTTGTTTTTTCAATAAATTTCTTTTGCATGATATTTGAATTTTTATTTATTTTTTTTTTTTTTTTTAGAAATAATAAATATGAGTAATTCACAATGAAGTGAAAATAACATATTTTCTAGTCGCAATTATCAGTAGGAAAATTTAAAGTTTTATAAATTGTAGGTGATGCAGCGTGTTATGAAAATTAAAAAATGCAAAGCATGTGAGAAAATATTTTACAAAAAAACTTTTTTTTTTGAGATGGCAAAGAAAAGACAATAAAAATTCGTAAAATTTTTGTGAAAATTTGATACCTAATTTCTAAATTTTTCTCAAATTCTCAAAATAAAAAAACCAAATAAGGAACTCTAAGTTTTCACTTGTGCATATATATATTAAAACAGTATCCTTATCTATTTGTTTTTATTTTATTTCGACTTTTGTGATCATTTAAAATAAATTTTTATTTTTCGTTTTCACTTCTCCCATACAACAACATCATCATATCTCTCAAGTTTATTATCAAACATCAAATTAGCTTAATTAATAATATCTGATGAATTAATATTTTTCTATAACAATGATCACATCGTTAAATTATACACCATATGCACACAGTTACCTAAAATTGACTAAAAACAATCGTATTTTTTCCTACAAACTGCAAAGTATCTTTGATCATAATCTGGAGTTAAGTGAATGAGTACCCTAAATGTATCTATACAGAGTATGAAAAGTTTCTCTGTGGCATCAATCATTTCGCCAACTTATTGTTACGTCTGTTACTATGTCTTCATTATTATGGTGAAACAGAAGATTGATTTTCTTATGTAAATATGGCTTATCTCTTCGTAAATCTCCATACAAATTTTGTCTATAGTATGTAGCTCGTATGGAAGTATGAAGGTATTTACATACTTTTAAATTGAAATTGAAAATAATTTAATTTTGAAAAAAAAAAAAAACTTGAATGAAGATAATGAATAATGAAGATAAAATAAAACAAAAGATTAAAGCAACAATTTTCAACATACACATGTACGAGTATATAACATTTATTTACTCGTATTCGTATTTCATAACAAATAAAAAAAAACTTACACTTTATGGAGGTATAAAAATTCGGTGCGATTCTGCATAAGAGATCTCTTATTTCTCTTATTCCTCTTATCGTTTTTAGTGCAAATTACATTACAAATACATACTTTTAGGAGTTAAATTAAATTAGATAAGAGATGTGATCAGCTGATCTCTTAACTTCAGTGGTGAATTTTTTAATGAATTTTGACATTCTACTTTTGAACGTTTATAACCGAAAAATTCTGTTTTAACGGACAAAAATCTCTAAACTTTAGAGGTCATCGATGAGGACCTCTTATATCTCTTATTTATTTTATTTATATTGTTGATATTCAAATATTGTATTCGTGTCGTGCATATTGTAAGTAATTTGATAATAATAACAATAGAATTGTATTAATAATAATAATTATTATAATTATAAATAATAATAATAATAATAATAATAATAATAATAATAATAATAATAATAATAATAATAATAATAATAATAATAATAATAATAATCATAATAATAATAGTAATAAAATAATAATAAAAATTGTAATAATTACTAATAACAAAGATGATAAAACATTGATGATATCATTGTTTATGACAAGTAGTAAATTGAATAAGGTGGGTTTAAAACCTATGGTGAATCTTATGTCATTTTGTGAGGTGAATATCTTATCCAGAATACCGATTCCTCTTAAAAAATATATTTCACCAAAACTTTAGAGAAATAAGAGGAATAAGAGATCTCTTATGCAGAATCGCACCGTTAATTTCGATTTTATAATTTTTGGAAAAATTTTTTATCGATTACTTGTGCTTTTATTAAGTTTTTTTTCTTTAATTTTAAAAAAAAAAATTTTTTTTTCGATTTGTATTTCTTTGTTCGCATTATTTACATTTCAATTTCAAAAGCATCAGCTGTTTACATTTTTTTTTTTACTTCTAAACAAACAAAATACCATAACAAGAAGAAAATGGAAAAAAAAAAAGATTTTTTTGTGGAGATAAATATACCCGTATACAGTGAATAAATAAAATTACATTTTAATTTGTTGCATAAGTATAATTGAAAATTTCAAATAAAAATTCAAATTAAAATACGAAAAAATTGCATAATTACCATGAAGAATAAATTTTTTTATCAGAGCACTTATGAGAAATCGATTTTCTGGCATCTGTATGTAGAGTTGTTGGGTGGTTAGCAATAGCCACATCTGTTCACAATCGATATGCATAATGAAATTCAATTAATTTTTGATACCCATAACGGTATAATGATGGCTAACATTATCCAAAACATGATATCAAAAAATAAATATACGAGTACACAAACATCTAAGGTCCAGGACCAGTAATCTATCGTTAATTAATTCTCCATACAACCAGAGCTGTATTGAGACCTTTATAAAATTATTAAATAGATTTCTTTCAAAAGTAATTTACATTCTTTGTAGATTACATTAGGCATTATACTTAAATTCACTTCCAGTCTAATGCTAATTCAAGTTAAATTTACAATTAAGTATTTTTTTTTTAACAAAACACAGTCTTCGTTATCAAGAATTAATTATATTATTCTGAAATAAATATTTAAATTTGCCAAATAAATTCCACATCCAATTAATTAACTTTATAATTATTCTATACTTTCAGGTACCTATACAATTTTTTAACCACCAAAAAAGAAAAATATATAGCAAAAAATATAATTCAAAATGGAAACATGGTTAATTGATGTTAAACAATTACGAATTCCTCGACCAAAATTTGGTTCAAATAATACCAATAATAGTAGTACTACATCATCATTTCGACATTTATCATATAAAACTAACCGACCACATGAACCACCACGTGATTATAATTTATCAACATCCACAAATCATAATCATAGCAATGATGATTTAATGAATGAAACGAATAATAATAATAATCATCATCATCATCATCATCATCATCATCACCATATTCATTCATCATCAGGACGACAAAAAATACATTTAACAACTGAAGAATTACGACAAGCATTTCAGGAAAAATTATAAAACAATAATAATTATACATTTTAAAAGGTGTAATAATTATATTGTAGATTGTAGTAGTAATGTTAAGCGAGATAAGAGAGAATAACAATTAAAAATGAATCTGTACTAAAATTTATTATTTTATAGAGTAAGAATAAATTAAGTATGTATACATAAATAAGTGGTATAATAGCTAGTACTTAATTGGTATTATAATTATTTTATATTAAGTGTTCACTGTTTAATGTATGTAAACTTTTGAAAAAATGTAATTTTAAGTTATAAATAAAGTTATAAATCTTTATCAATCAGATATACGCACCAAATGTAATAATGAATGCGGTAGTGTGTGTTTGTAAATTTTTAACGTTCAAATGCAAATAATTTCATTTAACTGAATCTTGAAAAATAACTATAAGTTTGCACTAAAGTTTCAAAATTAATTTCAAAAGATTTCAAAAAGTAAATTTTTATAAAAATGTTATTGCGCAGCACAAAATTAAAATGAAACATTAATAAATAAGTGAATTTTTTTTTTTTTGAAGAAATTTTCTTTTACTTTCGTCAATAATTTTTATTTAATTTCAGAGTTTGAAATTTTAATTATTCTGAAGTCTGGAGTTTTTTTAATTGAAGAAGTTATGCACAAAAAATGAGTGAAATAAATTCAAATGTTGATATCTCCAATGAGAGAAAAAGTATAAGAGAAACAAGTTGGTACACATTTGTGAGAAATTCAAGGTTTCTCCTCCCAAAATAATGAATGTAAATTTCGAAAAATTCAAATATTCGATAATTACTTTAATTACATTAAAATGTTTATTAATTTAAAAATTAATTTAAATTTCGATAATTTTTTCAAATTTATCATTTTTTTTGTAATAGAAATAATTTTACTTACCGAATCCTGTTCGTATTCACTTCTTGGTAATTGAGTTTCACTACCTCTTCTTGATCTTGGCTCATCACAGTTATACTCCTAGTATTTATAATTCATGAAATGTGAAGGAGAACAAGAACAAAGAAAGAAAGAAAGAAAAAAAACAAAGAATATAAATCATAAGCAAAAACTATTATCTAAATTCAAAATTCAAAAATAAATAAAATCAAAAGTAATAAAAAACAAAATTAAAATTTTTTTATAAATTCTTTTCGTTTTTTTTTTTTTTTTCTGGTAGCAGTAAATATAAAGCACGAATATGCATCAAAAGAATTCATTTTGTTTTTTTTAAATTCTATATACATTTATGTAAAATAATAAAATAATAATAATAAAAAACTAAAAATAAATCATTACGAGAAAATGCAAAATGCTCTCGATATTTTAGTTATAAGACAAATTAAAATTATTTGATAAAACAAAAATCAACAACAATAACAACAAATCAAGAACAAAAAAAAAAAAAAAAAATAAGTAAAAATAAAATGGCATACAAAAAACAATTACAAAAAACTGATCAAAAAATAATAAAAAAAAAAACATATGAGAAAAAATTAACTGATTTTCAAATTAATAAACGCACGTAGAGACATATAATTTTTATTTTTTACATATTATTTCTATTTTATTTATTTGTTTTAATTGTAATTCTTGCTTTTTATTTCTTTTTTCTTCAAAAAAAAAAACGATTTTTAATCACATTTAACGTTTAAAATACCAATAATTACAACAATACAACATATTATAAAAAAAA
This sequence comes from Villa cingulata, assembly GCA_951394055.1. Taxonomy (NCBI): domain Eukaryota; kingdom Metazoa; phylum Arthropoda; class Insecta; order Diptera; family Bombyliidae; genus Villa; species Villa cingulata. The sequence goes on along the minus strand of OX596020.1, from coordinate 12,519,334 downwards.
AAAAAAAACTATAAAATTACAAATTTACATCAATTTTTAGTACATAAAATGCCAAAAACAATTTTAAACACAAACACAAGAAAATAACTGAATTAACAGCAACAATACATGTATAGAAGAAATTCGAATACAAAAAATAAATAAAAAAAAATAAAAAGACAACAGAATATTGAACTGACAACAAACATCGATATTAACACGTTAATTACAATTTTTTTTGTCCTTTTTAGTCTTTAAATTTTATTTTTCGAAAAAAAAAAAATAGTGAACATTTTTTAATTAAAGATTAAAGAATATAAATAACAATTAAATTTTATTTATACTCTATGTCCTGTTCCTAGTAAATTTTCATCTATTATTTACACCATATAAATGTATAACTCTTATATATAGAAGTATTTAAAAATTCAGTTTAAATTGTATAATACAAGTAACAAAAAGAACAAAAAAAAAAATATAAAATTTTTCTACCTTTAAAAAAAATATTTACCTACTTTGTATGTATGTACGTAACAGTTTTTTAATACGTACACTGTAATGTATAATTTCGAAGAACGTCGAAGAATATTATCTTTTTAAAAAATTTCGAATGTCAATTTTTAATTTACATTTTTAAATACATATTTATTTATTTTTTTAAATTCTCTCTTTTCGGTATCTCAATGAATTACAATTTCAAAAATAATGAAAAAACACAAACAAAAATCAAATAAATAAAGAGAGAAATGAATAATATTATGAAAATGATTTATTTTAGAGAATGAGTATATACACGCAAGAGTAATGATTAATTATGAATGATGAACTACTATAATCAATTTATTATATTTATACGATTACGAGTAATGTTCTCATCAATTTTAATTTATTTCCAATATTCCATTTATATTAAATTCCATATTTTTTCTTATTACAATTTCACCTTTTTTTTTAAACAAATTAAAATTTTAAATAAAATTTTTTCAAAAAATAATGAAAAAAAAAATACAAAATAAAATAAAAATTTGAGTTTAAATTTAAATTTCATTTTTTTGTTTTACTAATAATTTTTTTTCCTCAAATGTATAATTTTTTTTTTGTTTTTTTGACTATTCACCTTTTTATTAGCAGCTGATGAATCATCAGTTTTATTAGTAACAGCACCCTTTGTTGGAGTATTTGTACCAACTGTTTTTGTGGGTGCTAAACGATTTTGTGATCCTCCTAAATGACGTAATGATGAATGATGATAGTGACGATGTAATACAGGACCAGCTGATAACGGTCGATATGGTAATGGGCACGGTGGTCTACATATAATATTTTTACATTTTTTTTTTTTTTTTTCGTATAAATACGAGTATGTATAGTAATACGTTCATCATAAAAAAAAAAAAAATGTGTGATGATCAAAATTATAAATAAACATTCATCATAAAATAATAAATAAAAGTTATAAATTATTTTCAAATGATAATCGAAAAATCAAATTCATAAAAAAAAAAATGAAATGAAAAATATATTTTTGTTTTATTTTTGTCATCTGTTTATTGATTTTCTGACTTTTTTTTTTTTGCCTAATTTATTGTTTTTCAATTTTCATTTTGATCTTTATGTGTTTTGATATTTATTATATGAATAAGTATATAAATGATGTGAGAGTATAATATAGAGTAAGTATTTCATTTTTTATTAATTGAATTTAAAATAATGATTAATCATTTCAGAGATTATTTTGATGGTAATTATTTTTTATTTAAATTTGAATTTTAAATTTTGTTTGTTATGTTTTTTAATTCAATCAATCATTATGGTATCAATAAAATGATAATAGTGTAATAAAAATTAAATATAAGTAAAATGAAATTAAAACGAAATTTAATGATCTGTTGAATGCAATATCAAATACAAATTGTTTTATTTCTTTTATTTTGAGCTTGATTTATTTATTCTTGAGTATACATATTTGCAGTATTTAAAAGCAGTGACAAGACTTGTTAATTTCATTTGGCATTAACTCTTAACTGTCAATTAACATCTGTCAATATATGTCGCAATTAATTTCTCAACTTGTTAAACTTAAAACGTAATTGCCTTTTTTTATCCAAACTCAATTACGTTCAAAATTCAAGAGAACAATATTGAGTGAAATGTGAAATTCAACTTTTGGCTGCTAATAATAAAATATTAATATGAAAAATTTCTTAGGAAAATTATAGGAATTTTGTATTTTAATTTTGAGTAATTTAAATAATTCAAAACAATTTGGGGAAAATGACTTTTCATTTTTAATTAATTTTTGTTTGTGAAATGTTTAACATTAACTGAATGAATTTAATGCCAATTGAATAAATTAGTCTATCACTGATTTAAATCAATAATGATTTAAACTTGCATTGAACAGATCTATTAAAATTTTTTGAACAAAAATAGTTTCAAATTAATTAATGAAACATATACGAAAACATAAAAATTATTTAATTTATTGCTGTTTTATACACATTATTATAACAGCATAGTATAATATACGAGAATTTACATATTATGTATATGTATATAGAATCTCATTATATGTATTTGTACCGATTTTTTATATCCGGCACTGTTAATCCAACACCAGAATCCGATAATGGACTACGTCCAGTTGCTTGAATTATTTCCAAATCAACATCGGTTACCTAAGAAATTGAATAGGATTTTTTTGTTTTCTGTTTTTTTTTTATTTTTTTCAAATATTTTTTTTTTCAAACTTTACTTTAAATTACATATAATAAGGAAAAAATAGATTTATATAAATAGAGTATAATATAGAAAGTTAAGAAGAAGATTAAGAATTCGAGTAAATAGAAAAGATATTTATTATTATAAAAATTTAATGCAAAAAATTAATTTCTAGAATGCATAAGAAAATACATATGTAATTATTTTATTGTCTTTTCGATTTTTCGTAATAATAATTAATGTGCATTGTATGTATCATAAACATGATGCACGCAACATAATTAATGCAAATTTTTGATTATTGAGGATAAAATTTGTACTTAGTTGTGTTGTGGAGTGGTTTTTATTTTGATTGCATATAAATCCCAAAAATAAATATAAGAAAATGCGGAAAATTTTTAAATTTTAAGGGCTAATTAATGTGATTCAAGTATACAATACAGTAGTAGTATAGATAGTAGTTTTATTCAAGGCATTAATAAATTTTTTTGCTTGCAAAAAAAAAAAAAAAATTTTTTTTTGAAAGGATATCATTTTATAGCATAAATAATATAGACAGAGTTGCATATAGTAAAGAAGAAATTTTTTTTTTTATATATATTATACATATTGTAAATGTGATACACATATAAACGCGTGTGTATTTGTATAAAAGTCTCTAGGTATATAGTAGTGTGTATGTATATTATTTTTTTTATTAATTTTCATATATTCATATATTCATATTATTTATAGTATATTAAAAATTATTGTGCTCTACGTGCGTGCTCTACTTTATTTACAATTTAAAAAATATATATATGTATATGATTACATAAATTGTTGTGATTTTATCTGTTTCACATCATAAATGTGCGGTTTTAATGTGTATTATGTATGTAAAGGTATGTATGTGATACTCTTGTCAGCGATATACTATAAATATAAAATAAAAATAATAAATTTTTATGTAATATGCAAGGGTGTTTACTTGTGTTTTATGTGAAAGATACAAGATATTCGTTTAATGATATTATATGCGGTTATACGATGTTTATGGGAATTTTGGTTATTTTTTTTTTTTTCGTTTTTGAAGCAACATAAAAATAAAATTAATAATACAAAATAATAAATAAATAAATAATTAATTTAAAAAAAATAAATAAATAAAAACAAAATAAAAACAAAATAAAATCATATATATTTTATCGTATCATAATATACTTACATTTTATATAAAAATTTTTTAAATATAAAACAGATTTTTTATTTTGTACCTTTTTATATATTTATATAGCACTTTTTTATTATTTTATTTTAATTTTTATATTTTTTTTAATACGAAATTTATACTTTTTCACGATAAAATATAAAATTTTTTTAATAAAATCTCATCTTATTATTCACCTATATACAGTCAACGAATTTATCCTGAATCTACATCCTAGAAAAATTTTGTATCGAAAAGATTAATCGAAAGACTATGTATATTATGTATACATTAAAATTATGATATGTTCGAAATTTTACATCATGCAAAAATATCAAGAATATAAATTCGAAATCTTAAAGATCTCAATCTATATTTCACTGATTTCCATATCATTTACCATTTACAATACGATTCTCATATAAAATTGAAGTTAGTTATATATTATACTTTCCATTTCTCAATATTATAAATATATTACGCCCTTATACCGATTAAAAACAAAGTTTATATTCAAAAATGAATTTGTTGCAATGATTTAAAACTCACTCACAACAATATCTCATCCAAGAAAGAAAAAAAAATGTTCCACTCGTAACAAATTTACAAGTATATAAAATAAAATGAATTTTTCTCTTCAACTTTTTCTCAACCTTGTACTTTTGTGGTGTATATAAAAGCCATACTCACTCATTCTATACAAAAAAAAAATTTCAAATTGGAATTAACCACAATACGAGTGTTGGAGTGTTTGAAATGAATTTAATTTAATCCAATAATTATTCTTTCATCAAATCTTGTTAGGCATATACGAATAAAATACAAAATCGTTCATTTTATATAAATATAGAAAGCCAATAATTTGAAAATTCTTTTTTAAAATTTCTAATAATAAATAATCTAAATAAATATATTATATTAATTGCGATTTATTTTAATATAAATTATTAATTGTGAATTATATAATATGTGATCAGATTCGATTCAATTTGATTAACAATTCAAATTTTCCTTATGAAACTATAGATATGTATAACTAAAATTTGAATATTTACAATTTAATATCAATTAAAATAATCATAAAAATAAAAAAATATTTAAAATGAAAAAGATACAAAATAAAAATTAAAAATGAAAATTATAAAAAAAAATATACTACAGCAAAAGCAAATTTTTGAAAAAAAAAAATATAATTTGTGATTTGAATTATTTTGAATACATAAAAAGACAGAATTTAATATACATATATAATATGCAACATATTACATAACATTGATTTTCATATAATATAGTATATAGTATATATTGTGTTCAATTAATATTTTTTTCAACAAAAATATATACAAATTCTATAGATTTTTTTCAATCTTTATTATTATTATTAATTACCATTTGATTTGTGTTTTTAAAAATTATAAAAAAGAAAATTCAAAAAATTGACATTCGATTATTTATCTAATATTAATGCGGGCATTGTAATTTGATAAATATTTTCTAAATATCTAAGTACATACATACATATAATACATAGTAATAAATAATATAATATATTTATGTATGTACATTATGTACAAATTATATAAAAATTTGCAAAAATAATATAATAACAATGATTATTACATCATAAACAGGATTAAGAATAAAGCAACCGAAAGACCATATAAATTATTAATTTTTTGCAAAAACATTTCGAATTCGAATATAAGATTAGAACAACTAATAATTAAAATAAAAAACAAAAAAAAAAAAAAACATAAATAAAACACAATTAAAAAAAAAAATTAATAGAATTTAATTTAAATAAAATAAATTTGATTGTTTTGTTTTCAAATACATACATATAATATGTAGGTTATAAATGTAATTTATATACATATTATATTGTATAATTATTGCGCTCTATATAAAAATTTACACATATTGGTAGTATATACATACATATGCAATATAAATTTACTGATAGATATATTTTTTCTGGTATTTTTTTATTTTCTTAAAATAAATTTTTCTTCTTAAATTATGTATTACATAAAATTAAACTACAAATTTTTTCATTAAAGATATGTACACATCTACTATAAAAAATAACAAAACAAAAAAAAAACATAATCATAAACTAATATTTTATTTATTTCGAAATAAAACACAATCACAAAGACAAAAATAAAATTAAATTATTATACATTTACATTTTCAAAAAAAAAAAAAAAAAAAAAAAATGAGAAATAAAAAACATCTCTTAATTTTTGTTAATCTTAAATTTAATTTTCTAAAATTAATTTTTCATTTTGTTTCGTTTCGTAAATTAATACTATAATTTAAGTTAAAAATAATTTACTTTAATTTTTTTTTCTTTTTTCAAATTTTTAATATCGATTTAAAATTTTAAATTAATTGTTTTATACAGAGGGTGTACGGAGTTCGGATGTAGGCATTTTGCCAGTCGATAGGTCTTGCTGAGAAACGAAAAAAATCGTATGGCAGGGAGTAGATGGGGGGGGATGTCTAATATCAACGGGTGAGGATCTAGGGGGCTCAGAAGTTTTTTTTTTTTAGGTCAAGTGACTTGTTTCCTATTTGTGGTGATAACTCACGAATTCCTTGAGTTGACCCATATCAACTTTTTTGGTAGACTGGTAGACCCACAGCCCACAGTTACATTTTTTTGCAAAACTCAAAAACCACGACAGATAATTGAATGAAATTGAATGAAATAAATTGCAAATGAAAGTCAATCCATTGGGCAATATTTTAAGTAAAGAAAATTAAAAAAAAAAAATAAGGCAAAATTTTGAGATATTCGACCTTGAATTCAAAATTCCGCATTTTTTCCTTGAAAATTTGAATTTGATGTACCATATCTTTAGCATCACTAGACCGACCTGTACAATTCAAGTATCAAAGTAAAAACTGATTGATTGTTTCAAATGAATGCAAAATAACTTGAAACGACTAAGGATTTCGTGAATTATATGACCGCAAATAGGGAACAAGTCACTTGACACCAAAAAAAAAACTTCTGAGCCCCCTTGCTCCTCACCTGTTGGTATTAGACCCCTCCCTGCCATACGATTTTCTTCGTTTCTCAGCAAGTTCTATCGACTGGCAAAATACCTGCACCCGAACTCCAGACACCCTGTATAATTTATATATTTGAAATGAATTTTTTTTTTTTTTAATTTAATTTTTTTGTTGTAAGTAAGTATAATTACTACCAACTTATATTTATGTAAATATGTAATATTAATAATGATAATAATAAGAGGAATGTGATGGTGCATGCAAATAATAATATGGTATCTTTCCATAGTAGTCATATTCAACATAACCATTATAGTCATAATCGTAATCGGAATCATGTTCAATCTATATTATTGATAATAAAAATTAAAGATAGATAGATTGATAGAAAAATTAAACAAAAAAAAAAAAAAGAAAAAAAAAAGAAATTTGAAATAAAACATAATTTTGTAACATTAAAATTAAGTAAACAATAAATAACTAATCGTGATTGTGAGTTGAAGTGAAAGAAAAAGAAAATTCTTATTGTAGATGTGAAAATAATTATTATAATAATTAAATTAAAAATAGATATATATGTATTAATATTCATATATATGTGTACGTATAAAATATATATTAAATATTTACATTCAATTTTTTTTAAATAAAAATCATAAGCAACATTCAGTCTATAAATTTTTAAATTTTTTTTTTTAATTAATTATAATTGTTAAAAACATTTTTTCTTTTTTGCATTTGTATTTTTATGCTGTATTCATTTTTTTTTTATAACAAATATATTTAATAAAAATAATAATAAACACATTGTACATACAAACTATATTGCATATACATATACACATATACAAAACATTAACAAACATAAATAACAAAATAATAAAATAATATGATCGTATATATAATATAAGTAATACTTATTACAATTATTAAAAATTATAAATTAAAAATTTTAAAAAATATATATATATATACATATAAGTACGTATATAATATAAATAAAATATTATAAAAATTTTCTTCATTTATACAAATAATTCTTACCGGCATATCATGTCCGTGAAGGTCACCTTTTCTCTGAAATTGCAATAAGGAAAATGAAATGAACATTTTTTAAACATTTTCGAAATAAAATATCGTGTTTATCAAATGTTTGCATAATTTTCGAAATTATTTCATGAACATATGATATAGTACGAAATTTTGTTTAATTATTTTTGAGAAAAAAGTTAAATACGACGTGACGTTGTAAACAAAAGCTCAACTACTTATATACATAGTAAGAATGTTAAATGGTTCAGAGTTCGGACACGTATAAGTTATAATAGAGCGGATCCAAATACAATCATCAGTAAGATGTACTAAGATGACAGTCGGTAGATCAAAAGTTAGAAGGGAAGTCAATGTATTAAGGGATTTGAAAACGACGTTAAATGTACGAAATTTGATGGAAATGGTAAAGAACCAATGTTTAATCGACCAACCAAACGCTGATGAATCAAACTCTGTACGTCGCCGAACCACCCGTTCAGCTGAGAATATCGCTGCTGTAAGCCAGAGTTTAAGTTAAGTCGGAGTTAAGATCCGAATCTCTCTGTTCCAAGTCGTTCGCAAGAACTCGGCCTATCTCAGACGACCATGTGGAGAATTTTGCATCATGATATTACTATTGGTAAACCCTTTATATACTATACCTTGTATATTATGTATTTATGTATATATTTATTGAAAATTCAATAAATTTTATTAAATAATGTAACATACATACACGTACATGAAATTTTATCTATATTTTACCTTATTCCTTACTGTATTTATATTATTTAGTAAGTCTACACATATACAGTGCTCTTATATAATTCATTTATCCGTAAAACTACATAATTTTCCATTTCATGTAACTGATTCAATCATTACATATTATATGCACATCCTTAGGGATACAATATTTTCCATACATATGATATACATATGTACATAAGTACAATGACAATTTACATGATAAAAAATTGAAAAATAATTTCATAACAATAATATAAATTTGTTATTTATGCACAAATTTTCTCACAATATTATCTAAATACTCTGTGTGTATATATACTCGTAGATATGTATTTGTGGAAAATGCATATAATACCTAATATTAGATATATTTTGTAATGCAGATTTATATGTGGAAAATACATACTCACATGTGTTTTATATGCCATTTTCTTTATTGTAGAAATTTATAACACTGTATACGTAATGTAAATATCTCGAATTTTTCAAGACAATTTTCTGAATAATAATCCCAAGAGATTAGTAACGAAAGAAAGTTGGTCGTTATTACATGGAATCTAGGTGAATTTCATGCGGACATACACATACTTTGTATTGTTCATGATATAGTGTACTTCGCATATACACTCATATGGATTTGTAAGATTTTATCTGAACAACAATATTTCATTACATTTTATAAACAGGATGAAGGATAAGTACATGTATGCAGAGAATAAAATTCTATATTATTCAGTAAATTAATTTATTATTTGTATGTATGCATAATCAAATTTAAATTTAATAATTTTAAGTGTCCATAAAACACGTATATATGTACATATATACGAGTATTTATGTATAATTTTCATTTCTTTTCTATATCTGTAAGAAAATGGACACTAAAAATTTTGTTAAATGACATTAATTGTATTTTGCATGAAAAATGAAATTCAAAAAATTTCAATTTCTAAGAAACAGCAAAGAATTTATATTAAAGAAAATTTAAAATTTTTTGATTTTAATTTCACGTTTTTGTTTTAGTTTAATTCCATTTATATGAAGTGCATATAAATATACACATATTTTGTGTGACAAACAAAAATAAAAAATATATGCATACATAATGTACATATATATACTGCTGCATGATTATTTTCCACATTGTCACTTTTGTTGTGTGTCATGTCAAACAAAATTTTTTTTTCGAAAACAAATTATCTTTAAAATTTTAAAAATATTTTCTCAAATCTCATTTTAATGGTAAAATTTCGAAATTTGCTTCGCATCATGTCATGACATAACATTTCAAATAATGAAAATTTCTAAAATTTTAAAACTTTCTATAGTACTTTTAAAATCATATATACGACGAATAATATAGAAAAACATTTTTTTTTTATTTTTAATTTATCTTTCATTAATGACGAAAATGTTTACTTTTCTTATAAAAATAAATAAAGAATAGAAATTTCTTTCATGTGATATTGAAAAAAATTTGTATAATAATGACCTTGTGTGAATGTTTTGTGTGTATAGACATATGGTAATAAACTGAACATGACATATTGCGTGTTTTATAACATTTAAAGAATATAAATTTTTTGTTTTATTTTTTTGTTGGTTATTAAAAACGAAAAAAATTTTTTTTCATTATAATTTATTTCACTTACTCTTATTCTATCGATACTGTAGGCATCTCGATCTCTTCTATACACTAATTCGTCGTATCTTTGTCGATCTTCGGGAAAAATTAATTCACGTATTTCTGTAACTAAAGTGTGCTGAAAAATAAACACAATGAATACAACAAAATAAATTAAAGACAATTTTTTCCAATTGTTTATTGTAATTTGCTAAAATTGAAAGTAAAAAACCAAACACATAAAATAAAAATATTCATAAATTTCATACTTTTTCAGCTGTATCTAGCATTTCTAATAAGACGGTAACAAAGGCATCTATGGTCATTGCTCTCGCACCATATTCAGCTATATAATACGAAAGATTTGCAAATTGATGTTTAGGCAGTAAGGAACGTGCTTTTTCTTCAACCATTGCTGATATGGCACATTTTCTTCTCGCTCTGAAATTTAATTAAAAATAAAAAAAATCAAGTTAAAATTTATCGATTAAAATTATTTCAAAAAATAAATTTTCCTTTCAACTACCAATAAAAAAAGGAGCCTAGTATTTGTTTTTTTTTTTTACCTTGTCCCCGTTGGACTATAAGCATCCCATGGTTCTAATTCAATTGAGGTGCATGAATGTGGAACTTTACCGACATCACGTACAACAAGTGACATTCTTTTATGATATTTTAATTGGCTAACAGCTTCATCATGTGTAACATCTAAAAATGATTGACCATTCACTTCAAGTATTTCATCGCCGATCATAAGACCAGCACGATCAGCTACACTATCTTTATCGACACCAGTTATAAAAATTCCTAGGCCATATTCAACACCTCCACGTATCATAAGGCCAAGAGATTGCCCTGGCTCAATTAATAGTTCTACACGTCTTATTCTATAGAATTATAATTGAAAATTGATATATCCATGAATAATTTCAATAATAATCAAATTATAAATGCATTTTACCTATCTCTTCTATCACTACGTCGACCACCATACTCCATTGGTGGAGATGCTGGTCTTCCCTGCCGATCCATCCAGGAACATGTTTGTCGAAATGGCGGTGAACCTGGACCACCACCACCTAATATAATTGATTGTTGTGATGGCGGTAACGGTTGTGATGATGATGATGGTAACGATGATGATTGTGATGGTGGTATTAATGGTGCTGTTGTTGCATATGTTGGATCCCTTGAAGGTGGTCCAAAACCATGTAATGGGGCAGTCGAATTTAATGTTGGTGGTGCACGTACCGTCATACTGATTTGACGTGATGATTTCAATATCTGCACACATCTCTGCGTAAGAAAAAAATGTGGCAATAGAAGAAACAAGAGAGAGAGAGAGACAGAGCGAAAAATAAATAAATAAAAAAAATAAAATAAAACAAAATAAAAAATAAAAACAAAATAATAACATTTAAATAAATATAAAAACAAAAAAAAATGTAAACGTTTAAAAATTATAAACCGAAAAATATATAAGAAAAATAAAAACAAAAACAAAAATACCAAAAAATAATATAAAAATCAATAAAAACATTAAAAAAAATTTGCATAATATGTGGTAATATGTATAGTTAAAATAAAAATGAAACCAAAAAAAAAAAACAAAAAACAAAATTTTGTTGTGAAAATAATATTATAATGATGTTCATTTTAATATCGTGTAATTTCCCTATAGGTATATACCAAATAAAATGAACGGAAAATAAAAGAAAAAAATCCTTTCTCTAGGATAAAATTTATTGTATTATTGATTCTGTACCTTTTTTTTTTTAAAATTTATTTCATTGTACGTTTTTATTTTTTACTTTTGGATTATTTTTAATATTTTATTTTATGTATTTTCTCACATATACATAGTCTAAATATTATTATGTATATAGAGCAATTATATAATTGGGTGCAATTGTGCGAAAAATAACAGCAAATTTAAGATAAAAAAATTATAACCAAAAAAATTTATTAATATGTACCTAATAATAATAATAAAAAAAAAAAATATTATGCAACACGTTTTTATTTTTTGTTTCATATTTTTCTTGTATTCTGTAATTATTTAATATTTTGTAAAATATTTGTAATTATGTTTGTTAGTGAGATAACACAAGGAACAAAATAATAATGAACAAAAATCAAAGTATAAATTATAGAAATTACTTTGTATATATGTAATTAATTATTAAAAATAAAAAAAAAATAATATTTCATCCTTGATATATTCTTACAGCTTATACAGTTTATAATTTAAGTATTTGAAAATGTTTTTTAACTTTTGTAAGTCCTTGTATAAGAATGTAAATTTTAATTTAGAAAAAAAATTTTCGAGTATCTGTAGATAATATCTATCAAATAATTTCCAAATTATATACTGTAGATCTGTCCACGGTATATTATTATCGAAACAATAATAAATAAATAATATTAGTTGATCGAAATTTTATTACAGAAAAATAAACTATATAATCTTCGGTTTTCTTGTCTATACGAACGAGTCTTACATATGTATATGTTTATATATCTTTTATGTATTGAGAAAATAATAATTTTATTGCAATTAATTTTAAGATTTTAAATTTTTGTAATTTGAGATGTTACCAAAAAAAAAAAAAAAATTTTTTCTATTAATTAACTTAAAATTTAAAAGAATAAAATCTTCAATTTACAGTTAATTATATAAAACAATTGTCCTGAATATGTAATGTGTATAAACACAAAAATATACTTTTTTCATTTATTGACTATTTAGAAATTACAAAAGTATCTATAGATATTTTGCTTTTTCATTTAAGTGGACAAGAAGTATATCTATATTTTGTTATAGAAATTATTATTGTTGGATTATAATATCCTCAATATAATACGAATATGTAAACTTGTACACAAGATGATGATGCGATGATCATTATTTATGATAAAGATGAATTTATTCACGATGACTAAAAAATCATAAAACATGTTATAAAAATGAATATAAAAATAATAATAATAATTTAAATTATAAATGAATTAAAAAAAATGTATTATTATAAAAACAAAAATAAAAACAAAACAAAACAACAAAACGCTTAAAAAACAAAAATATAAAATAAAATTTAAAAAAATAAAAATTTAATTAAAAAATAAAATAAAAATAAAATAAAAAATAATAATAAAACAAAAACATTCATTACTCAAAGGGGGTATAGTATTATTATTACAAGTGAAAACTCTTTCTATTGCCAATTTTTTCTTTGCATTTTGTTTTTTTTTTTTTTTTTTCATTTATTTTATAGTAGAATAGTACAGATATATATATATATTATAAATAGTATAAAATTGATAATTATATCATCAAAATATATATTTTTTTAAATCATTTCATTCCATAATAATTTCAATTTATATTCAAATATATGTTTTATAATATATGTATATATACATATATAAAAATTTTATATATATATTTATTTTATTTTTCATATATTTTGTATATGATTTATTTATGAAATAATTAATCAATTATTATAAATTCGATTATAATGTATACTTATATATTACATATATAATATTAGATATTAATTTGAGAAAATAATAACAATAATGATGAATGTTGTGCAATAATTATAGTATTCATATTACACAGGATTCCATGAATTTGGATGGTTCACCCAAAAACAGTAGATTGGTCTCGTAATAAAGACAAATCAAAACATCGTATGGCAGAGGAGGGGAAGAAACCTCAACTTCGTTTATCCGCTGGATTTGGATTTGAAGATTTTTCGCACTTGATCTACAAAACATCCTATTACAACAATGGAATACAAGCTAAAAGAATAAGTACTCTGAGACAAATCTGTGAAGCTGTCCCCCGTTTCTTTGTCGACACCTTACATGCCTCGCTAAGTCCTTCCCTTCAAAAAAGTTAACGTGTTTCAAATTCGTGATTTTTTGATTTCTACATTTTTCAGAGAAAATACAAGCTGTAAAAGTACAATTTCTTCTGAAGTGAAATGTTGCAACGAAATGTTGCATCGAACATAGTGATTTTTGCTACATTTTTCAGAGTAAATACAATACAATTCAAGCAAAACATCACGAAATTCTCAATTCGAATCACACTAACTCTTGAAGGGAAGGACTTAGCAAAGCATGTAAGGTGTCGTTAAGAAGAGGATTTTTCTCAGAATAGGATGTTTCGTGCAGAGTAAGTGCAAAAAATTTTCAAACCTTCTAGCCCTCCCAAACAGTTGGGAGTTCCTTCTTCCCTGTCGTACGATTTTTTGTTTGTCAACTACGATACCGATCTACTGTTTTCGAGTGTATTGCTCGAATTCGAAACCTTGTATAAATATTTATAATAATTAATAACTATGTATATGTTTTTATTTACGTGTGTATAGTAATGTACATGTATAATGATAAATAAGTAAATATATATTATATAAAAATAACGAAATTAAGTATAATATTGATTACAATAATTACATTTATAATAAATACATATGTGTAGGAGTATGTATGTAGTAAGTATATAATGTAGATAGTAAGTAATTTATGTATAGAGTAATAATATATATTGAGCATATATACAGTGATTTTTATATATACAAGATAAATATATGTATGTATGTAAGTAGTTCAAAAAATATCTACATACAAATGTAAATGTAATAAATATTAAAAGTATATATACGACATAAAAAATATATATAAAAATAAAATAATCTACATAAATTAAATAATAATTAAGTATGACCATGTATTATATACACACTACTTGTCATAAATATATGTATGTATATGTATAAATGTATACCTGGATGTTCATTTATAAATAATATGTACAAATATTATAGACGTATAAATATATATTTGTTTGTTGAATAAAGAATAAATTGTTCACATACATGTGTATGTAATTATGTACATACATATGTGTATATGTACATACATATATAAAGTGTGTGAACAGAAAAAATAAAAGCATATTAATGATCATTGACATTTAAAATTGTTCTAATTTAATTATAAAATTCATTTCCTATTCCCTGTACATAGATATTGAAAAATATTCCTGTATGTAAGAAGAAAATTCCTAAGTATTTTCAACATTTAATATAGTCTTGTGATGAAATATTGTATACATATATCGCTGTGACAGATGAATGTTCAATGTTTTATTTTAATCAAATAAATTTCATCTGATAATCATCATCATGTTCATAAATATTACAAATGTGATAAGCATTAACTATAACCTGACATCTTTAAAAATGTTTAAAATGTTTTTAAGAATATAGGATTTTGAGCAACAATCATAATCAACAGAAGTTTCCCAATAAAAGAAATTATAAAAAAAAACATCAATTGCACACCAGTAATTCTGATTATATTTAATTTTATTTGTTAATTGAATGATTTAATTAATCAATAAAAATCTATTCGAATCAATCTCATCATCGCAAGATCGTTTCGATGAGTTGTACAATTATTTATAATAAAAATCAATTTAAAATGAAAAATTTTTCCTTCAAATTATATACATAGATACTATATTACAAAAGTTTTAACAGGAAAATTTATTACATATATATTTCTTTCGATTTAATGAAAAAAAGAATTCAAAAATAAAAAACATTTTATCCCCTTCAGTTATTATACAAATACATATTAATTTTTAGTTTTGAAAACTTTCCAAAAACAACTATTATAACTTTATAATAATGTTTGAAAAATGTTTATCATTGTCATGATGAAATTTTTTTTAATGAGAAATGAAAAACTATTTTGTAGAAATTGTATTTTTTTTTCTTTCACATTAACTTTATAATAATGAGGGTAGTCAGTCTCGTAATTCCAGTGAGTGGCGTAAAAATAGTCATTTTTTTACGAGACTTCATAACTATTTCTTTCGTTTTGAGAATTACAAGCTCTGCTGTAGATTAATGTGACTTTTTAGTCGTGCAGATCAACTTATAGTATATAAATTTTGTGTAAATCAAAATTTGACAGCTTGACATTTTTTAACCAGCTGAAATTTGAAAATGAAGTTTGTGGTTATATTTTGAGAAAATTTGTTGTTGAATTTATGTGACAAAATAATAAATTTGTGAAGAGTTAAGTTATACAACAATACGGGTTAGAGTTTTACGAGGTGCTTTTAAGTCGTTTTGGCTTCACAAAGTCATAAAATAACGCATTGGATACGTTTACAATATGAAATGAATACCCTCATTTATCGTATTTAACGTATGTAATGTATGAAAGTTAGAAAAACCAAAAATACATTGTATGCATGACATAGCATAATATTCAGACATAAATTCGTATGTATGTATATGAATTTCTTTTTTTTTTTTTTTTTGTTCAAAAATGTGCAATTATGATTAATTTGCATTACATTATATTTTGTATGAGAAAAAGTTTACTTTTCACATAAAAACTCTAAAAAAATTCAGATTACAAGAAAAAACTACACTCGTATAATAAAAATTTTTCAAAAAAAAAAAAATTCACAAGAAAACTCTGAACAAGAAAATATAAAAAAAAAATAAAAATTCTAATAAGAATATAAAAAAAAATTATAACTTTTTTAAATGAAAATTAGCAAATTTTTACATATTCTACAGAATGTAAAGTAAATTAAATTAAATTAAATCATATATAGAAGTTGAACGAGAACATGAGTATAAAAAATAATGAAACATAACGCATGAATTATTTTATATATGTACATATACATAAAATAAAATGTATTACAGGTAGATGTATGTATCATAGTTTATGAGAAGGTAAAAAGACACTACTTTTAAATTTCATGTATATATACATTTATAAATATATACACAACTAGTACATTTAATATATACATATAAAAAAATTCACAATTACATGTAATATATACAAAATAATAAAAATTATAATAAATAAAAATTACAATTGTTAGAATGTTGTTTTTCAAAAAATTCCATTTCAAATTTTCATATTTTGTTTCACATTCAAATGTTTATAAATAAAATTATATTCATACAAATTGACTATATTTAGCTACAAGTATGTAGAGAAACATTCTAGCAATAATAATTTTTAATTACACAATAAAAATGTATATGGATACAATGATATTATTATATACGAATACTATGTGTATAACTTTCAAATTTAATAATGTAATTTTGTTTTCAGTTTTCTTGTTATGTGAGTATGTAATATGTATACATAAAAAAAAAAAACCAAAAAAATTTTCTTTAAATGATATGTTAAATTTGAATTCAACAAAATTACCTTTAATGCTTCATCATGGCTAATCGATGTGAACGGTGTACCATTTACTTCTAGTATTGTATCACCAGGTCGTAATCCGGCACGTTCAGCAACTGAACCTTCTTCAACTCTTGAAATATATACACCTACACCTGTGAATTCAAAATTTACAAAATGAACATGAAAATAATAAAAAAAAAAAAAAATTGTAAATTTTATAAATTTAATGAGAAATTTATTTTAAATTTTCTTATGGGTAAATTGATTTTCTATGATTCAATTTTAATTTTCATACTGACAAAATGTAAACGTGTTAGACTGAAGACAACATGGCTGACAAAGTTCAAAAATGATATAAGAGAATTAGGGTAAGAGAACCCAAATATACAGAATAGGAAAGTGTGAAGGAAAATTACTAGAAGAGCTATGAACCCAAGTAAATGGGGGAAAAACAGCTAAGTAGAAAGAAGAAAAAGATTTTATGTTTTTCAGTATTCAAAAATATACAAGTATAAGAATTAATTATTATTTCGTGTAATGCTTTGATCGTTTAATTAATTAAAAAGTATTAGAACGTAAACAAAATGAATTAAATCAACTGATTTATCGATCATAAACAAAATCATGTCCACATACTTAATCACAATTTACAGATTTCAATCTATGTATGCACAAGTACAAGTATATGCATGTATGTATATGCTCATTCGTAAGTGTACGAATATTATTCTCCAGGGACATGTTAAAGCTAATCTACATGGCAAACATTGGGCGCGTTCAGTTCCACGCAGCGATGTAAAATTTTCCATCGCTGCAATAATTTCTCTTACTGAACGGCTTCGCTGCATAATCGCTACTTTGCAGCGATGTAAATATTTTGCAGCTAAAAAAAAGTTCGCTTTAAAAGTCATCGTAAACAAATTTTGACATATTTTAATTGAACAACAGACAAAGCCAATTATCAACTGTTTGCAGCGGGTTTTTCTGCTGTAAACAGTTCAGTAAATTGTATACAGCGATTATCTAAACATCGCTGCATTGAACTGAACGCACTCATTAATTCGCATAATATTAAGTACTTTTCATGGATACACACATCTTCATCCTTACATGATTTATTTTTACACATGACATTTATGTATGTTGTCTTTATTCCAGTTAATTTAACACAGAAATTTCAGTTTTTTTTCCCCTAAATTTTTCATTTTTTTGTTTTTTTTTTGTTTTTGTAAATCTATAGTAGGTACATCCGTAATATTTATGAATGTATCGATGTTAAAAAAAAATTGAACTTCAATTTCTAAGCTAACTTTGATCCTTTGATCCTTATCTGTAACAAAATTTTCCGAATTGTTGGTGTCGTTATTGAGCTGTTATATTCTCATTTAAAATTCTCTGATATAAACTACAAAATTATCACGTTAATTCATTAAAGGAAATGTTAATCCTTTAATAACATACATTTGAAAAAAATATAGTTTTTTTCTCGATTTCATATATTTAATTAAAACAATACTACGTATACAATTATGCATGTTAATTTAATTTTTTGAAATATTTCACATATTACACATATGTTCTCATTAATAAATCAATTACATATATACTAGAACAACAACAACAACAACAACATAATAGCGCAAAACAAACAAATAAAGAAAATTTTTTTTTATAAAACTTTACCATCATTTTTTTCTAATAATTTTTAATCCTTTTCTTTTTTTCAAATGACGAAGTAAAATTATTTTGATGTCATTATACAGAAATGAATAAAATTAATATATTCAATATGTGTTATCGTATTAATATGCTTATAACGATATGCATTTACATATACTGTATGTTGTATACATACACCGTATACACTTAACCACATTTTTCCTATTTCAATTTATCCTTATATTATTTTTGAAATTTATTTATTTTGAACGAAAAATCATGCACGAAATCACTTCATTTCAAATTTATTTTGTTATTTTTCATATAACAAGTTAGTATATGTGCCTACTTGTACATTACATACTATATACAATGTATGTGCATACATATCTATATCCATTATTCAAATAATGAACATACGAGTATATACAAATACCCTGCATATTTTAACTTTAACTACTTACAAAATAATTTAATTTATTCAAACTACAAAAAAAATATATAAAAAAGAAAAATAAATAAAAATTTATACATAATTCAAGATATATCTATGTACATATTTCTTTTCCTTTTTATTCTTAAGAAAAGGAAGAAAAAAAAAATATTTAATTATACACAATTAAATAAAATATGTAATAAAATGCACGGAATTATTTTGTACACATGTGTACTATAACAGTAATAGAGAATTACTATTAAGATATGTGTAAGTATATATGTATATACATAGTACTCGCGTACTCTTATATGTATGTAGTATGTTGCAAACAGTCACGGAAAGAAAAAAAATATTATTGAAAGAAAATTTTTATACTTTGAAAAAGAATGAAGGAAGGAAAAATTAAAATTATTTTGAATTCTTATTATTAGTATAATTATTTTGAAATTGAATTATTTAGGTACACGTTCAAGTGTTGGTTACATGGAAAATTGGTAACATTTGTTTATAATGAATATGAAATGATTTTGGAATTTTTATTTTTTCTTTTATTATGTAAGTAATTTAATGTGCGACTGGAAAATTATTCCGATTTTTTAATAAAATGATTGCATCGCGTAATACTTAAGACAGACAGATGTAGTGAAACTGATGTGAAAAGTTTTATAACTTATTGCGAATGCTGTCAAAAATACTTCTCTGTGAGCACGTAATAGTAACAAGCCTAGAAATTACTTTGACGAAAGCCCTGCCTCACCTAAGTAGAACTGTAATGGAATGCTATAGAAGATAAAGAAATACTGTCAAAATTTGACATATAATAAGATTAAATCTAACAATTATAAATATTTTATGAAAACATTTCACTGTACAATTGGAATTAGTTTCATTTCGTGAATTCTAATTATCAATAATTTCCCAAAAAGTAATATTAAGTAGGTAAAGAACAAAATGATTATCAAGTTAGTCAATTTACTAAAATATGATGACAGGAGAGAGTTATACATCTTGAAAGATATACATATTTAGAAGCAAGAATGAAACTTTGCATTTAAAATATTGTAGACATTATCTATCTTTCTCGTCCATATATTTATATTATATATTTATTTCTCGTCAAAATTTATTAATCAATATTTTCATCAGTATGTATCATACATAGTTTTTTGACTGACTGTCACATTTTATCATATAATTTTATCTAATATACTTTACATAAAAGGACATAATATGTATATGCCTACAAATATAATATATGTATATAACGCATAAACACATACTTACATATTACATACGAACAAATATATGTATGTGTATATCTCAAAACATATACCTATACACATTAAAATTACGTTTAGCGTAGGAAATTTTTCGTTCATATAATACGTAAAACGTAAGTATATAAGTATTATGGAATTCAAAGTAAATGAGATTTTGTCACGTATTGTAATGTAATGTAATGGTCATACATACATCCATATCTACACGTAATCTAAAAAAAAGAAGAAGAAGAAGAAGAAAATGCTATGTGATGGAAAAAAAACAAAAAGTCACTCTTAAATTTGTTCATTGTTTCTTAAAAATGAAACCAATTTTCATTTTGTAAAATATTTTTTTAGCACACAAAAAACAACAACAACAAAAAATTATAAAAAAATGAATCTAAAAAGTGTGAAGATCATCTAAAAAGAAAAGAATAAATGAATGGAATAAAGATGATAATGACTAACGATTGCTCTCGAAAAATCCTTATCCCAATACATACATTTTATTGTATATGTACATACATATGTATGTGTATACACATTTTTGTTTTGTTGTACATTAATATATGTATGTACTACCATACGTATCAAGTCCTTTTTCTCTTTTTTTTTTCAATTTAAAATAACGTGAAAAATGAACTCTTCTCTTATAAGATGTAAAGGACAATACTTTGGACGTATTTCTTATTTTGTTTTTGTTGTTGTTTATTCGATGTTTTGTTTCCTTTTTTTTTTCTTTTTCTTCCTCTTCTTTATACCCATTAACATTTAAAATAAACGTGTAGTTTATAAAAAAAAAATATAATTTTTTTGTATACTCTTGTATTTTCATTGTTTATATTACATAATTTTATGTTATATATAAATTTGCTTGAATTGTTAGCCTATTTAAGTTTTGAGCACAAGGACTTTGAAAATATTTTAGAAATATACATACTCGTATGTACATGTACTATGTACATAAATGTACTACTCCTGAATAAATTATAAAATCACTAAAATTTATATAAGAGAATAAATTTTCTGTATATGTATAAATGTACACAGATACATTGGAAATGAATATAATGGCTTATGTAAATATGTACATAGATAAAAAATTTATTTAGAACAAATTAGGTTCAAAGCACATTAAAATATCTAAAAAGATATACAAATTTTCACAAGAAACTTTCACATTCATATTTATACATTTAAACATATACACGTAAATGCACACACACACTGAAATATGCAAACTGTTGACTCAAAAGTCAAAATTCATTCAACAAAGATTCTAATTTGAACAGAAAACAAATAAATTTTTTCTGATTTGCATTTTTTTACTGATTTGTTTGTATTTATTTAGTAAAGTCCTAAAGTACTATTTCTTTGCTGTTTGTATTTATCTCTTATGTATTTATACATAAGTATCAATTTTATCCATATACAATTTGTATACCTGATTCTTTTCCACCCTTGACACATATTCCAAATCCATGACTTCCATCTGGTTGTTGATCTCTAGACATTGTCACCGTTCTGGTCGATAATTCATGAATATTCGGTATAC
Organism: Villa cingulata; assembly: GCA_951394055.1. Lineage (NCBI taxonomy): Eukaryota > Metazoa > Arthropoda > Insecta > Diptera > Bombyliidae > Villa > Villa cingulata. The sequence goes on along the minus strand of OX596020.1, from coordinate 12,496,858 downwards.
TACGATCCCGGTCACGATCTCTATAAATCTAAAATAAATGGAAAAATAAAAATTTCATAAATAATAATATATATATTGGCGTTTCTCTTTTCTACAAATGATACATACTTGATGTGTTGTTGATGGTGGGCTACTAGCTGGACTTCTTCGGTCTCTATCCCTTGTGCCATTACTATAATGATAGCTTGTAGGAACTGATGCCGATGTTGTTGAACCGAACATACGTATAACTTGTTCGGGTGATATAGGTCGTTTTTTACCATTGTGCCGTGTCGAATTCGATACAGTACCAGATACAGGATTACCACTTGAACCTGTTACACCTAATGTACCAGGTATATGACTTGATGATGAATATGTACCACGTCCCGGTAATGAACCACTTTTTGATGGTACACCGGCTGTATTATAATAATAATGAGGTGAATGAGGCCGTTCTATAATTGTATATGATGTACCCGGCGGTGAATAATATAGACCGGGTCGACCACGTAATGAACTTGTACTGTTTCCTATACGTGTACTTATACCATAAGGGCCACTTCCACCACCAATAACAGTACCAGCTGCCGGACCACCAATATCTTCTGCTTCGAAACTGTTCGATCTTAAATGATGTCCAGTTATTGTTGGTATTGTTGATGTTGTACCAGTAGAATGATGATGTAATGCTGAACTGTGTGGTGGATGATAGCCACGAGAACTCCAACGAGATGGGCCCAAATCGCAAAGTTCTGCATAATCGTTGCCTGCTGCGCTCATTGTTAGGGGGTCTCCGCCACCACCAGGGGCGCCCCCTAAGCGCATTCCAGAACACCTTTAAAATAAATAAACAAAAAAAAAAAATAATGTTAAAATAAATATGCAAATATTGATAAAAATTATAGTTATATTATTTATAAATCATTCAAGAATTTCTGAGAACACAAAGGATATTTCATTTTTTTTTTCTTTTTAGATAATTTTATAACATGGTCAAAGCTTTTTCATTTCAAATTTATATAAGTAAATGTGTGAAATTATGATATTCTTTATTCACTGAATATGTAGAAAATTTTCCATTTAATTCTGTACTTTCCTTTTACATGTATACGAAACATTGTAACATTTATTTACAAAATATTTCAAATGTGCATTCATAATAAACTGAATAAACATCCATAAACTATGACATTTATAAAAAAGAAAATAATGAGAAAATATTAGATAAAAAAATGTACAATAAAAATGAAAGAAAATAACATACAATAAAAAACATTGGCTAAAACCTAAAACTTAACAAGAAATAATAAAAATAAAAATTATAATTATAAATATTTTAACATTTTTACAAAAAAATGTTCCCTAACTAACATACATTCAAGCCCAGTTATACACATTTGTACATAACATAACATTCTGTTTTAATTTCTATTCATATTTTCATTTTATATTTTTGATAATTCTTCAAAAAGTTTTTGTCTATGTTATGAAAATGTTGTCATATTATTTCTGTATACATATACAGTCATAGTTGAATATTAAATGTATGTGGGTATATTTGTTATTCAGTTCTTTACATAGCAAAAATTTTAGCACAAATTTTTGTTTAATTGCAAAATAAAAATAAAAATAAATTTGCCGAAAACAAATCCATTTTTTTTTCATATTATAGAAATAAATGAATAGCAATGTAACCTTGTACATACTATTTCAGGTTTTTTTTTTTTTTTGTTTTGTGTGTGTCTCAGATATTGATGACGTAACATTCACATACTCGTATATAAATAATAAAAAAAAAAATAGAAAAAAAAATGTTGATATATGTATCATGTACAAAATTTGAAACATTTCTATCTGATTGACAACAAAAAAGAAATAACATTTCAAACAAGAAGAACAAAAAAATACATGTTCTACTTAAGAGCAGGTTATTCTGATTTTACTGATTTTGGGTGATTTGGGTACACGTTTTCTCAGCCATTTTTTATCCAATTTTTATGAAATATGTTTTAAATGAAAGCTCAATGGGTCTAGAGTGAACTAAGTGGAACAAATTTTTCAAAAAGGTTTTAGTTTTTCCTGTACAGGATAATAAGGACGAGGCTTTCTTCAAATTTCAACGTGCTATGGTACACTTTTTCTCCGTAACTACACCATGTATTTTTCTAAAATTTTTGTCATACATCATTCAAAGGGTGTAGAGTGAACTAAGTGGAGCACTTTAGTAATTTTTGTCCTTATTAGTCCTGTAGAACGCTTTGAAGAGAGAAGGATTTTTACCAAAAATGTATAGATTTTAAATGTAATTTTTCATGGGTAGATGATTGCGTGTTATACTGAAATTTTCATATAAGGTAATTCGAATGTTCTTTTTTCGATTTCGAAATAGAAAAATAAAAGTTTTTACATTATTTCAGAATAATTAGTAATATAAAATTCCTATTTTTCACAAAAATTTTGTCACAGATAATAAAAATGTTTTGCATAACTCTTGGCTCTAAATATATCAATTTTTCACCGATACGTTTATTCATTTTATATGAATAAAAATATTATATATGTGTGAGTGGTACATATTCAATAAACAACAAAAAAAATGTTTCCAATTGCTATCATACGATCGCCGAAAATAGAAGAAAAAAAAATAAATAAAAAAACAAACAAAAAAAAAATATGGCATAGCCAACATAGCAAAGCATTGCAAAGAAGCTACCTGCTATTATGATATCATTTAGAAATTATCAATACAGGTTTGTAACTCGGTAATATGGAAGTATAATTTTGTTTGCAGGATAGTGGATAGGTCAGATATATGTATATAAGCATTTATACTATCATGATGTACAATATGTATTACAAAAAAAAAAAAAAAACAACCATTTCTACAATACATTGCTTCATCGTTGCGAATAAAGTAGTTAGAGTAACATAATGTAATATTGTATACTGCATGAACATTTTTTGTACTGTATAGTGTATACATGTAGTTTTTTGAAAGTGTAATATAATTTTGTTTACAGATGCTTATAATGTTAGAGGTATTCACGAAATGTTGTAAGAGTGTAAAAAGTGTGAATATACACCAAAATCTTACACATTACACTATATCGTGAACGAAAACTTTGTATTGAAATCAAGCAAATTATGTCAGCTAAAATATTATAAAAATAATCAAATTATTTTAGCATTTAATGTCAGAATGGCATATACAATAGTAAGCAATAGTAATATACAATGGGTTTCAGCAGTGTAAATTTTTACAAGCAGTGTAGGTAAAAATTACATTGAAGATGTTTACAATAGGTGTAGGATTGTACGAGTTTACACCGTTTACAATGATACAAGACCAAACCGTGAATACCCTAATTAGTTGTCTGTTTTTAAAAAATAATATTCTAAATGTTCAAGTCAAAAATTGTTCAAAAATTATAACAAATCCTGAAATAATTTTTCTATCCATGTACAATAGTGAACATACTACATACACACTGCACATATATATGTAATTGTGTGTCAAGATAGTGGCATAGCAAAAGCAACATCAATAAGAAAAAAAATGATGAAAGAAATAAACCTGCGAAGTATTCGTATAGCAGCACCACAAATAATATATATATATATGTATGTATGTATTATATTCTCTGCGATAGCAGGTAGATTGAAATGTACAAAAACAAATTTACTCTGGCTATTGCAAATACGTTTGTGTATAATTCTTAAAGCACAGGCAAAGCAGACATTCGACAATACTACATATACTGTCAAATGTTAAAATATGTGCGTTAATGCGTATGTAAATACACTGATAAATTCAATATAGTACCAAATTTATATTGTTTCCTGGTGAATGGGTGTTATGTATGTGCTATACGCTTTGTTAGTTGTACTGGTTGTACAAACTTATGAACATAATGTAGTAAATGTGTAAAAATGAATATGTATTGCACTACATATTAACATTCATTTAAAGTTTGTTTCAAGTTCAAAGTTTGGTATATGTACACTATGTTGTTTTGTTATGACGTGTACTTTTTTTTATGAAATTTTTTTTTTGCTTTTTCTGCCTTCGGTCCTCATGCTCATATAATATTAAGAATTGAATTTTTTTTTTTTTTATTAGTTGCGCATTTCATATACCCACAAAATTTACAAAACAAAATAAAAGAAGGTTAGTTTAAAATAAATGAAAAAAAAATAACAACAGAAAGTAAACTAACACAACGATAAAAATATTTTTTGAATGTATTTGTTAGATATTTTCGTCGTGTGAGTTTTCAATTTTAATTTTTGATTTCAGGAGGACATGCTCTTAAATGTCAAAATTTTTTAACTAAAAGTTTCCAAAATTTAAAACAAAATTACCGGAAGGCCAGACGTATTGTTCAACATTGCAATGTTCATTTTGTTTATAGATTTCATGGCATATAAGATGCCAAATATGGCACTTAAAGAACATTAAAGTTTTTCAATAAAGCAATAGGATTGTTGTCAGACAATTTTTTTAAATACTACAAGAGTGTTTGTGATTTAAAGAGTCATGTTTCTATTGCTCTGTATTTTTTGCAAACCTTGAAACAAAATAGTCCAGTCATTATTAGAATAAAAAAATAATCAACAAAAATAATTTTACGTATTTTTAAAATAATTCTATAGTTGATGTATGTTCAATTTTGTGACACACTGTATCACTATTACCATGAAATTGTAAACTTTTTCAAAGTTAAATAAAAAAAAAATATATTTACTCAAAATTTAACCTTAAATATACAGAGACAAATAGCAGTAATTTTGTATTTTTGACACATAATTTTTCTTTTTTACTATATACATATTCAAATTTTTGATGATAAACAAAAAACCAAAATCACAACAGGTTTTTCATTCATGTTTCATTTTCATACACAGCACATACACAAGATAGCATCATTTTTGTACCATTTATACGTTGTTTACTTTACATAAAATAAACTTGATATATACATATGTATTTATGTATGTGTTCAAATTTAATTTTCTTTCATTCTCATTTTTCTTCCGTTTTATCTTTATTCATATTCTTGTTACATTCAATTTTTCATCACCTCTGTCATCATTATGATGTTTGATCATTTTTCACAAAAAATTTAACAAAAACCCAAAACATATAAGAAGTGATTTATTTTTTGGTTAATTTTTCTTTCTTTCTTTTGTTTTGTATCATAATTTAATATATTATCGCCAGACATCGTAACAAAAAAAATTTTTTTTTGAATGTCTTTGTGTGTATAACTTTGAACATTAATTAAGAAAATTTGTTTTTTATTTTTGTTTTATAGAGTTTCTGTATTTTATCTTTCTTCATGAATATTAACTAAATTTTTTTTTAATTCATTTGTTTTCTTCAATCTGTTGTACACACAAAGAAATCAAAAGTTATAATTATGAAAAAGTAAAAAATATATGTTGTACAGAGAAATTTTACTTCTTCCAAAATCTTGAAAAACATTTTTTTTAAATTTCATTTTATACTTTTCATTATAATGAATACACGTTTTTCGAATTTGAAATACTAAAATTGAAATACTCACATGTAAACATAAATGCGTAAATTATAGAAAATTATGATTCCAACACCATTTTGTTGAATTGAATATGATGAATGTACGTTACGTATCGAATAACGTCAATTTATTAATGTCAAAAATAAATGATTCATATAGAAACAGATAACTCTGATGTGTAGTAAAAGTGGTACGATTACGAGTAAGAGAACATGTTTCATTCCATGGTAATTCCATTACATAGGTACTCAATATTTGTACAGGCATGGATGCAAGACAAAAAGGAAAATGTGAATATTCGATCTACGATCTACTGGTATTTAAAATGAGTAGAATTGAAAAATGACAGTCATCCAATGCTACACCTAAAATGTCGTACAATAAAAACTCAAAGAAGAAGAGGAAGAAAAAAAAATGAATAAACTATCGAATATTTTCTATACTACTGTTAATTCATTTCACGTATTATAAACAATGTATTATACTCGTACGTACGTCTTTATGTTCGTTTATAAATAATGTTGTAGAGATTATCCATTATATTTCTAACCGATAATCGAATTGACTTTGAAGGTTATCGGATGTCTTAGAAGGAATGTAATGTAAGTATATTATAATGTATTACACGACTGGAATAATAATAAATACATAAAAGCTGAATAAATTAACGAAAGCAAAAAAAAATAAAAAAATAAAAACAAAAACGTATAAAAAATTGTTGAAAGAAAGCTTTTTGCAAAACAAGAAAACAAGGATCAAAAAGGATCAAAAATGAATTATAAAAATATATCATTTAGAAAAAATTGTGATAAAATTATTGAGATATAAACGCTTAAATTTGTTTGGTTGTTAGTGTATTGTTTTGTTTTGCTTTTATAGACTCGCATGAGGACACAGCCATATTACGTATGTATATAATATGTAATATGTACAAATTCACAGCAACATAGTCCAAAAAATAATCTTTGAATATAAAACACAGTCCATACATACATATGTACGTATACATTTTATATGGACTGACTGTTACAAAATATTATTTTATTTTGAAACAGATTTTTAGATTATTTTCTCATTGAAAAATATATTTACAGTAAGTTTGATTTGATGTTAAAAAAAAATTATAATCATAGATAATATTTGCTTTACACACACATACATATAATATACATACTCGTAAATACTTGTACATATTTTTCTTATACAAAATTAAAACCGATAATCCTTGAAAGTTTTATTTTGTATTCTATATTATGTCTGATAATGAGTACAACTTTACAACATACATTTCGTAGACATCTTCATACAAAAATCTATAGTATCCTTAAAATAATATCATAAATATAAAACTTTTTTTTCAAATGATAGCATCATATCATAATCATCCACATACATAAGTAATATATGTACGTATACAAATTTTATGTGATATTTTCTAAATTTATTTTTCTTTCGTTTATTTTGTTTTCTTCATCATTGAATTGCTTTTAAATCCATTTTCTTTACTCGTAGTCGTAATAACATGCAAGTCTGAGAGAGTATTGTAATTATAAAATACAATTATTTCAACATGGGAGTACAATTCGAATATTTGTAAATGAATATAAATGTACTTCTTTGATAATATAATATTTTATGGCATATATTTATGAAGATGAAAGGTTTGTTTTTAAATCTCTAATATATGTGTACATACATATGCATCCATGAATAAATGTACTCACAGTATTGTACAAAACAATAATAACCATTTCGAATTTATTTACGTATAAATTTTAATGTGAACCTGTGACCACTTCGATTCCTATTGGAATTAAATTTTACCAGAAGATAGAGAGAGGTGTACTACTACTGGCTACTCATTACTGATAACAGTGTAGGCAAAGTAAATCTAGGTAAACCAAGTAAGAAATCTCAGCTATTAAGCTAAATAGAATGGGAGATCCGAGAAAAAAGTAGTTCAAATATACATGTTTATCAAATATTGTCAGCAATTCTCACAGCAACAACAATTTTCTTAAAGTCTGAAAAGTACTTTACCTGGCAATTCCCAAATTACTATATTTATAATGTAAAAATGTGTACATGAAAAAATAAGATAAAAAGTACACATACTATCAAACTTCTCATTTTCTATATCACCGACATCACAATAATGCAAAATTCTCTCTGCTTACATTTTTTTTTACATTAGTTTTTAATAGCCTCCGTGATATGCACTAGTGGTAGTTGAAAATATTCTTATTTGATTCACATACGAAGTCTATTTCGCTTCAACTTTTTTATTCGTTGTTCTTCTAACATATGTATGATAATAGCCTCCGTGATAATTTGACGGTAAATACACGTACTTGTAATGTACACGTGCTTGATGTTGCTGTTGTTGTTTGAGTAGTTTTTTAGAGTGAATTTTTGATTGTGTTGTTTTTTACGTACTCAATTTTATAAAAAGGGGCGACTTCTTAATTATTTCTTTCTTGTTTCAACTACTTCTTTAGTCTTGATTTAATTTTCTGTCTATTTTTTCGTAGCTGTCAGTGTATTTGTGTAAAAAATTTCGAGGTCATTGAAAATTAAAAAATATTTTATATTGAGATTTTCCACTTGTTAGGTATATATATACACTTTGGTGTAGGTACAGGTTGTAGGGTTCTTATAAGAAAAATCATAACCCCTACAAGGTAGTGATAGTTAAAACTTTGGTAGTCAGCCAGCGATGTGTCTCAGTGAGGTGTGTTATTGCAAATGTAATGCAATCATAAATCGATGGGTACGTTTGGATAGTAAGAATTGTTAAGAAGTAGAAAGATGGATAGTAGATAGCCACTCGGTCGGAATCGGAATATGAAAGGAGAGTAAGTTAAAAATAAATTATTTTTTTAAGTTAAATGCATAAATAATAAAACCGTCAATTGAGACAGACTTAGCTGGATATATTAGAGCCCACAAAACTGAAAAAGAAAGAATATTAAATTTTCAATTTTTTTACTTGAACGACTCCTATTATTTTGCACAAAACTGTATTTTGTATGTACATTTATTTATTTATTTTTTTTTTTTGGTTTTTATTTCTTTCATTTTTGATGAAAATTTTTAAAAAGAAAATGATATACTATAAAAATCCCATACACGCCCATATACCATTATATAATCACATAATTTAGCAAATGTAATAAAATTTTCCATTATTATTATTTTTATATTTTTCTATTTTATTTTCTAACTTGTGTCATTAACATACATTATATGATGATATATTGTACACGAAAAGGATTTGTGAAACTGGTAAAACAAAACAAAACGAAATTATTATTTTCTATTTGTATCGTTTGTGTAATTCATTCATGTTTTTTTTATACAATTTAAGAAAACAAATATTTGTACAAAAAAGGAAAACAAAAAAACAAATAGAATTATTACTTGTATATGTAAGAGAAAAGTTCATCTAAAGTTTATATTTTTTCATATACATCTGTTTTGTTTTTGTACATGATGACATATAAAAATTGTATAATATATTATCCTAGCTAAAGTTATACAGTTTTCTTTTTCTCATTCTTTTTTTTTAACTGTATACATTGTTTTTTTGTTTTTCACATTACATTATGCAAACATAACATTTTAAAAAGATTTTTTTTTTCATCCATTTTTGTTCTTAATAATAGTGTACAGGTTTTCTTTTCATTAAATTTCTATTTGAAATTTCTATTACATATGAAACACATGTACGAGTAAATATATGATTCATTTTATGTATGCATATGTACATCGTTTGTATGTAAATGTTGGTTTTATTTTTTTATTTTATTTTTTTTTTTTAAAAACATATAGAAACTCATACAATACGAGTATGTATATAGTATAGTAGTAACAACAATAATATTAAAACCATGTATACATTATTTAAGTACAAAGTATTTTATGTAATCCATATAATAAGAAACAATAATGTGAATACATATATGCATACATACAAGCACGAATAATGTATGTACATAATGTGTACAAATATAAAAAATATAAATACATGTATGTACTATATAGGAAGTATGTGTACATTAATAAATGTAAGTATACAAATATATAAATGTACGTGTACATAAATACATATTTAAAGTTATATGGACTTAAAGGAATTTTCATGACCCCAAAAAAAAAATATGTACATATAAGCCCCTTATAATATAAACAAGAAAAAAAATACCTCCTACAGATATAACACATTTGTTAAAGTTATTGATTTTTCCGACTCGGAAATGTCTATATTTAAGGAAATAAATAATGAAAAACGTTTTCAATTTTTCTACTGTGTTACTTTTGTTTTTCTTTATATGCTTCATTTTTTATTTATATTTTTTTATACATATGAGTACCTGTGTAGTACATATACCTTTTATTGTTTTCTTCCCCACATATGTAACGTACATACGAGTATATATCGACGAGTAGATTAAGTGTATTACTGTTTTCAAAAAAAAAAAAATAAAAAAAAAAAACACGTAATTTACATATAATTGATGATTTATAATACAAATACAGTTATGCATTATAATGAACGTGTATGTATGCGTAAATTAATTACATGAATTTATATTAAAAAAAAAAAAAAAAAATTAATGGATAACGAGTATACATGAAACATTTTATTGAAAAGAAAAATAAATGTAATGTACATACATAAGTATGTCTCTAATAATAGAAATAAATTTACATAAACGGATTCGTTGATTTCAAACTTAGCGTACAGTATGCATATGTAATGTGTAAGAGGATAATATTTAGCATATAAATTTTCTGAATACAAATTATTTTTGAAAGAAAAAAATTTCTTCTTTCAGACTATATATTTTATAATATTAAATTAATTTGATTAATTGAATATTTGGCAACAGTGTACAAAAATACAATTGTAAAAATTTTAATTTTAATTTTTTAAATTTTTATATTTTAAAAATTATTTCTCTCTAATTGATTTGATGCTAATTAAGATGCGCTATTTTTGTCTATCAAACTGTCTGTGTCTAATGAAACATAAGTATATTATAATGTTTTGGAATCAATCCAACATTCTGTAAAGATCAAAAATTCTCATCTTTCTCACAACACACACGTAGATTTTAAAAAAAAAAATTTTTTAAACAATTTTTATTATAAAATTTGGCACAGAGCTTACAGTTATTTGAATTTTTATGAATTTTTGGATTGAAATAAAAGTATTTCATTACTTATACAAACTAGATCGAATAAATTTGTGTAAGGAAAACTCAAATTTCCAATGTAAATTAATGAAAATACAATTTAAATTACAATATTTGATATGCATATGTCTCGATGGGAACGAATTTCAGAACAGAATGAAACTAAATCCATGTGTACAAGATAACTACTAATCGTGGATCTTTCTACTTATTTTTCTCTTTTGCTACTTCTGTTCAATGACCATGTTTATTTACAAATGAGAATATAGGTCAAAACATTTATAGGATTGTTTTTGGTATTCATGGATCTTGTTTCAATTTGAAATTCTTATTCGTACATGCCCACTACACTGTAGTACATACTTAGTTTAAACAAGAAGAGGAGAAGAGGAGAAGAAGTAGAAATAAAAGGATAAAGGAATACTGTTTCTCCTACTCCTCTTTTTGTTTAAATCATGTACTACAGTACACTGTGTATAGGCGAATACAGAGAAGAATTTTAGATTGTAACTAGTTCCTTGTATACGTATACGTGATTGCTAAGACAAGTGGATGTTTTCAAAGTTTGTAAGCTCAAAACGAAGCTTGTCATTTGTCATTTTCAAATGTTCATTTATTTGTTCAAATTTTTTGATCAAAGTTATTTTTCATTTTGCGCATCTTGCGGCAGTCATTTTGATTCGATTTAAAGTTTTAACGAAGTAAATAAACCTTGGCAAACTTTGAAAGAACAAATTATCGCACAGAAGTAACCAATGATGTAATTCGTAATGCTCTTGTGTTACTTGTTGTCAGCAAGTAGACTATACTTATCAACATTTCTAGTAAGTGAAAAGCTAAGTGAACTTTTGTTGGTAGTGGTAATTAAAATTAGGCAGCAAAGAATTGAAAATTATCAAATTAGAAAAATTGAAAGAAAACTTAAACAAAATCTAGATACAGAAATCACATAGATTATATCAATATCCAGGACATAAGAAGAAAAATAAATTTTTAACTTCAATACACATCCGTGTATCCATATTGAAACTAATACATTCACCATTTGCATATAGGATAATTAAAATGTATGAAATTTTTTATCCTCCCCATACCTTTTCTCACTTTCTCTTCTGCCTCTTTTTTTATTTCTTTTTAATTTTTCAAGTAAATTGCTCTTCAGGGAATTTATTTATAAATTTGTAAAATATCTATCAAAAAAAAAAATGTTTATTAAACATACAAACTCTTATAATATGTTGTACACTATATGTAGGTACATAATTTATAAACTTTTATTTACTCATTTTTTTTTCTCTCTCAGATATCGTTTTATACGCCGTACTTACGTACATAAGTGCGTACGTAGATAAAAATTATGAAGGAAAAAAAAATTGAAAAAAAAAAAAATATTTAATAAATTGAAAAAATTTTGAATAAAATATTTTTCAAAAGGAATTTTTCAAATTATGATAATGATCCTTAGAGGAAGTTTATATTTATTACCACGTACATATACATTGTATATTTTTGTATATAACAACACGCAAACCATTAAATACCTAATTCTGATTAATGAGAAAATATTCAGAAAAATAAAATAAAATAAAATTGAACAATTTGCAAATTATTTTCAGCGATGAGTAAATACATATTTGTGGAAATTTGGGGGAGATTTTTGTAATATTACTTGTTCCAAAATGAAATTTATATAATGGAACTGAAACATTCATACATTTTTTTTACATATCAAATTATTATTACACGTCCCATGCATATATTATGTACAAATTATCTGATTAGACATTCAGAAAATTAACATAATTCGGAATGATTGTCGTTAAAAAATATTTGGAACATTTTTTACATGCTCAACTTTAAAACTAAACAAATATTCCTCAAAGCACAAACGTATGCATGTCTGCTTCTCTTTTCACTTAAATAAATCAATATAGATATGCTGCAGATAAAATGTTCATCAACTTCCAATTTTTACAAAATCTACTCTTCACGATGGTATGCCATAAAAACATGCTTGCATTTGCATGCTTCTGGAAAATTTGTTAACTTATTAAAGACCACAGAAATATTGAGAATATCATGGAAAAATGTATAACTTTGAAATTTAAGTGTTTACCAATTATTCATAATGACGTTGGGCATTTGAAAATAATCAACAACTTTATCTATATGGGCAAATTGAACACTCCTATAATTCTATATTATCGATCTAAATTTGACTTTCATTTTTCCTTAACTTTTTAGTTTAATTTTCTTTAACTTTTATTAATTTTTCTTTATTCTGCAGTGTATATTTAGCCTAAAAAAAATGCTATTTATTCTGTTGTGTCTTGAAGACATTTCTAATCACGAAATGAAGCACCCAGAAGGATACTTTAAAATAAATACAACAAAATTATTGATATTTTCAATAAGAAAAATTTACATTTATCAATCGTTACATTGTGTATGAAAATTTTTAAATATTGACAAGTATGAAAATATTTTTAAAAAAAAAACTATTTTATTTAATATTTTCATATATTTGCCACAAAATTTTGTTGACATTCACATTATTTACACATAAATATTTGGTATGATTTATTCTATATAATACATTTTGAATATTTCACAGCAGTAAAATCAACAAATTTTTTAAATGAACCATTGAACAATGAATAATATTTAAATTTAAAATCAATAGTAAATAAAATAAATAAATATACGAATTGAATATGAATGTACTACGTGATTTAAATTTTTCCACATAAAAATATTGTAATGTTTCTTAAATATTTGTTATCGGCTTTAATAATCGATAAAAAAAAATAAATAAAATTCTAACAAAAACAAAATCTGAATTAATTTAAAAATAAAAATAAATTTTAAAATAAATACAAGGACGATATTAAATTGTATTTCATATAATTTCGTATACGATAATTACATCAGTTTCTCCCTAACCAATTATTCAAATAACAAAAAAAAAGAAATGATTGTTCAATATGAAATCCTAAAATATTCTGCCAAATATTGAACTCTTCACCCTTCACATAAATCTCTGATGTAAAAACATGAATAAAAAAAGAGAAAATACTCGTATAATACTTATATAGAAACCAAAAAAAAAATGAACTTTGCTGATACTACAAAATACTGATCGAGAATTAAATGTTGTTAAATACATATGTAGTAGTAAATAAAAAAAATTTTTTGTATACAATTTAACTAAATCAAAAAGGATAAATTATGTAAACACTATACAACCACACAATAATAATATTACATGTATACGAGTTATAAAATGAAAATAAAATTAAATAAAAAAATATATGCAATATCAGCAACATGTTTAAATGTATATTTCATCTCTTAAATATGAACAATTTTTATTTTTTTTTGGAAGCATTTGGTTCGTATTTGTGCAAGGTTTTTTTATATTTTTATTTGCAAAAAAAAAAAAAAAAAAACTAATAAAAAACAAATAAAAATATAAAATGAAAAATAAAAATGATACACCATTATATAATATTTTTGTTCAATTTATTTTATATACGACATTATAATCTACATACATTTTTACACTCATTATAGATTTTATACGAAAGAAATTATATACACACAAAATGGATGAAAACTACATATGTACAGGAGACAAGAATATAAAATATGAAGAATATCATGTACAAAAATTTATTTTATTATTTATACACATGTGCACATATATTTGCAGGGTTTAGTGGCACAAGTGGTGGAGCAATTGGCCTGCTCATTTCGAAGTGATGGTTCGATTCCTGCCCAAGACAAAAGTAAGAATAATAATTTTCAATTCTTCGTTGCCTACTTTCAACTTTTAGTACCTCAAAAATTCACTAAGCTTTGAATGAGTACAAAACCAACTTCCTGAGAAAAAAGGGCTTACAAATGCTGATGATAAGTCTACTAACTACTTGCTGACATAACAATCTAAGCCCTATCCTGTAAAAAGATGAGTTTCATTCTCTACCAGCAACTCAGTGGTTCGCTCACAATCCACATTAAACTGTAGGTGCACACATGACAGTACTAAGTCAAAAAATCACTTCAACTGAAAGTCTTGTCCGGATTTCAGCTGCGCTCAATGTAGACCATCGAAGAAGAAGATTTATATAATTTTCTGCATAAACCTCTTCAAACTAATATTGACATAAAAAATTCTTTAAATTTTCTTTTATATTCCAGTCACTCGTCTTTATTCTCATTTAAAGAAAATATCCTTTATCATACATGCACATATATACGTATGAACGCATCTAATAAGCATGTAAGATAGGTAGAGTGGTAATTAAAATTCAGTGAACGTAATTCATTAAATTTAAAAAAAAAAATTGTGTTTGTTTTTCTTTATGCAACTTTGCACATCTCCTTGAATGGTTTTACATTACAACACAAATATATTTTCTAATTTAAAATTTTTATTTCAGTTTTTAATTTTTTTTTTATATTTTTCTTATTTTTCATTTTTATGTAACAACTTATTAGAAATTTTCTTCGTTTTTATTTTTGTTTTTCATTTCAAATTTCGTTTACATGACTAAAATATATCTACAATTTTAAAAGCATTCAATATTGTGCAGTTAGTTACTATGTCGTCCTGGTTGGTTGGTGATAGTGATGATGGCATATTTTATTTTTTCATTATGATTTTTCATTTATTTGGATTTTATTCATTTTTTTTATGGGAAGGTAGTAAGAATTTTAATTTCTGCTTATTTTTTTTTTTTTTTTAAATAAATAAAGTATAAAATAAAAACAAAAAATTTAAACAAAATATTTTTTTTTTCTAATTTCTTGTAGTTATGAAATATCAAAACAATATGTATAATTTATTTGCAGATATTCGTACTTAAAATGGGTGTTCCAGTCCATGAAATTTTTTTTAAATTTTAAATTATTTTTAAATTTTTTAAACAAAATTTAGAAACATTCTGTCAATATTTTGCCAAATTTTATTTAACAGTTCTCTCTCATTTCATCAATAAATATATTTAAATATTTTTTTCAACTGTATTGAATAATGAATCTGTATTGTCCTAAGTTGTTTCGAAAGTGTCGTAACAACTTTTATAATCGTGTTCACTATTGTGGTAGATATAGGCGAAAGAGAATCAATGATATTTCGTTGTAAATGATTATTCATTTGTAGTCTGTTATACCACACTCCCAAATTTAAGTGAATTCGAATGATGTTGATGAATTGAAAAAAAGTTAAAAATTACAATTTCGTCTCTCTACCACAAAAACAAGCATTTTAATTTAATTTATCGAAGTTATTTTCGCTCTTTCGACAAGAATCGTCAAACGAACATTTAAAACAATGTTTATATCTTATTATAAACATGTTTATAACAATATCAGCTCACAGTTTGAGTAACATTTTGCAATATTCTTGTGATTAAAATTATTTAAAATTTTTGGATTCAGATATTTGAGCTGAGAATGCAATTTGTTCTCATTCTCATAAATCTATGGTCTAACTTTAAGATGCTTGCAAACATTTTATAACCATAAAATCACCCTATTTTTAAATAAAGATTATACTTTATAAATATTGTATATAAGAAAACAAGGATATTGAATAATAATATAAAAGTTAAGAAAAATTTTATTCTATACAAATACATGCATAATATATTCATTTCATATATATTTGCCTGATCATCATATATATTTTGTACATATACGTATATTTACAGAAGACAGCAAGCAAATTATAAAGGGAAAACGAACAACAAAATACACTCGTATGTACATTTATAATACAAGTGGATGAGAAAAAAAAATATGGTCGAATAGGTGGATATATTTAACGCTAATGTTTCATTTTATAGTTAGTACACTCGTAAGTACATACATTTATATATAATAACCAAAACGGAAAAAAAAAATTCTTTTGGCATAATGCCCGAAATCGAAGTAGGTGGTTGAAAATCCTTTTTTAACACATTTTTCCGATATACATACAGTACAAGAATAATGATAATAATAAGCATGAATTTATTTTACTTCTCTTTCTTTATTTTTCGTCATTTTATCCACATACATACACCCCTACACCTTATCTTTCCCTTATTTTTTTATTTGTTATGTCTTATGTCCTTATATTATTACATTTTATTTTTTTTTTTTTTTTTTTTTTCTTAAAAAAAAGTACTTGCAAAGCAATTTTTAAAATTTTGTTACACGTTATACTGAAAATAATATGATAAAATTCTTCTTATATATACTGTACTGTACACATTAAGTTCTATATATCTGTATTCTATTCGAGAATCAAAAGATAGCATTTTCTACTTTTTTTTTTTTTCCTTATAAGTATTGTAATAATTGAATAAAAAATTTCCTTAAGAATTTCTTTAGAAAATTCTATTTCGAATATGTATCACTTTTTTATATAAAATTACAACAGAACATCAGAGCAGATTGTGAAAAAAAAACTAACTCAAATCCTATATAAATTGAAGGGATAAAAGATTTTGTTTGTTTTCGAAAACTAAACACACTTATGCTTATCTCATTTTAAGAATATGAAATTGAAAATGAACATGTTCAAATTATTTTGTGCATCACTTTATCCATTAGTATACACAATATATATAAAATGATACTAGATATTGAAGATTTCTTTTCTTTTTTTTTTGTGTACTTTTAGTGATATAATACTCGTATATTATTGCTTGTCTTTATAAAAAGGACTCTAAAACCGACATTATACTGACGGTAGCCACACATTCTACACTTGACTATACTGAGTGGTTTAGAAATTATTTTCGTTTTCTTATAATATAAAATCACAATTTATTAATATTAGAAGAGTAAAGAGTATTATGTGGACGTATACATACAAATACCTCTAGTACCTACACATATAAATATTTGTAGATATATGTAGATATAAAAACTAAAGAACAATCCAACATACTTATTTATAAAATGAATATTATATGTCTGATTTATATACATTTACAAGTACATACATATTTAATAACATATATCGTATACTTTTATCCTTTTATGTACACATTTATGTATCGTATATACGTATATATATGTATGTACGTACATATATATCCTCGTGTGTAGTAGAAAAAATTGTGTTTACGTATAATATCCAATTTCAAATAATTTTTATTATTTTTTTTTTTTTTCAAAACGTTCATTTTATATACAAAAATACACCAGCACACACACACACACAAATACATTTATATTAAGAATATTTGTATAGATATAATCGTGCTCGTGTATTACATTCAGTATACTATGTAGGTACATATAAACTTGTACTCGTATAAAGTTAAGAAAAATATTTGAAAAATGAAAATCGATTCCGTGATTTTCTTATTTGTTTTGCTTTTTACTATTTTCTTGTTGGTTTATTTTGCTCGCACATCAAGAGTATAAAAACTAATAGAATTTAACATTATATCATTTGTATATACGATGTATGTATTTTTGTATGTATGTATACATAAAATGTAAGTTTCCTTCGTTCCTTAACTTTAAGAATTTCATTATTATTTTTGTTGATTTTTCTTGATTTTTTATTTTCATTCATTTTATCGTATTGTATATAGGTAGATATTGTATTAACGATTATATAAAATTAAGAATGCAGTCTAGAAATTTCTTTTTTACTTAATATTTGTTTTTATAAGAAAATTTCAAAAAAAAAATCCGTATACCTATATATAAGTATACATTGAGAATATAACTAAAAGAGTACCTAAGTATGTTATGTACCGACATGTACATATACCTGATACCTCTATAAAGAGATCGTATATCTTATAAAATTAATTGCATTTAATAGAGTATCCTTTTCTTCTATTATTTTATTATATATATGTATATGCTTTTTATACATGTTTTATTCTAGAAAATTTAAGGTTTTTCTCTTCTTTTTTTTCTTGTAAACTTTATATAACGAACAAAAAGAAATGTTTCAATTCAATTATGCAATAACTGAAAGTTATTGTACGGATTTTATGAATTTATTTATCTCTAATGTATTATGTACTAGGCTTATATAGTACATAATAATGTATGTATATATGTATATATATGTACAAGTTTGTGTGTGTATAATGAATACCCCTGCATAATAGATTAATTTAAAAATTTATAAAATGTGAATGAAATGTTTCATTTTATTTTTATTTTTTAATTTTATATTTTTTAAAAAAGTTTATTCAACTCTTGTTGAATATTAAATTTATTTCTTGAAAGGAGAACAATTTTTTTTTCTAAAAAAAGAAAAATATATTTAATTATGTACATATGTATATATACATACATAGAGACCAATATGGAAATAGTTTAAAGAGAAATTATTTAAAAATTGAAGACTATGTATGTTATGTGTATTGAAATTTGAGAAACAAAAACAATTTCTTTTACATTTTTTTTCGTATTGTTCCTTTTATGTTTAGCTTTGTTCCTTAGAAAAATATTATATATGAGTAGAAATTTTTGCCAAAAAAATGTTCATTTAATCTACATACTCATCGTACATAAAGTTACACAAGTATATGTGTATTATAAGAATATTTAAAATCATTATTCATTTCTTACCCATCACATTCTATGTTCAAGATGAAAACATTTGAAAAATTTTGTTATTTTTATCTATTGTGGTTTTTTCTCTATATACATTTTCATATGAGTATCTACATACATTTCATAATAGAAAAAAACCATTATAATTATTGCGGTTATATAATTATGAAAGGATATTTATAAAAAGGAAAAAAAAAATAATTATAAATAATTGAAGTTATTTCATGTATTACAAATATAATTTTCATATACAAAAATGAAAAGAAAATAAATTTTTTTAAATTATTTTCATTTTATCCTTTTGATAAAATTAAAAAAAAATTTGTTTTTATTTTAAATTATTTGAAATTCAATTAAATTTAATTTTAAATTTAAATATGCAGTCAAAATGTTTATAAATCTTTTTTCCATAATTAATGAACATTAAATTAATTATGAAAATAGTTACCCAAAAATGAAAAGAACGAGAATAATATTGATAGCATTTCATTAATTACCTTTAAAGGGAAAATAATCTTTACTTTGATCTCAATAGCTCTATATCTTTGTACACAAATACATGTGAATGCTATTAATTATGGATATAAATTTCCCAACATTTTTTTTTTTTGCTCTATATATAAAACGGCGGTGTTCTTTATTTTCCAATACAAGCAGTGATGTTGAAGTCTAGACAATAGACGAGACGACACCTTAAAGCACAAAATTTTCAATCAAGTATATAGATAATATACTCTCGAAAAATCAAAAAATAAAAATAAAAAAATTATAAAATCAATGTATCGCGCGATACAAAAATACTAGTATAATACTAGAACAAGAGCCTATAACAACCTTTTCTTTTATTTATGCTTTTCATTTTTTGGATATATCCCAAAATCCCAATAGACAACATATACAGGAGATTTAAATTTTACGTTTTTGTTTCTTTTTATTTTTCATGCTTTCAAATATAAAATTTGATTTATACAATACACATTTTTGTATAAGTACCATTCAGTTATCCTTGAATCTATACATATACGTACGTACATTAATAAATATTCTCTAGTGATTATTAAAATTAAAATTTACGTTGAGTTTTTTGTGTAATATATACTCGTAAGTTATTCGTATTCATACTACGGGTGAGTATGAGTAAAGCTATAACCTAAATAGACGTGACGAAACGAAACGAAACGAAACGATACCTACGATAGCACTGTGGTACATAGAACTAGCCTAAATGGACGTGTTCTTACGTTCGTTCAATTTCGATAAGTTTAAATGTCAAATAAACGAAACGAGACGAAACGGATAGTGCCGTAGCGGTCGTACATTTTATCGTTTCTACTCGTTTCATACACATTTCTATTCGTTTCTACTCAATACTCATACACAATTTTATTCGTTTCGAATCGTTTCTATTTGGGGCAAATTGTCAAACTGACGAAACGAGTATTTACGTTCGTTTAATTTCTTTCGTCCCGTCACGTCTATTTAGGGTCTTGCTTAATACACCAAATTGAATTTGAGAGAGAGAGAAAAAAAAATATGAATGAAGAGAACACTTAAAAATATAAAGTAGAGAAAATGAAAAAGATCAAACGATTAATGTAAATAAGTTTATTCAAAAAATGTGTGCATACATACGCATATTTGTTACAATCACAGGCAGAATACGTAATATAGTGGAATAAGATAAAAATCGATGTAAACAAAACAAAAAAAAAATGAGTAAAAACAAAAAACGAAAAGAATACTAAACGAAAAATTGACTTTCAAACCACTTTAATCGCTTGGTATAGTTAGTTATCATTTTTTTCTTTTTCTATTAAAATGATGACTATGTTTGATTGTGTGGCGTGTGTATAACAACGAACAAAATCATTGTGTGCACTTGCTATATAATACAAAAAAGAGAATTAAGTATGTATATGCCTTCAGCTATAAAAACAAATTAAATGAATAATAATTGTTTGTTCGTTAGTTTTGTGCTCTTTATTCATTCTTAACAATAAATTCATTTTATATTCGAGGAATAGAAAAAAAATATTTTTTTTTTCAACTAGAAAATTCAATTTAATTTAATATTTTCTTTTTTCCATAGTTTTTAAAGGACAAAAATGTATAATTGTCTTTTGATTTTTAAATTTTATTAACTATATTTCAACTGTATTCAACAATTATTATTTACTTGAAATGGAATTTTCTTTAAAAAAAGAAAAAAAAAGAAAAACAAATTGTACTAGACTAGGACTAGACCAAAGAAAAATAAGTAATAAAAGGATATTCATAAACTTTCCTGTAAATCTCTCTCATATTATTCGTGAACATGATAAATTTCGATAATAAATTTATATAAAATTTTCAATTCACATTTATTTACAATCACTAACACTATAGTGAAATCCAAAATATCTATGTAGGCACTAATAAAATATGACAAAAATATAAAAAAAAAAGAAAATGTTGTGTTGTACATTTTATATCGCTAATAATAATGTATCCTCGCAAAAATACATACCAAAAGTAAATTTACATAACTATGTATGTGGTATAATGTAGCTGCACAGTGCACACCAATATGCATATTTTGTTAAATAGAGCTGAATTAAACTCAATTATACACTGAATACACAATATTTTGTCATCTAGAAGAAGTTATATTCTGGACGAATGATAATTGTTGCATGTATCATATTCGTTTCACGTATGTATATTACATAAAATACACTCGTATCCGTATGCATATGGAATATTTTTGTACATTATTATTTAAATATGTGCATGTAGATACATATATGTATGTATGCGAAGGCATAAGTGTATAAGGATATGAGTTATAGAGTGTATATACGTGTGTTGAAAAAAAAATATAATCTATCCCAATGGAATATCAGATATCCTATACATCATGCATTTGTTTGACATAATAAAACTATATGTTACATGTGTAGATACACACGTATGTATATTTAATCATTATTTTTTTTCTTTTTTTTTTCATGCATTCGTATAAATACAAGGATATATGTATATGTACGTGTCTATATATGTATACGTTGAAACGATTGTTGTTATGATATGAAAATATGATACGAGTGTATGTTGTCAGTTGTGTATTGTATACATAATGATCTGTGTATGGTGTGTACATAAGGTACGCCACATTCATATTTGCATACACATTTTACATAATGTGTTATGTGTACATACAAATTATACATGCATATACATATATATGTATATCATGTAAATATAATGATTATCATTTTGTTTTTATTTTTTTTCATTTTTCATGATACATTATACATAATGTACATCTTCGTATGTGTAATTTTAGCTTAACATTATAATAAAGTATTATACAAAATTGTGTGTATGTGCATATGTACATGCTTGCATCATATGGATGTATGCAATTAAATATGCAACGTAAATACTTATATCATATTCGTATAATAATAATAATAATGATAATGATAATGATGATGGGGAATGAAACGAAGATGATATATTAAAGGATAGATTATTACATGATGTAATTAATTCCTTAAAATCAATAATAATAATACATATATAAATAAATTACATAAGAGTGTACATTAAAATTTTATGAAAATCAAATTCGAAATAATAATTACATATATTATGGATCATTATGCAATAACGTTACATATAGGACGATAGATGATGGATATGCGTAAGGAATATTATAGTTTACTACTTTTGGATATGAACAATTTAATTATATACATTATTTTTGTTCAAAAAAGAAAAAATATAAAATAAAAAATCAATGTTGTATGTACGTAGTAGTTGTATTGGAAACCTAAATACATTCTTGAATGTGTTCACACTGGGTGAATACAAAATATGATTACGTATAGCCTAGCACACCGTATTTTTGAATTGAGACAAATTAATTAATTCGACTCATTTGAATATTAATAATAATTTTCCAAAATAAATTTCACAAAAATTGAACTCTGATTCACTGCATTTGTGAGCTCCCAAAGGAAAGATATAGACAAAGCTAAGTTTCAGTATTCTGGGATGTTACCTAATTTTGACTATAGATAACTACAACGGCATCATATATTTAAAACATAATTGTGCGTTTTCATAAATTATTGCCCGTTTACGAGTACTTTCTTAAAAATTATGCATACATTTTTCTTTCTTGAAAAATAATTATAAATTTAATTAGTCAATCGAAGGGAACTTTAATGCCATTCAATTCTTAATTGTTATACTTTTTTGGATATGTTTACATATTTGTCTTTGTGAATCATAAATATATGCAATAAATTTTCTCTCTAGGGACTCTAATCTCACAAAATTATGAAAATATTAATTTAATTAAAAATTTGTAAAACTTATTGTACATTTTTTTTGTTAAACTCTCTGGAGATAAAGTGATTTTGTAAACATTTATCAATTTTTTGTGTATGTATGTATGTTTCGATTTATAGTAAAAAATGTGTAAAAAAATATTCTATTAAACAAAATTCACATCACATAACATTTAGAATTCATTTTTATTGATTTTTACAGTCAATGCATAAATCATCATGAATAAATTAATTCTTTGTTATTATATGTATTGCAAAACAGTTCATATGTACATTCATTTATATACAAATTTTCTAGTTTTTCTCGTACAATAATTTCACAATTTATTGACAACCATAAAAACAAAACTTGTATAAATTTTCGATTCATCAAACATCAATCAACGAAATACCTACTTATTAAAATCCGATCCTTCAATAAGTTATCTAATATTTGAATAGAAAACAGCAAAAAAACGAATAGTTTAAATAATGAAATGAAATTTTATATTTTTTTTTCTGTTTTTTTGTATTTCATTTTAACTGTAAAGTAGTATCAATATTTCTAGTTTTCTTTATTGTGTTCAATTTCATTTTTATAAATTGAAATTGAAACTGAAAATGTATTACTAACAAAATGATATTGAGTTCAATCACAAATCAGAGAACTTTTTTTTTATTTTTGCAAAATAATAAAATTAGAATGATTAAATAAATACATGATGATCATCATCATGAATGAAATACATACATACATACATACGAGTACATGAACTGTGTTGTATGTGCAATTGATTCATTATGAAAAAACGAAATATAACAATGCGGGTAAAACAAAAACAGAAAAGGAATAAACATGTAATTATGGAGATGGTATATGACAATATTCTAGAACTAAGTATGTATAACCCATATGTAAAACCCCATAGAATAGAGTTTTAAATAGAGCAACAAATTTCATTCATACATGATGTACATATGCATGTATTTGATTTGAAAAAAAAAAAACAATAACAAACACGTGAAAAAAAAATAAATTATAAAAAAAAAAAACAGACATTAAAACAAGGCAGAAAAAATAAAAACACAGATAAAACAAAACACATAGAATCAAAGGATTATTGTGTGTATAGATACACATATACATATGTAATTGGTATGGTGTATAGTATGCGTACATACACGATAATGTACAATGACAGTAACAAACACATCACAAAGTGGAAGCTTTTTAACTGTCAAGGAGCTTAATGGGATTTCTGTCGTAGAATATAATAAGCGAATACACATTTACACATTAATATGTATGTAATATGAAAATGTATGATGTATTACCAAGCATTACTCTGTATACATATAAGCGAATTTTGAAAAGAAAAATACAGAGTAAAAACAAAATACATTACATATATAAATTTTCTATTTTCAATTTTTATTTTTCATCCATTTTTTTTTTTACTTTAAATATTCAACGTTGATGTGATGTACATGATAGTATAAACGAATGGCGTTGATAAGTGCTTAAGTTGACAGATATTCGAATTGCATTTTTCGTTTTTAAATATACATATTTGAAAAAGGAAAAATAATAATCTCACAAAAATATTAAATGAAAAATTTTTTAATGTTTGTATGTAATGTAGATACACGATTACATAAGTATTGTATACATATTTAGACAAAAATACATACATATTTTATTTCAGTTAATGATGTATTTGTGTTCAAAAAACAACATTTCTTTAACTTTTAAGTTCTCTGTTAATTTATGTTCATGATTTTGTATAAATTTTTATTGCTAGATTTTGGTATTTATGAGATATTTTTGAATAAAATTGTTGTAACTGGCCTAATTATAATCATTTAAAATACGATTTGAAATTTGTTTAAAAAAAAAATAAAATAAAACAAAATATGACCCTTGAATATTTCTAATTAATTTTTAACACTAACAGCCTTACAATGTGAATGGAATTGTGATGATCTCAATTTTGGTTCGTTTTCTATTTTTCAATAAAAAATCTATTGAGAAAAAAATTTTTAATTAATAAAACTTTGATTTCTTTTTTTTTTTACATTTATTTTCAAGAGGATTATTTTATTCAGTGCAGTATTTTTACTATTTTACTTTTATCTTATCCACAAATGATTTCAATTTATTTAATTTTTTTTTTTTTGCAATATTACAGAATAAATTGCGGTTAATACTTTTGTACATGTATACATTTATGGATTTAATTTAAATGATTTTTCAATCGGAAGTTAAGTGTGTAAAATGTTTACTAATTGGTATACATAAAAAAGAATACAAACAATTAATAAACCACAATTTGCTTTTTTTCTATGCTAATACACTTATTCTCGATGTGTTCTATATTGTATGGATGCATTATTTATGTTTGTGTATTGAATGAATGAATGATTGTATTCATTTATGGAAGTTTCAAATAAAATTTTTGTTTGCAATGCAGATATTTCGATATTTCATAAATTTGTTATACATGTTGTACCCATAGTTCGATTATTGCCTTGTATACTAATCGTATTCGATTTCTTCTATCATGAATTTTCATTTGAAAATCTATAGCAAATCTTTGAATTTAATAAAGTCAAAGTTTGAAACTAATTACCTATTCAATTACATCACAACGTTATCACCAATTATTATTGTCTACATTTAAGCACATTTCGAATTCGAATCGACGCAAAACATCCAAGTGATTTTCAAACTTATTATGATCTATCCACTCAAAACTCATTGTGGGTTGGAACTTCAACTTGTAAATCACAAAGTTTTTAAGAGGGAAATAAACCCAATTACCTGACAGGGCTTAAGGTGTAGTCATGATAAGCCCGTTCCGTCCCGTCTCGTTCCGTTCCGACACGTTTCAAAACATACCTGTTATAATAAAACGGAACGGTATATAGAAAAGTTGAAAGCTAATATTGAAAATTTATATGGAAGCAGGCTATGTTATCCGTAAAAAGTTGAAATTTATTCAACATCAACGTTTCGTACCGTTCCGTTCCGTCAATCCATATAAATAACATGGAAATGTCAAATATCCAACTTTTTTCTTTTTACGGAACGGAACGGAACGGAACGGACTTATCGTGACTACGCTCTTAAAATGATGTATTTTTAAAATAATCTAATATGACTCTAACTATTTGGTGCTTGCAAATATATACTCAAATCAGCATTTATAAGCTGAGTTTTTTTTTCAAACCAGCTCTAGTACTCATTTAAAGCTGAGTAAACATTTTGGGACAAAGAAAGTTTGAAAATTGAAAATACGTAGTGAATATCAAAATAATGTAAAATCACTCTTATACATATTGTATATCCAACAAATTTATTTTATGTGCTAAAAATGATTAAACAAAAAAATTCAAATGCATATGTACATATATTATATACATATGTATATAAAAATAAATTTTTCGAACCTATGCGATAACCTGAATAAAAATATTTTTCATGTCATTTTTATTAATTTTCTTTTCCTTTTATTTTTTTATTTTCTTTTTTGTTTAGAATCAAAAATAATCTGAATGCATTTTCAAGCATTTTTTTTTTATTCTGAAATAGGGTAAATCTACTGCTCGCGAATAATAATCAGTCACATCCAAAAAAAAAAAAAAAAAAAGA
This sequence comes from Villa cingulata, assembly GCA_951394055.1. NCBI lineage: Eukaryota > Metazoa > Arthropoda > Insecta > Diptera > Bombyliidae > Villa > Villa cingulata. The sequence goes on along the minus strand of OX596020.1, from coordinate 12,469,593 downwards.
ATTCGGTTGAATGAAAAACATTATCAAAATCCTTAAGATCCATTTTGTATAAATGTGTTTCGTTTGCTATATAAATTTTGAAAGCTACATAAAGAAAGTGCAATTAATATGTATGTTTTTGTTACGATATCAAAACTCAAAACTATGTGCAGCCAAAATGTCCTTTAATATTCAGTGTACAGAGCCAAACAAATAAACCACGCACATTAATAAAAAAAAAAAAAAATTGCACCTTTAAAGCGAGTCAATATAACTGAATAACTCACCCTACTGCATATTATTCTATGACTTTCTACGGTAAATAAATCATATCGAATATTACTCTATAGAGAAAATTTATTCAAAAATAATAAACTGAAAAATAAAACAAAACTAATGAGGAAAAAAAGAAGAAGAAAAAATTCTATATATTTTTTTCTATTCCATAATATCATAGAGTAGATATATTTTATGCATTTCAAAAATGACCTGATTTATTGTAGATTTGCATAAAAAAAATATAAAATGGAATGATATTTACAAATTGAACTAGAATAATAATATCATCATATAAAATATTTTTGAAACCAAAAAAAAAATGAAGAAAATATACCGTCATTTTAGAAATTATGAATTTATAACAATAAAAAACAAACTCGTATGGTTGGTTGATTGCAGTGGCAGTCCATTTCAATTCCTATAGAAACAGACTCAATTAGCACTTTAACATTCTCGTATATAATATGAGTTTAAAGAAAAAAAAATTTAACTGTATGAAACTATTTTCAAAACAGAATGTAATAATATTTCTTTAAAATTCAATTTCATTTTCATTATGAATGTCCGCATTTTCTTATCATATTTTTTTTTATTTTTTCTTTCTACGGTACCACAAACAATAATTATATTTTATGGATGTGGAAATATAATATACTCGTTCATACATATATAACGTATATGTATTATTTATTAGTTTCAAGATACTAATACGTATACTAAATACATATCAATTTAGCTTTTAGCAATATTACATTTACCTATATTGTGTTATATTGCCGTCTGTAATTTTAAATTTAAATTACTTAATATAAATTACCTCATAATGAATGCAAATAAATGCATTTATCACTTACTTATGTGTGTACAATTTGTGTGTGTGTCTGTGTTTAAATTTATTTTTTTTTTCGCACATACCATACCACATACTCTTATTAGTTTTATAGTTACGAATACATTACTAGAATACAAATACGTACTATATTTTTTATAATGAGTTACATAAATAGTAATCGTTAATTTTCTTCTACGACATTTTCAGTTCAGTTCAATTTCAAAAAAAAAAAATACTTTTCTTCATATACTCTTTGCTTATTATTCTAATAAATGACATCAGCATAAAAAAAAAGTGTAAAAGAATTTATGGTTTTTCATTTAGATTATCATTATGCAGGGTATGTACGAGTATAGGGATATAGTATTAGTCAAATCTATAAATGTATAAATGTATATACAGTTTATCATGCATACATTTATACTTACAGCTCTTTCAATGTATAGATAGTAAGTATGTAATATATATAAGTATTCTTATAATATGAAAAACAAAAAGGAAATAAAGGAAAATGAAAATAAGAATGAAAAAAAAAAAATAAGGAAAAATATGTAACGGTAACGTCATAATATAAGTACCTATAGAATAATACGAGTGCATGTGTATGAATATGGATGTACTTTTGTACTTAAAAAAGACATTCTCCACGGTATATAGAGTACATAAGGTGTATCATTTAATTTATAAAAAAGAAAGTTACGTCATTGTGTCGACTGTTATTTGACAAGCAATATAAAGCTAAAAAATTATGACATTATATACTCATATTTACATCCATGAGAAAAATTCATTTTATCTTTATACCTACTTGTTTTGAACTACGTATCTACTACCGTACTACACACCATAAAAAGTATACGAGAAAAAGTAAGAGTCAGTAAATAGTATAGTAACAATTAGGTTATTGATATCTAACTATAGTACGATATACGCTATTGCACACCACATACCATGTACTCGTATTCTCATTCAATAGAAAAATTCATTTTCCCCTTATAAACGCTCTGCACTAAACACCATAAGAAGTATACGAAAAACTGGAAGAGACAGTAAGTATATAAGTAGCAATGAGGTTAACGATAGCTACCTGTGGTACGATATACGAGTACACTAGTAAAAGCTTAGATATCATGTACTCGTATTTTGATTCGTAAGAAAAATTCATTTTCTCTTTATACTTGTTCTGCATTACGTACTACACATCATAAAAAGTATACAAGAAACAGGAAGGGGCAATAAGTAGAAAATGAGGATATTAGCAGCTAACTACAATATGAGTAAACTCACATACCATGCACTCGTATTTTCTTTTGTGAATGAATTAAAAACAAAACAAAATAAAAATGCACAATCATTTACAAATTCTGAAAACATTGAAAGCAATAGCAATACTGAATACTGTAATAGACTATAATATAATGCATGAAAAATGTATGTCGACCGACACAGTGATGTCATATGACATGAAGAGAAATATAACCGTGTTTCATTTCATCATAACATAAGTACATTATATGTACTCTATATACCATGATAACCACTTAACTTTAAAATAGGCAGACATATTACATTACATACTCATAGTATGCATTACGTACATATATTATTACATTTTTAATTTTTTTTTTTTTGCTCATATTTTATTTCAAGAATTATAATCATTTCAAATATTATTAAGAACCTTTTAAAGTAACTTAAATCGATAATATAATATATAATATGGTATTAAGTATATTGACTGATAGGGACTAAATACATGTGTAAGAAAATAAGGACTTATTATTATAATATTAACTATGGATATGGAATACAAATTCATGAATATCGATTTTTTTGAGGTACATATTTACAAAATATGATGTACATATTCGATGACTTATTCTAAGAATAGAATTTCGAATTTATTTTTTTTCTTTTATTTTCGTTTTTTTTATATATGCGTACAAAATTAAATGAATTGAATACGAATTATTTTGTTTGTTTTCTATATTCCATACCCAATAGTAGTATAATGAATACAATAATTAAAACATATTGTGAAATTTTTGAATTTAGTCTGAATAATTAAAATTAGGTTACTTGAGTATTAATGAAAAAAAAAATATGTACGAGTGTACAAGTGTTTTTGTTTCAAAAAATTTCAGATTTATAATTACATGTACATATATACATACATACATAGGTATAATGAATATTTAACCTGATTCATTGTTTAATTAATAAAAATTTCAATATGTTCGTATATATGTTGCGTAGAATAAAATGCATTTAATAATAAAAGACGAGCTAAAGCTTACATATATAATTGTCAAAGAATTAACTAATGCAGTTGACACACAGCACCTTTTCACATCTCTTTAATGCGTTCGTTCATTCGTTACGAATTGTCATTCATTTATTGTCATCTTTCACCATAAATTAAATAGAAATTAAACATTAATATCACCATTCTAGCTTTATTGAAGTTTCAGAAACTTTATTTGCCATCAAATGAAATTGATGAAATGGAAATTTTCAGTGGTGAAAAAATATAACAGAAAAAAGCCACGATATGCAGATTATAATAATCTAAAGTTGACCGCAGAAATCAATCAAATTCTATAGGCAATATAAAGGCATTTTAACGTTTAATGTCTGACATCAATCAGGTTGTCAGAAACTTTTCAATATTACTTTTATTATTCAAATTTGTTTACAATTTAACAATCTGATTTACATCACAATATCAACTTACACTCCAATGTTTACATTGCCTTAAAAATATGTATGTCGTGGATCATTAAAGCAGTGTCGTATCTTGTTCATGTATCAAGAGATCTTTGAATGATCATTCGCACGAATGAAGCGTGTGAGAATGATCATTTAATCGGGTGCCGTATATCAACCATATTATAAATAATTTCAATATTTACGTTCATAATTTACTTTATATAAATGATTATTGAATTTATTATATACATATTTATTTTATTTTATTTTATATTTATTTTTATTGTTTTATTTTTTACCTTTTCTCTAAGCGTTATCCAAATTGATGTGATTGATATCTATATTTGTCCATTACGATAATTTATAATTCCATTCAATTTTATATTTTTGATAATAATTACAACAAAAATATATTTTTTGAATAAAATTATTTTTATTATTATTAGTATTATTTTTATAATTTTTATAATGATATTTATATTTTATAATATTATTACTAATGTATTTATTTTTATTTATATTTTTATTATGTTTATGATTATTATTGCAATTATTATTGAATAATATTAAATAATTATTGATGAATTTATTTTTTAAATAATTTTCATTTAGTTTTAAATACTTAATACTATAACATTTAAAGCACATAATTTTATTTCAAAGCATTTATAGCTATTAAATATAATTATTATTATTATTTTTTTTTTCAGTTTTATTTTATTTTTTATTTTTTACTGTTTTATTATTATACATTTATTATTATGTTTTAATTAATTTTGGTTTTATAAATGATTTCCTGTGTTTATGTTTTCATTTAATATATTTTAATTGCACACAGAAACACTATGTTTATATTTCATTCACAATATATATATATATATAGCTATCTATGTATATTACATACATATTCGCATGTTTCATTAATATGTAATTTATATTTTGTAATTTTTTGTTGTTGTTGTTGTATTATTTTTTCGTTTTATATGCATTAAATTTTCTATTTATAAACACTGTTGTATTTTAATAAAATATGCACACATAATTATTGTTAACATTGAATTCCCTAATTTTAACATTCATATTTTTATAATATTATTCTCATTTTGATTTTCACATTTTATACGTATATGTATATGAGTATCGTATATGTAAAGGATATGAAATTGTATTTAAATTAATTCAATTTTATTGCTTTTTTTTTTTTGTATATATATATGTGATACAAACATGTTACATTGTATATATTTTTGATGATGATAACGATAATACACACAATAAAAAAAAACTATACACAGAATTTCTTTAATATAACACACACTCTAATATTAAATATAATTTTTTTTTCACTGTTGTTGCTATATTAATATTCAATGTATTTTTATTAATTGTTTTATAATTTTCGTTTTTTTTTTTATTTATTTTGAATTTTATTTTATTTATTTGAATATGTTTATGTACTCTTCATTTTTATTGTGTTTTTGAAAATATATTATCGTTCTATTTTAAGAAAAACAAAATAATGTATTTTTAAATGAATTTAAAACAAAAAATAAAAATAGAAAATTTATAAATATGACAATTTGATATACTATAATGACAAATTAATTACTAAATGTTTTTTTAGTAATTTTATTATTAAACACACATGATTTTCGTACGAAAATATATACATAGGAAAAAATTATTACTACTTTAAGTATTAGAGCTTTTATATATACTCAATACTTTCCTTTGATATGTTAATTCTCAATAATATTTAATACATGAGTAGTACATTATGTCCGTCCATTTGTATAATTCTAAGAAATTTAAATGTGATAAGATTATTTTATAATTAAATAATGTTAATTTATTTTTGACTTTCTATATAGGCAAATTAATTAATTATAACAATGAATTTTTAAATCTCTCTCTCATTATAATTCTAGTGTTATATTAAATAAAATTTATTATTCATAAATGTAAAATATGATATTAAAATCTGATAAAGTTAATAATTAAATGGAATTATTATACTTTAGAAAGAAATTATTATTAAAAAAAAGGGGGGTAAACTTTAATAAAATTTAATCTAGTAAATTTCTTTTAATCCAGTGAGATTATATACTCGAAATATGCCTAAGAAAGAGGGTTAAGATTTTAAATAATTTGTAAAAGAAAATACTTTCATTTTAAATATAATTAAATTTTTTTTTTTTTGGCATCTAGAAAAATGTGATAACAGGAATCCAACAAATTTAGTCCTATATTAGGATGCTTCAGAAAAAAAAAATACTGCTGTCGTCCCAAGGAAACGTTCTTGAATGCCGTCGAAAAAGGATGGATGTACAGAATTTAAAATGACTTGCCAGAAACTGAAAACAATGGAGCGAAATGTTGGAGGAAGTCAGAGTTAATAAAAGGCTCTCTCTAGAGCTCAAAATAATGATATGACTATATTTTACAATTTCAAGAGAAATCAGCTTTTTTTTAAAAAACATAAACTGTGAATTTAAGCAATAAAATAGTATATGCAGACTCATGTAATTTTCATACGAGTACATTTGTTATTTTGTTAATTTTCCTTGCAGAATAAATTTCGAATTAAATTCAATTACAAATTATATTCCAGACTGGATACATGAAGGATAAAATTTTTATGTATAATAAATCTAGATAAATTTTTACATGTATAATTTATTGAATTTCTTTACTTTCTATATGTACTTATGTAGTTATTTATGTAGTTACTTATGTGTTCATAAGTTGTGTATATTCATTTTTTCATAATTTTACATTTTCGCAATTAATAAAAATTTATACAAAGAGAAAAAAAAAGGCAATTTCTATACTAACTCTCACAAATTTTTTATATTGTTTTTTTAGAATTTTAATTAAATCCTTACGTATGCATGTTACATACATATATTAATGTAAGTATATGTACATGATATCCTTATAATTAATTCAATAGCACAAACCCCTTCATGAAGTACATATCTATAAAACATAATAAATTCTATGTTTACTTACTTATTTTAATTATAAAATTAAAAATGCCAGGAAAAAAACTATTGTATGATGATTTGTTTATTTTATTCATGAATTGAGGTTAAAGTAAATAACAAAACAAAAAAAGCAAACAAACAAATTATGTGGTTGGTAAAATTAAAAAATTTAAAAAATAAATTTCAAAAAAAAAAAAGCATACATATAAAGAAGAAAACGAAAATATTTTTCAAAGCCAATTTTTGTACCTATAAATATGTGTCATGTATGCATATATGCATAAAGTGCAGTATGTACTTTAAAAATATGGTGTGTTATCATCTATGTACATTTTTTTTTTGTTTTTCTAAACCTTGAAAAATATGTATGATATGCACATTCATACATATACATTACATAGGATAGGAGGTACTAGAAATTTTTTTCCAGACATTCTAATTGAATTTGTATATACATACATACATTTATATTCACATATTGTTAATATTTACCTACAAAATAATTTTTAATATACACAAACATACGTACATACATACATACATATAGAAGCATAAATATAGGTGATTTAAATTTTATAAATAAGAACATGCATGATATACGAGTATATATATATATATATATATTTTTTCAAAGTTTGCATAATTTCTTTTATACATATTTTCTTTATCTTATTTTATTTTATTTTTCTTCAATTTTTTATTTTTTTTATTTTTTTTTTTCATGTTTAGTCAAAATATCGACCAAATATTAGTAATTTATTGTAATAAAGTAAAATAGAAAAGGGCAATATTATTGGCATGGGATGGAAAAAATATAAAAAAGAAACTCTATAAAAGTATTTTTTTTTTATATGCTTATTTACATTTATAATGAGAAAGGCAAAGAAAATATTTTTGAATGTTCATTTTCATTATTATGACAATACAAATGCATTTATGTATTATGCAAAAAAATGCACAGTATTGACAAAAAATCATTGCACTATCAACAGAAATTGCTTTACTGGACGTTTGCTTTTGATATTTTACACGGAAAAATGTAAAATGAAAGCATGCAAGCAAGCTAACTTGCAATACACTTATGCTGCTTCTACATTGAATGCATAGTGACTTCAACTATTGGACTTTGACTTTCGACTTCACAGCATGCTTAACATGTAAAAGTAGTTCTCAAGTCTACTGTATTGAATATTAAATGTAGAAGTTTTAATACATATATGCATTCAATCACAGTCTATGTTGAAACCACTGCATTGAATATAGAATCAGCATTACAATCTTACAATCTTTCTTCTTTTAAATATTTACAAAGTAAACACCTGAAAACTTTTTACTGTTTGTAAGCAAGATTCACTTCCAAGCTAAATATATTTTGAACTTCTCGGTTGACAAGCTCAAGTTTATGAAGCGTGTGCTATAACAATACTTGCAATAATACTGCAGTAAGTTTGAATTTATTGTATTAATACGCCTTTTATTAAACTATGAAGTGAAATAACAAACAATATAAGTACTACAGAAAAACGTAAAGTAATATGACTCTTTACATTTTCTAGAACTACGATTCGATTTTCTTTTTTTCTAGACTGTAAAGAAAGAGAAACGTTAAGGTGAAGATGTATTTAGTGTACGTACGAGTATATTCATGTATATAAGAAAGAAAAATGCATGATAAAGAAAATTAATGTCAAGGTATACGTAAGCATTAGTATGTATGAACATATGTATTTACACATTTATTTAAATATTTATTTATATATTCATATAGCATATAGTATTTATGTAACTTTATATGTGTATGGCTGTAAATGTCATGAAAAAGTGAACAAGGAAAATACATGTGTATATTTTTAAAAGAAAAAAAAATTATTTTCAGAATATGAAATTAAAATATTTTGCATTCTTATAATCCAATTTTCCGAAATGAAATATGAAACATTCTCAATATGAAAGAAAAATATATTTGTATATAGTAATGTTAGATTTCATTATAAAAATATATGTATAATGTATACATACATAAAAATTGTAATTGCTATGATAATTTTCAGGAAATTTCTAAACTTTAATTGACACATAAATTTATCAAATCAATAAAGAAAATAAAATACAAGTATGCATATGGTCTGATACGTACAAAATAATGTACAAATTTGTGAATTTTATTTTAATTTCAATTTACACACATATCATACATAAAATTAAATATAATATACATATATGTATGTGTACAGAGGATATAGGTACTGTATGTACAATCTACTAAGTTTCATTTTTATCTCATAAGAGTACGCAAAAAAAAAAAAAAAAAATTTAAAGAAACTTAAAAATGAAATGAAAATTTTCACTGAAAAAGTTCATGTTTAGAGTATTAGAAGACTCTTTTATATTAAGGAGCTCAAACAACAACAAAAATTAAAAGAAAAGTAAATAAATAAATAAAAAAATTTCGCATATTTTTTAAAAGAAATAAAAAAAATATACTATATATAAATATAAAGTAGAATTTATGAAACGAAAAATGATTATAAGCTTTAAGTATTTAGTCTTGTCTTATTTGTATTTTTGATGCGTATATATAAAATTTCCTACGTATATTTTTTTTTTCCTATACACGTGCGTAAAAAGAAAAATATTCAATAGGAATGGGATGGGAAGTAAAAATACTCTTAAATTCGGTGCATATGTACTTGAAAATTGAAAGGAACTCCTACTCTTCGAGTATACAATGAACAAAATGTACTACATTACACACACGTACATATGTATGTATATATGTATATGTATGTATATATGTATGTATGTGCTCATATGTTTGAGTGATAGTATTCGTAACTTTATTTCTATCCTTTATGCTTTATCTTCTGTACTTTAATTCCAAGACACCTCTTCTTCGGAGCACAACAAACAGTCCCACTTCTGAGCCTGACCTTAATCACCGTAGTGATTTCTGCTGGCTAACTTCAACTTCTTAATATTTTCTATCATGTATGCAATCAAGTTTTACGTGGATTGCAAACCACTGAGATTTGTCGGTAGAGAAACAATCTCGATTATTTGATAGGATATAGACTGATTCATTTTTGGATTCATCATAAAAGTCGTCGGTATACGTTAACTTTAAATCAGAATTTTTATTCTCTTTTTCCCCGCAAACTATATAATGGAAATCGAAAATTCGAGATCAATACCAGTAGACCCATTTGCTGCTCTACCACTGAACGGTTGCAATCTCCCAATTTCAAAATACATACTATAAATTCAAATGAAATTATCTATTAATTTTCCAGTATAAAATACTTATTAAATTCAAATTTTTAATTTCAAATAAAAAAAAAATATTAGTGGAAGATATACATAGATAAATCTAAAGAGAACTAAATTTGTGATGGAACTATAAATTTTACAATTTACTACATTTACAAGTGAAGACTGAAGATATCTCTATGCATTATGTATGTACATATATACATAAAAGAATATTTTTTATGTCAAGATTAACTATCAAGTATGTACATAATATATACATATGTATGTAGTGTATAGAGAATTATTATTAATTAATTACTAAAAAAAAAAAACCTTTATTTTCAATTAACTGAACTATAAAAAAAAAATTTTTTTTTATCTCACATATATATACAATATTATATGTACGAGTATATATCCGTATGTATCAAGGTAAATGAATGTCTATATATACATACATACATAAATACTTATACAATACATATTTATGTATACAATTATTGATATTTATAGCACCTATATTCCTACATTATGTATCTTAAATATTTCTTCTTTTTTTTTCGATACGTTTCACCACCTTTTGATTTTATACTTCTCTATACATACGAGTATATGTATGTATGTAAATCTAAAAATGTTTTTATATTTATATAATATGTAGGTACATATTATAATGTATGCTGTTCGCATATATGTATATACCTATATAATCATATTTCATATATTATGTACCTATACAATCCTGTATATTCTTTACTCGATTTTATTTTTATTTTTATTTGTTTTTTTTTTTACTGCTTATTTTTAATATTTTCATTCTTTATACACTCTCTTATTTTCTTCTTCATTATATTTTCATTTATGAACGTACGTTAGTATGCATGTGTACCTATATACATATTTTCTTCCCGTTGTTTTTATGTTTTGTATTGTTTTTGATTATTTCATTTTCATTTTTATTTTTAACGTTTATTTATTTTTTTTTTTTTTTGTTTCAATAAAAAAATATTTTTTAATCACCTTGAACTCAATTCATACATATGTACATATATTTCTTTTATGTTTTTTTTTCTTCTGTATTTTCTATATTATTTTCATTTTACTTCGTTTTTTTTATTTTTCTTTTTTTTTTTTTATAATTTGTGTTGTATTTGTTAACCTATGTATACTAATGTTTGTTTTTTTTTTGTTTTTTAATTTTTTTTTTATTTATTATTTTTTATCTATATAAATGCATGTACCTACGTACATATCATTTTTTTTTTCTTCATCCATTTATTTATATTCGTTCGTATTCTCATTTTGTTACCCATATCCTCTTTATGTATTTTTTTTTTAATCAAAATATAATTCACAGGACAATAATATATACATATTTTTGGGTAAGTGTACAGTTTTCTAAACACAATAATTAATTAATTGAAATCTATGAAAAAACAAAACAAAACACAAAACAAAAATAAATGAAAATTCATTTCATTTCTGTGATTTACAAAAAAAAAAAAAAAAACAACAAAAATAACAATAAAATCAGTAATCAAAAATCGTAATGACGTACGAAACGAATTAAAATATAAAAAAAATCTACCATCACTATCTACTTACTATCAAAAAACCAACAAAACAAACTACTAAAAAATGGTAAAGGAATTAAATAATGATATACATATATGTATATTTTTTTTTTCTCATGTGTGTTTTATATTTTTATAATATTTTTTTTTTGTTTTCTAATGTTTAACAAATTTCACCTCAATCTTTTCAACATTTTTGTATAAAAATTTATATAGAAAACGCAGTGACACGAATAATGAAAATTACCACCCTCTTTTTTTTTATATAAGAAGAAGAAGAAAAGAAATTAACATGACAGAATAATATATTATACTGTATATAGACATAAATATAGAAACACATATGTATATATGTATAATTGCATTTATATTTATGTATGTATATATATTATATATACGTATAACCACGTATAACTGAATATTTTGTTTTATAATGATAAGAAATTGAAACTTGCCTATATACCACCACATGTATATAACCAATATACAAATAATATAATATCAGAATATATGTATATAATAGTACAAGGAATATACATATAATATCCTTATGATTGTTTTTTTTTTTTTATTACACTTTTAATTCACTCGTTTAGTATATACATATATGATTTATGTACAGTATATGTATATTTTTTCAATTCCTTTTTGTCATCATTATTTATTTTTTTAAATTCTAATTAACTTCATAATTATGTATATATATATAAAGTACGATCATATAAATAGTACATCATGTATACATATTATTATATATAGTATATATATACTGTCATATTTTATGTCAATAAAAACTCTTATCCTTCATATAATACTTGGTATTTAATATAGATATTATTTAGAAATTTATTTTTATTATTTTATTTAATTTTATAAATAAATACAGGTAAGTATATATATATATATGTACACCTATACACATATAAAATAAACTGAAATAAAAACAATAATAAAATTAATGAAAACAAAAAAAAAAAAACCTTCAAATAAAAATTTATTTTTCCAATAAATTTCTATATATTATCTGTACTGTATGTATAAATGGATGCATATGCATATATATAATACACTACATTATATACAATTGTGTGTACAATAAATTATTTGTTTTACTGTATTTAATACATATCACTCACTACACGATATCATATATGCATGTAAGTATGTATATATTAGAATTTTAATTCCATTAAAACACGATATATACTTATATATATACATATATTTAGATGTAAGTATATGAACAATAACAGCAACAATTATTTATTTTACAAATACTATTATCATTCAAATACATATATAAATATTATATACATATATAGAGCTATGTACATATGTATGTTTTTCGTGTTGAACAAACAAATATTTTTTTTATTTTTTTTTTTTAATTTATTTTAACTTTTTTTCTCACCATACCAATTTATATATTTATGTATATTCAGTTAAATAATTATTATTATTAGTTCTCGTAGTATATAGTTTAATTTAATTTCAAAAAAAAAAAAAAATTAATTAAATTATAAAATTTGTTTTATCGTTTTTAAAAACATTTCTCTCACGAAATTAATCACAATCGAAAATTAAAATTTTCCCATTTAAATACTATTTTCTCTTTAACATTTTTTTTTTATTAATTTCTCTTTTTTAATTTTTCAATTAAATAACTCGAAGATATATAACTATATAAGCAGTATTATTATATGCATGAACACACTTTATACAAAAGAAATATAAATTACACAACAGATAAAAATGAAAAACAAAAAAACTTCACTCATAATATATTTTTTTCCAAAATTATTATACAATTTTCTTCAGTATAAATTTTACTTTAAATTTTCCAAAAGAACAAAAAAAATAAAAAAAATACAAAAACTTCAAAAAGATAAAAAATACACTTCTTTCTCTATAACAGAATAATTAAATATTCTATGAATTCAGTAATGTGAAAAAAATATTTTCTTTTCTTTTTCGGAACTGAAAACTGTTCACACATTTTAATATTATTTAATGTATGTAAGTATTTTTTTTTTTTTTTTTTTACTTTATTTATAATCTCTTATTACACTTCGTCCTTTGCATTTACATATTATTTTATTTAAATATATTAACTTTATTTTTTATTTTCTAAATTATTTTAATATCCTATTAATGAATTATTTTCTAATAATTTTCATTTTATATATTTTGTAAGGATATTATTATTTTTTTTTCATTTGTCTTTTTTTTTTTATTTTGTTTTTTTCTTTTTTCACGCACAATTTTATAAATTACGTCTTTATCGAATGAATTTTCAGCTCAAACTATATCAATTTCTACAGCGCACAATAAAAATTGAATTGTAAAAAAAAAAAAAAAAAAATTGTTCACAAATACATTTACATATTTAATCATATAGGCATATATAGGTACATAGATACAATAAAAATAATTCGAATAAAACATATACTACTTATGTATATACTACAGATAGAATTGAATATGTACACATATACATGTTCAGAAAAACATCATGGCGGATCAATTTTACAATAAAATTTTCATGTACACCACTACAAGAAATTCTTTATCATCATATAATTTATATATCGCGTTCATACAAACATATTTATACTATTACTCGGGGGTGGAATATTTATGTATGTAAATACATACATATGTACATATATGTACATTTCCATGGATTAAATATGAAAAATAAAACATTCCTGGAAAAATAAAATTTTTTTCATTGGAAAATGTTTTTACGTTTTTGTTTCAATTCAATTTCCAAAAAAGTTTTATAGAAAAACGGAACACTAACTAACCAAAAAAGGATAAACAAGATACAACATAACCATAGAATTATTTCATTTATCTATACATCCAATTTAAATATGACAAGATGAAGAGAATGAAATCTATATTGACTATTTTAATGTCAAAATTTCTGTGGTGAAAATTCTATGAAATTTGAACCCATATGTATACATAAGTATGAAATGTATATTATGTTTGTTTGTGCGTAATTTTATTGTAGTTAAAATAAATGGATTTTCCAAATAAAATTTTATAACAAATAAATTGTAACGTATGAAGATAGATATGAAAAAATGAAACAAGGATATGCGCAAAATAAAAAAATTTTGTTGGTGAAATTCAAACGAAAATTAAAAAATGAAAAATGAAATTATTCAAAATACATCATACTGGTGCGGTAGTTGAAGATTTCTTGGTGGTTTCGTGTACCATTTTGAAGTTTGTATAAAAATATGAATTTAATTGTAAATATATGAAAAAATTAACGGTTTTTTTTTGTATTTGAATCAAAAATATAACTAAAGATGTAGGTACAAATCATATTGAAATTGAACCCAAGAAAATATCTAAGAATTTAAAATCTGAAAAAAATAAAATAATAAAATAAAATTCCAAATGATATTTTTGTGAAAAATTTATTTTCCTTTAATTCGTTAATGCACAAGGATTAATTTAGTATAAAAATGAGTGTGCATATGTGATTCAAATTTTTGTTCATAATTGTAAATAGTTTCACTACACTTAATCCAATTAACTTTCTAAAATTAGTCTTAAATTTTCAATATTCATAGCGTAGTGGACCAAGCATAAAATGTTGTTAGCTGATTTTCCGCGTTTTGTCATGTACAATTCTCGTATACTGCGAGAGAAAATCAACTTTTTCTGAAGAAAGATGCGTAAAGATGCTCAAAATACGAGTAAACATGGTGTATAGAATACTGTTTTTACTATCAAAGCGTATATTATAGGTAGGGGGAGGAGCAAGTACAAAATGTTGTTAGTTGATTTTCCTGGTTTGTTTTGTTTACAATATTCACATTCTACTAAAGCTTTAACCTAAATAGACGTAACGAGACGAAACGAAACGAAACGTAACATACGATAGTACTGTGGTACGTATAGAAATACCCTAAATGGACGTGTTCTTACGTTCGTTCAATTTCGATAAGTTTAAATGTCAAATATGTAGACGAAACGAGACGAAACGGATAGTGCCGTAGCGGTCGTAAATTTTATCGTTTCTACTCTTTTCATACACATTTCTATTCGTTTCTGCTCAATACTCTTTACTCGTTTCGAATCGTTTCTATTTAGGGCAAATTGTCAAACTGACCAAACGAGTATTTACGTTCGTTTAATTTCTTTCGTCCCGTCACGTCTATTTAGGGTCTTACTTAAGGAGAAAAATCAACTTTTTCGAAACAAGAAAAATACGATTACGAATACGAGAAAACAAATATAATATGTATACGTATATTTTCATTAAATTTTAATAATATTTTCTTTATTCAACAATTTTATTTAATTACAACACTCTTTTCACCTTATTTCTCTTCATTCTTCTTTAAAAAATATTAATCATTATACCATCTGCATATTATAGATTAGAATTAAAAACAGAAATATAAATCTGTTGTTAATTTAAGAAAAGTATTTATCAGAAATGTAAGATTTCCTGTACATACACACTCAATAATATTTGCCTATCTACAATACGAGAATACAAAGTAAGTATTAACAAGAAATCTGCTCATCATGTACATATATGCAATTTTATATTTTTCTCTGTTCATAAGGATTATCTTCTATTTACGAGTATATTTTCTATATTATTTATATGTACATATATACATACATTATATAATATATCCTTAAAGTTTAATATTCGTAAAATCTTGATTATAATCTTATAGAAAGAAAGTATTTCTTTGGATAAACATAATATTTACATCCCTTCATATACATTCATGTACTATGTACATATTCATTTTCTGTATTTATATTTATTTTTATTCATATATATGTGTATGTAAATGTAGAAAATATTTTCTATATGATATTGATACAATTTTACACATCCTTGTTAATATGTGAATGTATTAATGAACACATACACATACATTAAAATATATATGTATGTATATAAAAATAGATGTACATAATTATGTATACACATAAAAAATAATGACGTCATTTAGAAAAGTTTCCTTTAATTTGTATTTTCTACAAGAAGAGAGAAAATTATACATGGTGTACTTTTTACTTTTTACAGGTTCAGTCAAGTTGTCTTTTTGATCTTCTGCTTAGTTTAGAAGACCCTTCACACCAGATCCACTTAACATAGGTGAGGAGCTAGTGAAATGAATGAAAATGATAGATAGAATGAAAATGATTTCAAAATATAATTTTTATTTCTCCTCAGATTTTCTAATCATTTGAGAATTTATGAGCAAAGCTTCAACTAGATCACAGGAATTGTTCGAGAAACAAGGCGGAGATTCAAAATTAAGTTAACTTTTGGATGTTAAATGTCACATCAGGTTAACCAACGGACCAACGGCTAAACAAATAGTTTTAAGAATAACAAATAGTTTTAAGAATAACAAATAGTTTTAAGAATAACAAATAGTTTTAAGAATAACAAATGATATTAAGAATAACAAATAATATCAAGAAAAACGAAATATTCGTACGGGGTGTTAAATATGTTGAAACGCATATTGTTTAATATGTGTTATATTGTTACACTTTCCCTGACTTGGCCGTGAAGTCCAGACTTTATGGTCAGGTTTAATTACCCTTTCTCTTTCGAATTGAATTTGTCTGGGTATAATTAAATGCCAATTTACAATAAGGTTAACTTTACCTTAAAAATATCGTTCACTATAAAATTATTTTATCAATGAAATCTAAAATATATCCTGACAATAATGATGGAATTTTATTTTGATTTTTTGTATACAGAAATATTTATAAGATTAGAATTTTTCAATATAATTTTACTGATTTCATTTGATAGTGTATGTATATACATAATGAATTTTGAGTAAACTCCTTGAAAGATAAACAAAGAAATAACTTTTCACCTAAATGAAGCATAACATGTATGTACATATACTCGTACATTTACATATAGTTAAATATTGTTTTTGTTTTCTATTTTGAAAATTTACAACTGTAGACAAAATTGAGTAACTTTCTACTAAGTAACTTCCAAATGTTTACACATATTTGAAATTTCAAAAAAATTTATTTCGAAACATTTTTAAAATTAAACACAAACAAAAAACAATAAAAAACACCTTGTATATGTAATATTGTACATATATATATATATATACGTACACATAATTATATACATTTCTTTGTATGTATCTATGTATATGTATTTGCATATAGATAGTATTCTTCCGTCTAACTTATTTTTTTATTTAAAATCAATAAAACATAGACATAATGGTGACGATATAAAGAATTTATTTTCGAAATAAACAAAACTAAGAAGAAAAATAAAACAAAAGAAAACTAAACTTTAGAAATAATGTCACCGTATACCCTCATATAATGTATGTAGCGTATTTGCAAAAAGAAAATAAACAAATATGTTATGTTCTTTGAAAAATATTTACGTACAAATAAGCGTACGTAGAAATTGAGAAAAAAAATTTTTTACAAAACAGTAAATAAACAAATTAAAAAATACAAGAATACAATAAAATAAAAAACATAACTTCGGGCTAAATACATATTTAAATCTAAAGGAACAAAAAATAAAAATAAAAAAAATTAGCTACTTAAAAATATACGATAATACAAAAGCAACAGAGTGAACAAGAAACAGACACATTTATACCTTATTCCTTTAACTATCACCATCACCTCAATACACTTATGTATGTAGCATCATATATAATTTAATACTTCTTAAAATGTTTTATACGATTATACTAATATATGTATGTATTTTGTATAATATGCGTACATTATGTAGTATAAAAATGATGTTACTAGCTATTGCAAATTACAAAGTACATATACATAATACTAAAAGAATAAAAAAAAAATATTTTCCTTTTATATTTCATGCCTGTATTTATCAGATATTCCAATGTACCATATGTATGTAGCAATAATAACCCCCATGGATACATAAATTAGATTTTTGTCCTATCTAATATGTCATCCTCCGAAAATATCTTTATGATGATGTTGATGATGTTGCTGTTGATGACGATTTGTATATAGGAGAATATTTCTTAAGCAAAAAAACAAAAAAAAAAATTATGAAATACATAAACACACAAAAAGAATTCATGTATATAAATATTGCGTAAAAATTGAGATGAAATTTTGGAGAAAATTGTGTGCAAGGGCATGTACTCGTATGTGCACAGCTACACAGTGTAAGAAAAATTCTAAGAAAAATTAAAGAATTTAAAAGTATTTTTTCAATAATTTCTTGTAACTGTACTGTTTTATGTTCAGATATGTAACAGAAAATAAATTTTATATAAGTATTCGTTCTACAATAAATATTGGTAATCAAAAACAGAAAATTGGTTTAGTTGCCATTTGCTGTATGTTCAAAAAAAGCTTTCCTCAAGTTAAACTACTTGCATTAAGTGGTTTAGGCTAAACTACTAACTATCCGCGAACTTATCCAAGCTGATTGCTGACAGAACAAGGTGTTTATCTACTTAAACAGATTTAGAAAGTTTCTAAACTTTAGTCTGTCCCTATAACAAGACGAGGATCTCTGGCAAAATGCATAATTATGTCTGAGGAGAGTTTAATATTACGTTCCTCCCTTAACACACAGCTAAATGGCCCAAACTGTCTTACCTAACAGAAATTGTGTATATAAGTATCTGTCTCTACAGGACATGAAAATCCTCCCAATTTCTCTCTTAACACATATCCTATGCCCTTAATGACTATAGTGCATATTGATTCCAGAAACATCATTTACGATAAATCAAAAATTTTATTTCTTTGCCAATATTCACATAATTACATATATACTCCTTATATAAGGACTATGAACAGGAACATAAAATTAGTACGTCTTAAAAAAACCTCCATTATAAAAAACAAAACACTTTAGAAGTTAAACAAATTTTTAAATAGGATTTTAAAGTTTAAGTGCTTAAAAACTATTTAATTAAAAAAAAAAATTGAATAAGTAATAATTTAAAAATGGTATTAAGATTTTATCTGCTTAATGTACAAGAAACTTTTGTAAAAGTTTTACGATAAAAAAAAAATAACAAATATTTATGTACTAATTAACTTAATTACTTTTATTAATTCGATTTTTACAACTATATTACTATTACTAGTAAACAGCGAAATCATAGATAAAAAAAATTTTATATAATGCACTGGAAAAGAAATTTATTTGAAGAAAAAAATTTCTTCAATTTTCATCTAAAAAATTACGCAAACTATACAATTTATCTAGGAATTTAATTACATAAATTTTTTCTGTTACAGATATTTATCTTTTATTAGTTTACTCCATTATATATATTGAATTTAGATAATGTATGACAGTGGCGAATTACTCAATTAAGCGCCCTTAGGCATCACTCGAAGTTTCGATATAAAAATTCAAATAAGAGTAATACATGATGTGTGCAATATTACTCACGCTAATATAAAGCTTATACTATATAGTTACAGTCAATCAATGGCCTTCACTGCTTCAGATATAGAGTAAATGAGCAGAGCAAATATAAATTGTTGTTAGTTAGAGAAAAAATCAGAAGATGTAAATAAGATATGTAATAAATCCAGCCCTGGATACTATGTGTATAATAATGGTATAATGTAAATGATACCTACCTACATGCATCGTAACAAACAATTAAGAATTATTTGAAAAAAAAAATCCATCTCAATGAATATTGTACAAGAAGAGAAAAGACATCATTTTATATAATAAAAATAATAAATACTGGTACATTAAATTTAAAGAAAATGTGGACACACATATACATACTCATGTTTTAAAATGAACTACAAACATATAAAATATGAAATAGCAAGGATGAAAAATTACAAATATAAAAAAAAAATAAAAACAAAATATTACATAAATTTATTTGTAGTGTAAGTAATTTGTGCAACAAGATGCAATTTCAGTCACTTTATGTATGTACATCCGTTCTTACAAATTTTTTACAAAAAAAAAAAAAAAAATATACCCACACACAATTGTATGTATATTGAATATACGTAGGTACTATGTCACTATTGTAAAACATAATACACACACAATGAATATTTTATTCACACAAATATTCATACATACATACTGTACGTTACATAACATTTACTTAGATGCCAATGTACAATTATAGATATTTACTTGGTGTATGCATATTGTAAATATGTATGTTGGTATGTAGGACGTATAAATTATTAGGTGGGAGTGAAGGTCATGCCCCATTTTTTATTTTACGTATACGTGTTACATGAATGTCTGTGCTAAAGCCACTATTTTGTAGTAAATATAAAACATATACATATGTATGTATAAATGTATAAATTATGTATGTTATATAAGCATAACCGGTTCTTTTGTGTAAGTTGAAATGATTCACTAAAACCGATCGCCAATCTCAGGGCGAATAAATAAAGACAGAATAAAAGTCATATATCCGTTTTTAGTAAAATTATTCTACAAATCACAGTAAAAAAAAATATTCTTTGCGGAAATTTTGTCTTTTAGAGAATATCGAATCAAAAATATTTATTTATTACTCTCATGCGAGTATGCTTTGCAAGTCTTCTTTGTACTCACCTATGATACACGTGCAGTACATAAATTAACAAAGAAAATAAGAAGAGAAACTACTATTCGCATATCTTTCTACTTCATTTTCTATTACCCAAATACTTAAAAGTTCAATCACCATAATCTGTTTACAAATGAAAATATAGATCAAAACAATTATCGGTTTTTCTTATATACATGGATTTTGTTTCAATTTGAAATTCTTCTTCGTACACGAGCACGCCCACTACAGTGTAGTACATAGTTTAAACAAGAAAAGGAGAAGAGAAAGACAAGTTGAAATAAAAATAGAATGTTTAAAAAGTAAATTTTCAACGTATGGGGCGAAACGTTTAGAAGCGCACCGGGCGCCGAAAAGGCTAAAACGACGCTGTTAATAAGTTGATAAATATTTTAATAGTTTTAAAATACATATACTCGTATATACAAAATATATAGAATGAACAAATAAATTTTAGTGTAATAGATATTGTATCTCGTATATATATTTCTAATATACACTTCAATATCATAATGTATATCAGGCATTTAAAAATAAATCATTTAAAATAATATTTAAACACATATGTATAAAATATATATTTAAAATATGTATATACTCGTACATACTAGTATACATTTTTTATTTATTTTTTCATTTCTAATACAAACACTCTATCACTTTTAGTGCTATAATGGATGTATCTAGAATTTATACTAATATGCATTATTTTTTTGATCTCAATAAAAATGTGTCATTATATTTATGTACATATGTACATAAATTTCATTTCCTTATTTTCATTTCTTCCTACGCGTAATGTTATTTATAAGTTTCTCGTAAAAGTTATGAGTTCATGGTTGTCTTAACCTAAATTAACTAAAAAATAAATGTCATACATAAGTTCATTTAAAACAATTAATATAGTCATCTAATTTTATTGAACATTTTTTTTACATTTTTTTGAATTTGAAAAATTAAAAAAAAATTAGTAATAAGTTTTTTTCTGCATTTACCCCTCTTGGGAGTATATACAGCTCCTCAACAAATCTCTGCCATCTTACTTTATTCGTGCTAATATCTTTATTTTTGTCCAATTTTCTCCATTTCTTCGTCTTCCTTCAGTACTGCTCTCCACCAGCTGTCCTTTGGTCTACCTTGGTTTCTGCTGTTTTGTGGATTCCATCCTATAAGGCTCTGTTTGCTATGACTGACTTAGCTATGCTAGCTCTCTTAGTCTTGTGACCAATCCAATTACATTTTCTACGCACTTAATTTATTCGATTATTGGTATTTGTTCAGTAATTTACCAGAGTTTTGTATTTTTGGACACAAGTGAAATAATATGTGTAATTATAATAATAATTATTATTATTCTCCTTTCCTAACTTTTAAAAACTTTCCTAAGTTTTTTTCGTATAATTCAATTTATGTACATACATATAAATAAATTCAAAATAAATTAATGTTCCTTCTTACTTGTCTTATTCATTTATTTGAAATATAAATGAATTTGTTTGCATATACGTATATGTATGTTTGCATTTCTAAAACCAATTGCCTATTACATGAATTCTTCATACACGAGTTTGTATATACACGACAAATGCATTTTATGTATAAAATATATTTCCTTTAGATATGTAAATGTTGCTTGTCATTTTATTGCAATATCAACCTTGAACTTTGTTCTATTTTTAAAGCTTTAAGGCTTTAAGGTTCAAAATTTTTAACATATGTAAGTATGTATGTACATATATATATATAGTTACTTGTAATATGTATTTTATGTCCTAGTTTTTATTGTTGCTACTATTTGAAAAATAAAATAATTTACCATGAACTTTTGCGTCGGTGGTACATAATATAATGTACAATCCTATCATCAGCTACCAGTATAATTTACAAAGGTTACAAGAAAAAATGATGTTAATTTATTCATTTAATAAAGGATACATGGATTTTCCTTTTTAAAAGAAAAAAATAAAATAAATAAAATTTGAAATATTTATAAGTAGAAGACCAAAGTTACTCTTCGGTAGCTGCTAGCTGTTATAAAGATGTAGAAGATACTGAGAGGAATGATATCAACTAAGGCTGGTAAGCAATGTAATGATCTAAGGATGGTTATATTATTGATTATAATTCTTTAAAAGTGATCATCTAAAGCTGATATGGCACTGGTTATATTTGTTTGATCAAAATGTGTTTGGATAATAGGAATGGACGAATAAAATATACCATAAAAATACAATACAATAAAAATACAATAAAAATACCCAGCCAACCGGGTACTTGCAGTTTTAGTTCTGTTTATAAAAATTCTACATATTTCTATATATATTTTAATTCCTTTCATCTGAAAACATGTGACTATAATTTTTCAAAAAACTAAAATCTATAAGAAAATAATGAATTCACGATAAACATTTTTAGATACCTATATTTCAAAATGGAGTAAAAAATTAAAGAAAAATTAAAGAATATTTTTTTATAATTTTTTTTTTTTATTTTATTTTACTTTTACTTTTTTTTCACCATTTATGGTCCACTGTTAATTTTTTATATTCAAAACATATTGTTCATTTATTCACATTATCTATTCATAGTTAATTATTAAAATTAAAATTTTAAATTATTTTTTCATAATAATTTTTATATACATTTATTTGATGTCTACATTACGTCTACATGTACATATTTATGTAAGTATGTAAGTATGTTTATTTTAATACATTTTTTACTTAAAATTATTATTAATATTTTTTGTTTTATTTATACAGTGAATTATAATAGCATTATGAATTTGCGTTTTGTTCCATTACGAACGGTAAAATTATAAATATTATTTACAATTTTTTAAAAAAAAATAACTTAATGAGGAATATTCATTTAACTCTGTAAAAGGCATGTAAAACGTGTCGTGTAAACTACACATTTTATTCGATTTATACATGCCTTTTACTGCATTAAATGAAATATTCTCAATATTATTTATTTACGTAAATATTATACATTAAGAGGTTTCATTTCACTTTTCAGTTTGTCGTGAACTTCGTAATCTCTTCAGTTTTTGTAAATCATTTCCATACTTCTACAAATTACGACTGCGAAAGTTTTGAAAAACTGCAAAGTTGAAATGTTTCGCAGTTTTTAACTTTTGTATTTCGTAGTTTCATAATTTATGTTTGACAGTTTTCAGTTGGTATAGAAATTAAAATATTATATAATGAATATGACAGCTGAAAAAAAGTAACTACGAAAAAGTAAAGTACGAAGAAGTTTGAGTTGAGATTATTGTTCATCTCAACAGAGTTATGAAACTTTAAAACTAAAAAAATTATAATAAACTGAAATGTGACATGAATCCCCCCCTCTATTTATTATAAAAAAAATTTTCAGAATTTTAATTGTATTGTAATTAGTTGTATTTATGTATGTAGATTTTATTATACAGTATAAAATTGATAAATAATATTATTACATTAAGTTTAAATTATTTAATTAATATTTATACGTATGGTGAATAGAATACGTTGTGTATATTAATTGTCTTATAATATTGTATTAATATTAAAAATTATAAAAACTTTGTAAAAAAAAAAAAATAAAAAAGTTCAAATAAATATTCAAAAATTTATTTATTTATGTTTGTATATATATATTGTACAGTTTTATTATTTTGTATATAATATATGTAGATTTATAAATACTTAATTGAAATGAAAATTTTCGAAAAATAAAAATTAATATCTAATTATACTTTTACTAAAAATAATTATCCAGAAATGGTAATATTTATTCGAGATGAAGATATGTATGTACCTTATACTCTTCTTCTATAGTCTTACAAGATTAATTTAATTTGACAATAATTATAAAATTATTCACTGTCATTCGAAGATAACAAAAATTAAATGAAAAATTATTTGAGAATAAATTAAAAATTAAAATAGGTAAATGTAATACAATGTAGAGAACATATTCATGATTCTGTTAAAGTTTAATTTTATTCAGAAAATTATTTATTACAGATGAGTCAAATATACGAATATCATTATGAGAATGTTAAGGATGTTTTCATAAACACGTAACATGCACAACCCTGCATTTACATTTATGTACTTTACAACTAAAATTTATCATCAACATTCAAGAGCGTTGACTTCATAAAATAAAACCTAAAACTTGCACCCAAAACTTGCAATAAGTATTTGTCTTCTGTCTGAGTTTGACAACTTACTTCTGATTTCATTTCTCAAGTTTACATGTTTGAGAGAAATTTGTACGTATTCAACAAGTTTCGTGTTTATGAAAATTGTCTAAAATTTTAACAAAATTTACTTGAGAACATAAAATAATTAATACATGTACGCAATTTATGAAGTTTCAGTTAATTTCAGATATTATAAGAGAGAATAATGTAAAAGAGAACATTATGATTAGAGAATAAACTAATATGGGAACGTATTGAATTTGAAATTGAGAGCTAGATAATAAGAATTAAGAGACGAAAAGTAGCTAGTTGAGTATATAAGATTTAAAATAAGTTGAGTATACAGTAAAATAAATTCTGTATTAACGACTTCAATTGCCTGAATCATTAGATTTTCACATGAGTTCACATTTTTATAATGTAGAAGTAGATGATGTTTGATTTACTCCCCGTGATATTTAATTAATCAATAAGTGTGTAAGTGATTCAAATTTTAATTTTAATTTTTATCAATTTTCAGAAAATAAAAAAAAAACAATTAAAAGATCATTGCTTTATAAAAAATAAAAACCGTTATATTAATATACGTATCTTAAATTACAATTTTGGTGATTAATAAGACATTGTTATTCTTAATTCTTATTACCAATAATTTTACTATTTTTTTTTAATGTTAAATATTAAATATTAAATGCATTTTATTTCTTTTCTATTAATATTCTCCAGATTTCACAATTTATTTCTTTTCCATATTTTTTTATATATTAGTCGTATTTACATACAGAAAAAAAACAAAAATTATATTTTACCTGAGATTAATAATTTTAATTATGTAATTTTTTTTTCGATTGTTGTCCTTTTATTTTCGAAGATCTAATTGCATAATTATCATTAAATTTCAATTTTTAATTTGAACGAAAAAAATATTTTACTCATTTTTTTATTTTTCTACAAATTTGCATCATTTTTTGACACTTCCAATTTCGTAATCATATAATCACATGTCATATATAACTTAATTGATGATGAGTATTTAAATCAAAAATATTAAAAAAAAAAACCAAAAAAATAAAAAAATAAATTACAATTTGTGATTTTCTTTTACAAAACAAAATTTTTTTTACAGATTTTTTTACACTTTTTTTTTTCTTTTTAAAGCTTCCAATTTTTATTTTTTTTTTTCTATATATCGAATATTTTAAAGGTTCTATTTATAATTAAAAAAAAAAATAATAATATTTTTTAAAAACAAAATTTCTTATTAAAAGTTAAGTGAAAAATTAAATAATTGTTTTTTTTTTTTTTTCTAATAAATTATTAAATAACAATAGCTTATAGCTTAAGATTTTTATTATAAAAAAGTATATTTCTTAGAAAATATTTTTATATTTTTATTCGAGCCCTGTGTTTACGATTTCATAATGTATTTTGTTATTTTTATTTTTATACATATTTATTATAATTTAATAAATTATTATTGTCCTCTAACGCTATCATCTTTTTTACGTCTCAATATAAAATTAAGATTATAAGCAGTATTAACAGCATAGTAAACGTTTGCATTTGGTGGCATTAATAATTCTTTATCTGGTAATACCTGTGATAATGTCCATTTATCTGGATCATCTTCTAAACCTAATTTCATCATTGCATTACGTATCACTTGAGGTGTTCTTTCATTATTACCTAACATAATACTTTTATATAATACAATACCATTTGTTTCGACATCATTTGTTTCATATGTGACACGTATTATATAGAAATCTGGTGATGAATTTTTCATTTGTGGTGTTTGTATTAATTGTGCATTTATAATTGGTATACCATCGTTAATTGCTGCAACCGCTGCAGATGACATTGATGATGATGATGATGGTGTCGATGTTAAATGTTTACCATTACATTTATGTGAATTTGATGTAGCTGTTATTGTCGATATTGTCGAAACTGATTTATGTCCAGCACCATTTCCACCACCACCTACACCGCCACCAATTATACAACTATAACCACCGGAATTACTTGAATCTATTGATAAATTTGATATACTACTTGATGCTGATTGTAATGATGAATTCGGTGGTATTGTATCTCGATCTAATGAATTATTTCTTGAATTATTTTTTGATGTATTACAACTATTTCCAGCTGTCAGTGTATTGATTTCACAATAAAATTGTGACCCAGCACCACTACTTGAATTCGATGTTATCGAATCGGATTTTTTATGACCATAACAATTTCCACCTGTCCCGCTTGATCCTATTGATCCACCACAACCACTATTATTACCCACTGTATTCAATCCTAAACCAGATGCAACTGAACTATTATTTGATTTTTTTGATTCCGGTGGCGGTTCTATTTGACATGATATTGCATGAGCTTCACGCTCATCTAAGACTAGCATCGATGAAAACCATCTATCGAAATGATGATCTGGTTTCAAATTGTATGCATTTGCAGCACCTTGTAATAATTTTATTTGAGCTAATATTTCGAATTCTTTACGTTTCTTATCGAAATTAATTAGACTATCACCGACAGTATCTGGTATTGCTGCATGAATCATTGTTAAGTCGGTTAAAAATGTCCCTAAATATGGTATAGTACCGTGTGATGTATGCGTATCCTAAAAATCAAGAGAAAAACAAAACAGCAAAAGATTGAAATATTAACAATTAAATAAAATGGTGACATAACATCTGGATAAGAGAATTTCGCTAATTAAGTAAGTTTACCTGCTTTTGAAAAACTTTTTGTAAATGTCGATCATTCTCACCAACAGTATCAGCAAATTTTGCTGTACCTTCTCTCATTAATACTTCACGTTGTGTCCACGCATTATTATCTTCCGAAAATATTCTGGCAAGTTCATTAAAAATTTCGAGCTACATAAAAAAATAAAATAATTAATTAATTCAGGGCAAAATTTTATAATCAATTTTTTCATACTTTTTCCTTAGATAAGGCAGCCCATGTTTTTGATAACCTGTAAACTGCATTCGATTGTAGACCTGATATGATCGCTTTTAGAGATGAGAAATTTTTTAACAGTCTTAATTCTTGGCCTATATCAATCCATGTAGCAATATGTAAAGCTCTTTCCTGTATTAATAAAAACAAATTGACAAAGATAATTAAATGAAATCCCAATTCCAATCAATTCCAAATTCGGCTTACCTGTGGTTTCAGTCTAGGTTCAACCAGTATACTCGATATAACTCGAAATGACACAGCATTAAATTGATTAACTGTCGCAACAACTGTTTCAGCTTCATTTTTATCACGTCTAGACCATGTCGCACCTAGGCACTGATGTGGTATAAGTCTTTTAAATAATTCCATATCCATACGTGTTAATTGTTCAGCAAAATGTTTAACTGGTACATGTGGAAAACGATATGCCTGCAATAGATGTGATGGTGGACCACGGAATGCCGGTGTTAAACACATTCCACCAAATAAATCTGATATATCAGCTGTTGATGCTGTCGACGATGATGATGATCCCGATGTAATTATTGATGATAATATTGACATTGGAGGATACGATGACAATAATGATGTAGAATTTGTCCAATATGATTGCTGTTGTTGTTGATGATGATGATGATTATGATGATCATAATTCATATAATTTTGATCATTTATTAGACGTGAAGGTGGTATTCTTAGGTATCGTTCTAAACGTTGTAAAATTTTGATATGTAATTCAGTATGTGATAAACGTTTTGATGTAAAATTTAATATATGACGTAAATTATCTTCATTCCAATCTTCTGGAAAACCATCTAACCATACATGTAAAGCTGAGACTAGAGTTTTTCTATGTTGCTCATATATAGAACCAGACGAAGATGATGAAGATGATGATGTTAACAATCTATATGAACTAGAATTAGTTGTATCGAATTCATTTTTATAATGATTATTGTATTGCGAATACTGTTGCTGTTGATTATGATATTTATTTTGTTCATCATTTAAAATCATTTCATTTAATTTATCATAACGTTTAATTAATAAATCTAAAACTTCTTTTAAATTTGAGAATGTACGATATGTTGATAAAAATACATTTATAAATGTGCTTTCTAATTCACCATCATCAGTTGCTAATGCTTCAACTAAACGTTGTAATGTTGCTGCCTTTACAAAACGTACTCTAACCGTTTCCCATTCTAGATGTGATATTTCATCATCTGAATCCTAAAAAAAAAGAAAAGTAAATTTTTGTTGTATTATTAAAATATTAATGAATACGTATCGTAAAGCATTTTTATGTGTATGTTTATTATATGCGCATGCACATTATTATTTACAAAATGGATTAAATATTCTTAAATTGTTTACAAGATCATAAATAATGAAAATACACATCTAAAAATTAAAATAAAAAAATGTTTATCAACAAACATAAATAAAAAGATAACGTATTATCATGATAAATATTTAATTTAATATTATAAGAATTAAATAAATGATCTACAAATATACATACGTGCTTATGAATGATATTTTTCTATTTACTTATATAGTATTGTTATTTAATATATTTAAATATATACGAGTAAATGCATTTGAATGTAAAATTATGGAAGTATGCAGATGAAAATTATTTACAGAATGATCAGAGATCATACACACACACACACATATCAACGCGTAGACAAATCAAAATCATATAGGATTCTACTTCTA
The DNA here is from genome assembly GCA_951394055.1 of Villa cingulata. Lineage (NCBI taxonomy): Eukaryota > Metazoa > Arthropoda > Insecta > Diptera > Bombyliidae > Villa > Villa cingulata. Next base: position 12,439,483 of record OX596020.1, on the reverse strand, counting down.
CACATCATGTTTACTCGTATTTTCTTTCTTCAGATTTTCTCTCTGGAAACACGGAAAATCAACTATCAACATTTTATACTTTCTTCTCTCCCTCCCTATACCTATATTGCACGCTACTGTAGTACGAGTGGTATTTTTTCACGCATCATGTGTACTCAATTTTTGAATTTATACTTTAAAACTTCTAGTGATAACTAGTGGCGCTTAATCAAGAAATCTCCACCACTGATAAAAATACAGAATAAAATTACGTGCACATATGAATTTATTAATCACAGAAATGTATACACATGTATTTCTATTTTGAGAAATTTCATGGAATTTAAAAAAAAAAAAATTATTAATATTTTTTTAATTTCGAAAACGGAAATCCATCCAAAAATAGTATTTAATTCTTATTCAATTCAATAATTATTTCTTCATTACATTATTATGTAAACAAAATATATAAAAATTTTTTTGTAACCGATAACAAAAAAAAAGCTTAACTACACCACTACACTAATGAATCATCCGAAAGAAAAAAATGATTGTAGCAAAAACAAAAAAAAATGTAGCATCAGTTTGGTGAAAAATAGATCTTACTAGCAACAAAACAACAAGCAAATACATATAAAAGTTTATGAAATATACTCGTAGCAGAGCAAAAATAAATAATGATGTAACTAAGTGATGGTTACTATAATTTATTTCAATTTTTTTGTTGTTATAAAATTCTATCCTAGAAAATTATAAATTTTGAAAAATTTAAAAAAAAAAAAAATACTATTAATATATAAATTTTTATTTATTTATGTTTTTTTTTTTTGTTGTTCTCTTTATCTCATTTTGATAACCGGAAAATTGTAATAATCATATTTTATACGTATGATAGACTTATAGATAAACAGACAAACAGAAAATGTAAATTACCTAACTGACTAATTGAAAACTGTATGTTACGTATTTACATTTATGTTCCATCTATTCGTATGTTAGGATGTATGTTAGTTAGTTTATCTTTATCTATTAAGAATCAACTGAAATCATTTTGACCGTAATTAAGATTTTTAATGATTCTATTTTTGTAATTATCTTTGGCATACGTAAATTTATCATTTTTATTTTGTATTTTACCATAATTATAGGTTGAAATTAAAATCTTTTATAAGATGCATACGTTTGGAAGTTTTAAAGTATATTTATAAATAATGAAAAAAAAAAAAAGAATAAAGTGTGTATAAAAGACAATATTAGAGTTGTATATTGTACACATTATTTAAATATGTAAATTATTTTATTCTTGTGAATTCATTTCATTTAAATTATTTTCAATGAAAAATTTTTATTTTCAAAAAAGAATCTTAAGAATATTTTCTTTCATTTTTATTTTTCATCTATACAATATAGAATCGCTTGTTTATACAAGCGGCTTAACAAAAGTTTTTGCAAAAATTGGAAAGTGATGATCCTTTTTATCTGTTATTGAGCATATATATAGAGTGAGTTCTTGTCATCTTCATTACGTAGTTTGAATTCAGTGAGTAAACATGGACACGAGAAAAAAAAATTGAGCGAAACAGGATTGTGTGCGATTCCACCGCCAAGTAAAGAAGAAGTCAGGTATGCAATTTTATTCGGTTTTCGTCGGAAGTTGGATCCACAAGGAATATTCAAAGAATGTACAGTTGCATTTGGTGATCACGCGCCGTCCATCCGCAGTGTTTACGAGTGGTACAACAAATTTCAAACTGGTCATTTCAGTGTAAAAGACGAACCTCGTGAAGGTCGCCCAAAAACCTCTACGGAGGATACAAATGTTGCGGCTGTAAAAAAAATTCTAGATGAAGATCCACGTATGACGGAGGAAACCATTGCTCATACTCTGGGGACAAATGCCATGGCCATTTTAAAGATATTGAACGACAGTCTTGGCTACAGTAAGAAATGCGCACGATGGGTTCCTCGTATATTAGGTGCAGAAGAAAAAGCAGCTCGTGTTCAGTTCGCCAAATTTTTCTTAGAAAAATTTAGAAATGGACAATCAGCAAATTACAACAATCTTGTAACAGGTGACGAGACTTGGATTTACAATAACGAACCCGAAACAAAACTTCAATCGTCTGTGTGGAGTGAAAAAGGTCAAGCTTCCCCAGTAAAGGCTTTTCGTCAAAAATCTGGTCGTAAAATCATGTTTGCGATTTTCTTCAGCAGAAGTAAAATTATTGCAGCTATACCGTTGGAACCAGGACATACAGTAACTGCAGATTGGTATTCAAATACTTGTTTACCAAAGGTGTTTGAAAATATTTTAGAAGGACGCCCTAAAACCGAGCTAAGACGATACTTCTTTCATCACGATAATGCGCCTGCACACAAGGCAAAAATGACGTCAGATTTTATAGCTGCATCCGGCATCAATGAAATTTTACCAGCAGCATATTCACCAGATTTAGCACCATGTGACTTCTGGCTTTTTTCAAAAATTAAAAAACCTTTACGTGGAAGAACATTTACAGACAATAAAGAACTCATACAAGCTGTAGAAGAACAATTTCGCTTATTAAAAAAGGAAGATTTTGAGGAGTGCTTCAAAAGTTGGATTTATAGACTTAAAAAATGTGTAGAATGCGATGGAAATTATATTGAAAAATGTTAAATGAATAAATTTTATAATGCAAAATAAAAATCTTTGTTTTTTCAAACTTTTTTTGTATTTTTGCAAAAACTTTTGTTAAGCCCCTCGTATACTATCTGCTGACCACACAAGTCAAGATATTTGGCCTAAATTTATTGTACTTATTTACTGAAACTCTTAAATTATTATGTCTATACACATAGAATAATAACATTGATAATATTTTTGTTATTATCGTTCTTATCTGAGCATAAATATAAAATAATTATAATCTTAAAAAAATATGTATTGTATAGACAGCAAAATATAGATAGATACATACTACCAAAAATAACTTTAGTAACATATCAACAGATTAAATTTGTTTTTGTCTCATTTACATCACAATATTTAACCTATAATAGACCTTCTTTTAGGTTAAGGGTTCAATACATACATTATTTTATCAATATTATGCAAACATTTTAGTAAAAAAAACATTATTGTGTTGTTAATTTTGTAATTAAAATTATGAAGTAGAGCAAATAGAGAAACAAAAAATGAAATTAAATTTAAATTAAAAAATAAAAAAAAAACGAAACACAAAAAATAAGAGCAAGTCAAATTTAAATTCAAAATAATAAAAAATTTTACACAATTTAATTTTACATTTCTTTTTTTTTGGTTTTTTTTTTTTGATAATTTATATTAAATACATATATGTAAATACTTACGTTATTTGCACTTGGGGTAGGCCGATGATATCGAACTTTTTTAAGATATACTGTAAAAATGGCATCTTTTTCACGTTCTTCACCCCATAATCGCCACGTGGGCTGCTGATATTTAATTTTATGAAAAGAAATTTAAAAAAAAAAAAAATAATTTATAAAAATTAAAATTAATTTTTCAAATCACAATTTATTACATACATATTTAAATGATAAAGATTTTCATTGATTTTGAATTTTATTGTAAAAATCAATTTATTAATTGGATAAATCGTATATACATTACATAAATATGTATGTGTACTTGAATAAACAATTTTTTTTATTCTTAAAATAAATAGAAGAAGAGGAGGAAAATGATATACCCACACACATACCTATGCATAACGATATCTTTTAAATATTTATAGAATTACCCAGTCGTGAATTAGTAAGGCATTACTGGCAGAATCAATTCTGTAACTAGTTCACAATTTTCCAATTCGAATAAAGTAGTTCAATAATACATTACTTCGTTAAAAAAGTAATGTGGAGTGTAATGCAATTGTACTCCGAACAATGATACTGATGCTAGGTAATGCAAGCGGTAATGTGTATAACAATATACGCATTATACGCATTATAATTATTGCGAAATTAGAAACATGTATTATGAACACGTCGATGGAAAGTTTTTGCGTTTTCTTTGTTAATCATAGTCAATGTCAATAGTCATTAGAAGTTATAAACTCGATATGAAAAGGAGTATAAAGTAGTGACTATAAAATATAATATAAATAAAATAGGTATAAATATAAATATAAAATATAAAATATAAATATAAAATATAATATAAAATACAATATAAAATATAAGTTAATATAAAATATAATATAAGTTAATATATTTTAATTAATAATCTTCCATAACTAGTTTCCAAGAATCGATATCGGAATTGCTCCTTTTACTGCTATTATGTAATTAATGTTTGGAAATGCGTTCTATAATAAGTTTAACTTGAATAAATGAAGAAACTAATTCTAGGTAATGCAGAAAGGAGGCGATTGATTACCTCCTATGACATCGCCGTGTAAAAGTAATGCGTTATTTCCATACACAGTAATCGAAAGTAGAACTAGTTGCTGTTTAAAGGAACTAGTTGCAGAATCGGTTCGGTAATTACTTGCCTACCCGACTGGGTACATACGTATAACATATACAGATACATGTAAAAGTATATATGTGCTTTATAATTAAATTGAAAGAAAAGGAAGTTACAAGATATAGGGTTTCATTTCCAGAAAATTTTTTATACCATTATAATATAAGTAAGATGGTAAGAGTTTATTTGGCTGATGTACATATAATCATCATCGTGTGGAAGAGGATGAAACAACACAAAAAAAAAAGTTTATTTATATAACATTTACTTTAGTTCTATTCACTGTATACGTATAATATAGAGAAAAATATGATAAATATCATATGTGTAACGACATTATATAAATAAGAAAAAACAAAATTCTATAGAAATTTCATATAAGTTATATGATGTATAATATACTCGTGTATGTGCAATAAACTTTGAAAGCTATTAAATTGTAAATGTACATGCGTCTAATGAATTAAATATTCTCGAATATTCTTCACAAAAATAAATATACTTATACAAAATAAATATTTATGTAAGTATTTTACCTGTAGTCGTTCGTATATAGATATGTACACAAAAAGGATACGTATTTCATTATATGTATATTTTGATATTATTTTTCTATACACATGGATCGATAAAAAAAAAGTTTTTTTGTTAAAATTTTTTAGTTTTTTTTTTAAGGCTTTCAAACTGTAATAATAAATTTATATGTGTATAGATATAGCTATATATGTAATTACATTTATTCTAACTGATTTTTCGACAGCTTTCAATTCAATATTATTTTCTACTGAAATGAAATTCTATTAGTATATCCTGAGATTCGCATACAATAGTAGGTATAAGAGTTGCGAGTTTAATTTCTTAAAAATGTTTCTTACAAACAACATACATACATATAAAATGAATGATAAAATAAATTCACAAAAAAGTAAATTTCATCCAAAATTAATGCACCGATCAAATTTTATCCAAACCGTAATTTTAGCCTTCTTATATCCTATACTGAAGCATCGAATGGTAATTATGCATATCTGAAAAATTTAACTTATGCTTGAATGAAATTAGAACAACAATTTTTTTGACAATCAATCTTATAGGGTTAGATGAGTCATTTATAAATGGTCTTTGCTTATACTATACTAATACACATTTTATATGTATGAATATTTCGAATAGATATATGTATGTGTATCTAATAATGTAATATGGTAGTACCTACTATAAGTATAAGTATTTTTAATACAAATTTGAGATCGATCCTTTCAAAATTTCTACCAAACATTGATTTAGCAATTAATTTTCGAGTATGACCTTTTTATGCTTGTCATTGTTTTATATTATATGTATGTATGAAAATGTGCTTACATATATTTAATTTCGTATATATATACATGTACATATGATGGTGTACAGTATTTTTTACGATGTAACTAACATCACTTATCTTTGTAATAATAATTCATTTGGCAAGCAATTTAAATGATAATAATAATTATATAAATGATACGTACTGTACGTAATGGTATAAAGATATAATTATTTAGAATGAAAAAAAAAAATCAAAATTTGGCAAAATAATTCGAAAAAAAAAATATTTTATCAAGATTATTGTTGTAATTCAACTATAAAATTTTTTTCTTAATTATACATCGATTTAAATTTATATTAGAATTTTTATCATTAAACTATATATATTTTTATGTTTTTATACGAGAATGACAAATGCATTATTTATTTTATTGAACTTTTACTAATTGCCAATACATAATATAAAATAAATTTAAAAATTACATATCAACATTTTTATAAAGTGCAAATTTTTACAAAATTATATAAAAAAGAAGCACGAGAAAATCAACATTTATTGAAAAATGAAAATGCGAGTATCACATTATTATGTGTAGAATATACTACTCGTAGTCACAGACTATCATAGCAAATACTATAGGCAGGGGGAGGAGGAAGTAAAAAATGTTGTTAGTTGATTTTCCGTGTTTGTTTTGTTTACAATATTCGCATTCCAATAAGGAGAGAAAATCAACTTTTTATAAACAAGAAAAATACGAGTACACATGGTGTGTAGAATACTACTCGTACTATCGTAGCGTACACTACAGATAAGAGAAGGAGCAAGTAAAAAATGTTGTTAGTTGGTTTTCCGGGTTTGTTTTGCTTACAACATTCGCATTCTACTAAGGAGAGAAAATCAACTTTTTATTAACAAGAAAAATAAGAGTATACATGGTCATGGTGTGTAGAATACTACCAATACTACTCGTAGTAGCATAGCGTACACTATAGAGAAGGAGAAGGAGCAAGTAAAAAATGTTGTTAGTTGATTCAACTTGTGATTTTTGTATTCTGTAACCGCACACTGTACATATATGTACGTAAACGTAAACAAAAGAAAATATCTATAGTTCACAAATAACATCAAAAATTTTCATTTAAATCGACCAATTAGCACTTATAATTTTTTACTTTTTCGAAATTTAAATATTAAAATGCAAATTTTATAATAATTTTATATTTTCTTTGTTTCATTTTATTTCTTATATTTGTGTATGTATCGTATGAACTTTATTGTAATGCATATATAAATTTTTAAAATTGAATACCTTGGGAATATGTTACAATACCATGCTGATGATTGCATGGTAATTTATAGTAGTATATAATCATCCAACCATAAGTTTTTTTTTTTTTTTATTAAATGCGTGACAGAATAAATAATAAAATACAATAAATACTTTGTGTATACTAAAGTACATATAAAATAAATTGAAAAATAAGAAAGAAAAAAATAAAAAATTGTCGAGAAAAATCATATCACCGTATATGATTAAGTTCATCCGAATGTATGTTCACATGTGAAGCGAAAACATTGACATACAAATGTATAAGACAAGGGCTTACATATAGGCAATATAGGGTAACAATAATAATTATTTTATAATATGGTAACCAATAAGTAAATTATACTGCCAGCCAAGAGATAAACTTCGATATATTTCGTTCCATTCAATAGTTTGAAAGAAACCTCATTAGTATTTCTCAAGATTTTACTCAGACATTTGTGTAAATATACTCGTACATTTCTAAATTACAATAATTTCAAACGAAACTTTTAAATCCACCTACAAAATCACCGCATCCACCCTGTGTTATTGGATGTTATATGATGGGATCGTTTTAGAAATCAAAAAAAGTAAATTATTATTATATTTTTATATTATTGCGATACGACAATAAAACAAACAAAAAAAATAATATAAAAAACAGCATATAATAAGTATTCAAAAAAGTAAATACATATAATAAGAGCCTCTATAAGAAGAAAAATATAAATTTTTTTTTCTTGCTGTTGAAGAACTATTCGATACAGTCACTGAAGTTCATCGCATGGATGAATATCTTAATAAAGTTTCAAGTTGAAATATTTTCAATGTTTCAAATGAAAGACATTATACGAGTATGTACAATAATAAACATAAAAATAACAATGTTCAGTTTGGTTTTTATTAAAATATCTACAATTGAATGCATATGCATACGGGATACGATTCATTCTCATATGCTTTGTAGATTGTATAGTTGGTTTGGTAGGTACTTTTAATGAAATAAACATACATTAAATTACTTTGATTATTTATCATTATTATTATTTTAGTACAATCGTACAATCATCATTATCATTGTCAAAAATTTGTCATACATATATCAAATTTGAAATTTTATTTACGCAAAAAGAAGAAACCGTAAAAGTTAAATTTGAAAAATTTAGTAAATCGCAATATTTCTATGAACTATTAGATGATTTCCCCCAACAAATATTTTTCAATTTTTTTTGGAAATTCAAATTATTTCAAAAATCCATGAACCTCTAGTATGTATAAACGTAAGTCATGAGAGAGTAAATAATCTCCTTCTTATAGGCGTTTGTAAAATTTTAATAAATTTTTCAAATATTTTTCTTTACATTTCAATATGAAATGTTAGTCTCGTCTTGTATTTTCTGATTTTATTTTTTTACTTCTTCTTCATAAACGACTTTGATGATTCAGAATTCAATGGGTACTTGGTACTTCCCATAAAAAATAATTTAAAAAAAAAAAAAAAAATTATTCTTTTTCGACTCTAACATAAATATACTGGCTCGTACATCCATGATGATATCCTTTGTTTTTATTAATTAATTTGCATACACTTTATCTAGATTAATATACGAATATACCAAGAATATAAATACATATGTAAATATCATACCAGCAGAACATAAGAATTTCCTGTTTTTTTTTTTCAGTCAAAACAAATTTAAACCATAAAATATATACTCGACTCGTTTGTACATTTCGAACATACCAGCGTATTTATTCTCATACTATACAATTTAGCACAGTGTAGTATATTTCAGTGTATTTTTCCATACAACATTGTACATTTAAAATGAAAATAAATTAAAATTAATAGTTACCTTGACATACCACTTTACAGTTGCTTGACCATCTTTATGTTTCTTATTACCAGTTAAACCTTTTAATGTTCCACCAGTGCAAGAACATAAATATTTAACGCCACTACTACTATTGCCACTATTACTACTACTACTACTACTACTACTACTACTGTTGCTGATACTAATATGATTTTTTCCACCAATTGTACTATTATTACTATTATTTAACGATTTTATTTTGTTATTTTCAGTGTTTTGATCCTCATTTTCAACATTTCTAATTGATTCTTTATGTTCTAATGATAATTGTTGCTGCTGCTGTTGTTGATGTTGTTGTTGATGTTGTTGCTGTTGTTGTAAATGCTGTTGGGCAGCTACACGAATTTGTTGTGAACATTTTTGTGCTAATAATTTTGTTTTTTCCGTAAAATTTTGTAATTTCTCATTTGTTGGACAAAACATTTGAATCAGATTTAGTTTTTTAATTTGTGTTTCTTTTTTTTTTTTTAATTACGTTTTTATATAATATTTGTACTTGTTACTATAATGTTTTTTTTTTTCAAAAAAATTATAAAAATATGTAATATATATTTTTCTTTTAATTAAAAATTTATTTTCTTTTCCTGCTTTTATTTAACATTGTATTATTGTCTAAAAACAAAAATAATATTGTAACAACATTTGAAAATGTTCCTCACAGAAACATTTTTATTTCAAATTTGAGAATGAAAAGCACTCACACATACAGAATTAATATTCGATGATTAGCATTTTATTGTATAGTGTAATTAAAATCCGGGAATAAAATTAAAGAAATTTAAATCCAAAACAATCTACTCTCTATACTGATGTATTCAAAACTTTTCAAAATCTAAAAGACTTATCAGTTTTAATTAATTCTGATTTGGATTAGGTAGGTACTTTATACTCGTAAGTCGTGTACTTCTAGAACATATATCATTTAATTATAAAAAATGTGTTTCGAATTTGAACATTTTTCCAAAATTTTCCACAATAAAACATACCCATCTAAATATTACCTATAAAACCTAAGTACTTGTATTTGATTTTCTATAATTAATTTATTATTGAATATTCGAAGTTAAAAAAATTTTTTTAAAACTTATTTCAAATTAAAAACGTGGTCTAATTTATTTTAATATATTTTATTTCGCAACAAATGTATGTATGTAATGTATATAATTGTCTAAAAGCAGAAGTATCTCTTATTTATGTAAATACAAATATATGTACATACGTACTCGTATACATACAATCTAAAAGAAAAAAATTAACACCATATAAATTATAGAATAAAATTAAAGACAGATCACACGATAATAAAATTAAAATACAATTTATACGAACGTACATATATGTACATAGGTATGTACATAAGTGAAGTACATATACATACAGTATGAAAAAATGTAAAAAAAAATGTTTTTTACTTAAAAATAACAAAAAAAAGAAAACAAAAGTTTACAATATAAATAAAAATCATATGTTGTATTGAGAAAATAATTTAAAAAAAAAAAAAAATTCAAATGTATGAAAATAAAACAAATACGATATGATTTATTTTAATTTATTGAGAAACTCACGTTTTTCTGTATATTACACTATATTTACTATTTACTATACAAAATACTAGAGAAGTATGTATGTGGTAGATGTAGTGTGTATCAATTTAACTATAGCACTGTAATATTAGCAATCTATAACAAACAAATACGATCTACGCTGTAAGTTTACGTATTTTACTAGCCAACTACATGTATGTATATAAAGCCACCTATAAAACTTAAACTTAAAATACTACATACTTTTATCTTTGATGTTTTTAAATAGAGAAGATAATTATATAGTCTTATTTCATTTTCATCTTTTAATAAAAAAAAAAGTACATTAATATTAGAAATAATTACACACGACAAAATAAGCAAACAAATTTACTTATAATGAATTACTCATACACTATTTGTAAATAAATACACGAAAATGTACTATAATTGTTGTGTCGTATAACATCGCATTTTAAAATTATATTCATTTCGTTTTATTTTTTCAAAACAGAATTACATGATTTCTAATATTTTCTTGATAATTTTCACTCAAAATAACATCATGTAATTTTGTAATATGTCTGCAACATGTATACCTATAATACCTATATAAAACGTAGACGAATATATATAATATATAATAATATACAGTTAAAATTTGAATTTTATTTTTAATTTTTTATTATTTTTAATTTGTTGTATACAAAACTGATGAAAAAAAAGGTCATGGACTATAATGCAATAATGTGCCAATACATAATACGAGTATTATATACATGAATTGCAAACGAAAGTCAAAAAATAAATTTGACAAATTAATTGACTATAAGCAAAGATACTAGAAATACATGTAATTTTATAGTAATAATGTAATTTTATAGTATCTTTGCTATAAGCACTATAAGTTCATTTGCCACAAAATCAATTCAACAACAGATATGTACGCTATACGTAAACGTACGTACAGACTGATACATACACTGTAAGCAATAACATTCAGTATTGTATTTGGTATTATACTGTGGTCACAAGGAAAAACCGCTTAAGTCGAGTTATGACAAAAGTGAGTTATTATCATTTTCATATTTTATGTTCTTTGTTCTGTTACCACACAAAATTTCGTAAATGTACGACACTTATTGGCAAAGATACATGCAGAAACCATAATAGCTTATGTATTTTGATGGTGAGATTGATTTTGGAATATCGGCTTATTTTAACATAAGAAATAAAATATTCTGCTTGTATGTTCACAATAAGATCCTAAATATATATAAGTCTATTATTTAATTAAAGTAAGTAAATTACAATTTTATTAAAGTAACTCAACACCTTGTAAAATGGTTTAACCAAATTTTTCATAATCAACTTCAAATCTTTAAAACGTTCTCCTGTAAAATCACGTTTTTCGACTTAAGCGGTTTTTCCTTATGACCACAGGTAACTGTACATAATTTATATTTTCACTTTTTTCTTCAAGTTTATTATCATATGATTATCATTTTTAAAGAAAATAATATAGGTATGATAAAGAAAATAACAAAAGCATTTTTTTTTTTTCTAAAAAATTATATTCATCAGATTTGTTTTGTTTAATAAAAAAATATATATTAATTCAGTAATTTATACAACTTTATCATCTGGAATTAAATACATGCATATTTTTCTTTTTATAGAAAATTTTAAATTGAAATTTCAAAAATATATCTACTATATTACACAAAAAAAAAAAAAAAAAATTATAAATTCCATTCATTTTACATCATCGAATTATAATTTTATTTCTCACGTCAACTTCAATATAATAAAGTAATTATATTTTAAAATCGAAAACTATACTAACTTTACATTATTATTGTAAGAAAATGATTGAATGAAAACATATTAGATTTTTAGTAATTAATATTTTTATTTTTATTTTTTTTTTTCACTACATTATGAACATAAACATTTTAATTCTATGTACATTTTTTCTTGTATAACGAATTTGAATTTAAAAACAAACAAAAAATGAAAATCAAATTAATAATAAAAAGAATTTTTGTTTTTTTTTTTTGATTTTTTTAAATTTCTAATAATGTATGTATATAAACATAATTTCTGGCACGCTTTAAAATATTTTAATGCATCACATTACTCAGTTGGTTATCATGAAGTCATGTTATAAATTGCGATAAAATTGGCTTTCTTCCAAGAAAAACAAAAAAAAAAAAAAAAAATTTGAAATTTTTTGTTTACAAAAACAAAAAAAAATGATAAAAATCCAAAGCATAAGTTATGTCAGTTATGTATATTTTGTATGAATGTTTATGTACTTATACATTTTGATAATTTCTAATAATGAGTATATATACAGTACAGTACAATACGCATGCATATAACTCGTAATATAAGGCTTTTTCGAAAATGCAGGCTGCACTGTGTATTCTTTCGTATCTTAAAAATAGTACTAGAACAGTAATGTGCAGTCTGCAGGAATAAAGCAGCGCTGCAAATGCAATAGTTAAGAGTTTTCACTTCTGACATTTTGCATTTTCGAACGAAAAATTGAATGATACGTGATAACCGACAATAATACCAACAATATTGAAAAATAATGTGTTCGATGTGTATTGTACAATTTTATTGAAAATATGAATTTTAACCTCAATTTTAATATACTTACTTAAGTAATTTTTCAATATCTTCACTTGAATCTGACATTATAAAGAATAAAACTTTTAAATCCAATTAATACAATTAATACAACAAGTTCGAAATCTCAAAATTATTTTTTTATTATTTTAAAAAATTGTTTTTTTTTTATTTTATTTTTGTAAAAAATTTATGTACGTACAATTTAGCTGTTGTAAAGAATGAAGTGGTAGATAACTTCGACAGTATACACTTGTCAGTATAGCATATATGCAGTGTTTCAAATCACGCTGCTTATTTGCGTTAAGATCTTTCAGGCCTGTTTTGCATTTTATAGTTTTCGAACGCACTGCATTGCAGTGCAAAACTTATCGAACGCTTTGCTTTTGCAGTTAATAGTTTTCGAACGAACTGCAAAAAAGATCTAACTTAGAACTGAATTTACAAAAATGCCTATAATTTTTTTAAAAAAGTATTATATTCGATTTATTTAGATCCCTGCCTGTAACAAAGAATTTAATATAATTTTTTGAAAAGATATCATTCCAAATTATTGTCTAAGAGGTAATTTGTCTTTTTAATAATTTTAATAAAAATGATTAGTAATGTAATAGGTGAAAATGTTATTCAAGAAAGCCCAGTAAATAAATTTATGAGTTCATACATATACAAATTACAATACAGTAAATGGTCAAAATTATTATGAACACGTATAAAATAATTTTTAGAAAAATATTCTAATACGAATATAATACGAATACATTTTTTTAACCCACGTGTAAATACATATAATTATAACTTGCACACGCTTCACTATACATAATACATAAATACAAACAAAGTAAGTAAAATGAGTTTTGTGTATTACATTATTTTCGATTATTAAATATTATTGTTTATAGTTTATTGGTTTTTGGTTCGTGTTATATTTTGTTATTTTATTACATATTCATTTAAAACTGTAAAATATTAAAAAAAATGAATAGTATGGTCGAACGAAACGAGAATCTCTTGTATTGTGGAAATTGAAAAGTAAAAGTCAAGATAAATAGAATATTCATAAAAGTTATGTACATATATTCTCTTTCTCTTCTGTTTTTAAAAATGTACTCATTATTTTTGTTGGTTTGGTTGGTGTTTGGTGTTGTGTTATGTATTGTATAAGAGTATAAGTTGTTTGTTGAATGAGTTTAATTTTCGTGTAGACATGTAGACATTCAATTAAATTAAATTTTGTTTACTTTACATAAACACGAAATTCAAAGAAAACATTTTTTTTTTTACGTAATTTAACATTTAGTTAATTTAGATCACAAATTAATACGTACATACGTACATTACGTATATAACAAAATGAAAATGTGTTATGTATATGGATATGTAAAATTATGATGAGAATCATGATTAAAATTTCGCATGAGATCGATATAATGTACACACATATGAATAATTTTTTATTTTATTACAAAATATCAAAGTCATTTTCAATTAAACTTTTTAATATAGGTACCTCTACTTCAATTATTATACATACATTATAATTATTATGACCTTGAATAATTATTACAAATACATAATGTATGCCATGCCATACAAGTACTTTTAAATTGAGAATAAAATTTAATGAATTATAATTTTTTTTTTTTTATTTTTGTCAATTTTTTTTTTAAATTTTTATTGTTTGGAAAACAGTTTAATTGATTCCGAAATTATCTGTCATTTAATTGAAAATAAATTGATTCAATATAACTATATATAATATAACTGAATTAATCCAGAAAAATCTTTGTATCTCATCGATTATACTTAACTACAATACCTCGCTATATCCATTCTTCTTTCGTTTTTATTGAAACTTCATTTAAAATACAATTCAATAAAGCATTACGTATATCATCATCGTAACAAATTTTATTTCTATTTTATATATCAATTTATAAATAATTTATTATTTCCCTGTACGTACGTAGTAGTATAATGGCTTCAAGCCAAACAAAATAAAAATGAACTATTAAAAGGGAAATATAATTAATAATCATTTTTTTCTACTTTATTGTAGATAAATGTATTGTAGATAAATGTATACGTATCTACGTAACTTCATTTTGAAAATTGCCAACTTCTTCTCTTGTATCTCGTATTTTTAATGTCATTTACCACGTACTTCCATTCCATTATTATTATTAGTTGAATAAAATTTTGAAATTGTAATATTATATGTATAAACTTTTATATCTTTGCGTATATACATGTATAATTGAATTAAAACGATCCAGTTACTTGCATAATATCAAATACCAAATCAATTAAAAGCAAATATTAAAGAGTAAAAAGTGGTAAAACGTAAAACTATGCACATCACATCAAATTAAATTGAATTGAATTTCATTTTTTCATAATATTCTCCTGTTCTTGTATAGGACAATTCAATATAGAAAGGCATCATTTAATTTTGTTAATTATTATCAACATCACAAATTATATTAAGACTAAAAGAAAAGAAGTTATACATATAAGTATGTGTATATAACAACGTAGTGGATTATTATAAATCTTAGATGTATTGTTATACTTTAAATATCTTTTCACATCAACTATATGTACAAATTATTCATTTTCATCGTAAAAGCTATCTGGAAGTATGTATGTATATAAACACAAAATCCATAAATGAAAACACAAGAAAATGATTAAAAAGCAAAATTTATTATCATTTTGTATATTAAACTATATTATACTTTACTCTATATACAATGACGTGTCTGTATACAATAGAAATTTTCATTTTTCATTTTTTTTTATATGTATTTTCAATTTTTTAAACGTCTAGACAATAGTTTTATACTTCACATTATTAATAAAGTTTAAGAGCAATGAAATATGTATATGTACATACAAATATATAAAAAAGTATATTTTATACACAAGGGTAAAGTGCTTGTTTATATACTTATATGCAGAAATACACGAACATAAATATTCAAATTAAAAATTTTAAATGAAAAATATACATAACAATAACATCCAATGAAAAAAAAAAAAAAATTAACAAAACGTTGTTTTACGTCTACATAAAATCACATAAAATGTACATACATGCATGCATACATATACAAAATATATGCAAGTATATGTGTAATATCCTGAAAGAAGACTAAATAGCAAACATTATTATAGTTTTCCAAACAGTCCTTTTGTAAATGAAACTCAACAAAGAACATGCATACATAATACTGCATAATTAACTTTATTTTACTTTTGAAATTCATTAAGTCTTACTCTGATATAAATTGTATTGTACATTATAGATATGTACAAGTATGAGTGAGTATGTAATGTGTTTATACTACAATAATGTACAAAATCTTACTTTGATCAATATGCAGTATGTATTTATTTTTTTTATTTTATTTTTTAATTAAAAAAAAAAATTAATTACAGCAGTATCACTCTTATATTTGTATAAATGAATAAAGAGACTTGAAAATACACAAAAGTTTTTGTGTAAAATGACTCTACTCCAACTCCTTACTCCATATACTCTGAAGCAGTAGAGGTCATTGATTATATCAGTACTTGTAGTATACACTACGATAGTATTACAAGTAGTAATCTACACACCATATGTACTCGTATTTTTCTTGTTTACAACATTAACATTTTATTTTATACTTGCTTCTCCCCCTGCCTATAGTATCTATACGATACAATAGTCCGTGTGTTACACATCATGTGCAATCGTAGTTTTCTTGTTTAGAAAAAGTTGATTTTCCCTCCTTAGTAGAATGCGAAGATTGTAAGCAAAACAAACACGGAAAATCAAATAATAATATTTTATACTTGCTACTCCCTTTGCCTATAGTATACGCAACACTAGTGCGATTAGTATTTCACACATCATGTGCAATCGTATTTTTCTTGTTTAGAAAAAGTTGATTTGCTCTCTGAGTAAAATACGAATATTGTATCATACTTTGTACATTACAAAACAAGGAAAATCAACTAACAACATTTTATACTTGCTCCTCCCTTTGCCTATAGTATACGCAACACTAGTGCGATTAGTATTTCACACATCATGTGTACTCGTATTTTTCTTGTTTAGAAAAAGTTGATTTGCTCTCTGAGTGAAATACGAATATTGTATCATACTTTGTACATTACAAAACAAGGAAAATCAACGAATAACAACTTCATATAAATAGTTTCTCCACTACTCTATCAATTCATTTCATACATATTTTTACCTATAGAAATGAAATATGTAACTAACTTGATCAAGAATTGACCGTATTTACTAATTGAATTACGTGTTTTTTACTTTTACACCTACATGAAGAACATGAATATATTTATAAAAAAAAAAACAATGCATTCTACTTTATAATTGTAATCCTACAAATAAATACTAATACAAAATTAGTTTCAATCATTTTATAACATATTCACGTGAAATTGAAAAACAAAATAATATTAATAATGCATTCCGATTTCAATTGAATAGACAATATTCATATGCAATGTACACACATAGATATATGTTTATATAATTCCCATGTATATGAATGGAAAATAATATTCATATATGTAAAAAAATGTTTGATTCATGTTCACGTTCATCCATCATTCATTAAACAAAACACAATGTTTGTAGTACGAGTATGTCATGTAACGTTCATATTCATTTTTATAATAAGTACTATTATAGTAGAACACAAAATAATAGAAGCAAATAATAATAATAATGAAAAACTACATTGAATTTAATAATAAAAAATCAATAAAAATATATTAAAATGCTCATATATGTAGTATGTAGTTGAATTATTGTAACTTTGAAACTACTAATATGCAACTATATTCGTATGCTTGCTGCTTTATACCAAATAGTAAAAACGTTTCATTATAATTATAAATTGAAACATACAAGTCTATGCATTTTTTATATGATGCATAAATAACACATGCACACATATCATACAATGGACAGTGAAAACAATATACAATAATGACTTCATATCTGTGTGTAATGTGTACATATACACAATAGTATAAAAGCATTGTATTGCATCTACGAGTATAATAATTCATGCACAAAATAATAATTGAAATTTTTAATCGATTTTTTGAATATGAAAATAAATGAATTTTAATTTTATTTACTACTAACTTATACTATCTACCTATTACATTAATTCTCTAGATTCTTAAGAAAAATTTTGTATTGTTTATTCATTTTCTTTCATATTTTTTAATTTGAAAATTTATTTAAATGACTCACAATCGGATTTTCATTAATTACAATGAAATCGTATTGAAAATTGAGAAGAAAACAATAATTATCATATATGTACATATAGTCAAAACGTACAAAGCTCAAATTCTATTTGATTACAAATATTCTATATGACTATACATTTATACGAGTTACGAGTACATTAAATATACAAAATGGATACATACATATACGAATAATGACTAAAATGAATAATATACCCGAATATAAAAGATAAATAAAAATGCGTACATACTACATACATATATAAAATGGGTATTGTATTATCAGTTGCATCGACATACATACGTATACATTTATGATGATAATGAATATTATATATGTATATATATTTTTTTGTTGATTGTATAATGAAATTAGTCATTTTCATATATTCATTACATAAATAACCCAAAATATTAGCACATATTTTCATGTAGCACAAATTTATTTTTCATATTTAGCTCCCTTGAATATTAAAAAAAATATTCATTGAATAATTTAAGTATTTTCTTGATCACGACTTTTAGATGCTACAGAAAATCAAAATAAAAAAACAAAAAATTGAGTAATAATATACATATTTAATATCTGTGATAATTACTTAATATGAAAAACTTTAAAATATTGAAATCATCATAAAAATACAAGCAAACAGAGGAATATTCCTATATATAGACGAGTCTACTATGGAAGATGCTAATCCGGATTTGGTTCTAATTTTTCATAAAAAGTGAAAAATCAAAAATATTTTCCTTTTACTTTAATTTTATTTTTCTTCTTCTTTGTTCTCGTCTCATTTTCATTTCTCCTACCCCTACGGCATATAGCGCTTAAAAATAAATCTCTACCTTTTGTCTGGAAAAAAAATATTCCAATCATCAAAAATTCTTAATCAAAAATCTGAGTGTTATGATGATATGAGAGACCCAAAATATTATTATTATTATTATTATTCTAAATTAAACATAGGTCATATTACTAACTATTCTTAATTCTAAGCCAACGGCTACAAGGCCTTTATATGCTGCCTAATTTTAGTTAAAGTCTACCCAGCACCATCTTCTAATTCTAGTCTAATCTATCTTATTTTACCCATCACCATAGTACAGTTCATGATCTTATGAATTAGTTGTTAATTTTTAGAGTTTGGTCTGGTCTGGTTAGCTGTGTTAATGCATGTGCAAGCCTTTTGTTTTATATTTTGGGACTTTTGAAGGTAGGCAGGATTTTATCAATAGCTTTCAGGATGAGGGAAGCTTCCTTGTCGGTTGGCGTTAGTATTAGTTTGTTATGATTGTCAACCAATCCGTTCGTTTTGAAAATATTTAATGCTGTTGGACAGTCCTGTAGTATATGTTTGGCAGTCAGGATCTGTCTGGGGCAATGTGGACATTCGGGAGCAGGTATATTCTGGAATAAGTGTCTCTTAACCGTCAGAAAGTGTCCTAGTCTTAGTCTAGTTATAGGAACACCTATGGCTCTACAAGAGTATGACCCAAAATAAAAGACATTAAAAAAGTGAACTTCACCTATAATACATCCATTTAATTTATATAGTTTCAATGTTTTATTGTTTTATATTTTCTCTATTACAACTTTTCACTTCTTTACAAATTATCCTGCTCCTGCATATAAAATAATAGTTTGCATACAAAATTTTGAAACTTTTTAATTAAATATGACTTTATGACTGAAAGGAAAATATAACATTTTTTAAAAAGATATAGCATTTCCAACTTAAATTAAACTTTGTCCAAGTTAAACTAAACTTTGTCCAAGTTAAATTAAACTTTGTCCAAGTTAAATTATACTTTGTCCATTTTAAATTAATCCTTGTTCATCTTAAATTAAACTCTGTCTATTTTAAATTAAACTTTGTCCATTTTATGCTTTTTTGATGGGATTGGATTGAGCATTGCAGAATTTGGTGGCAAGTACTCCAACCGAGCTCTCAATGAAGTTAACTCTATATTTTCATATGTTTCATGGATTCTGACATTATCCATAATAATCCTTGTATCACTCACATTTTCAATCTTTTTCAAGTGTAAAAATGGACAAAGTTTAATTTAAAATGGACAGAGTTTAATTTAAAATGGACAAAGTTTAGTTTATCTTGGACAAAGTTTAATTTAAGTTGGAAAAAGTTGAATTTAAATTTAAAATGCTATAATTAAAAAAAAAAAAACTAGTAATAAAAATTGACCAAAAAATATACTACCAAAAAAAAAATACTTCCGTTTTATGTTTTATATATATTTTATTTTTTATAGTTCCCATTTTTTCCAACACGCTTTTTTAATTTTTTGAAATATAGAAAAGAAAACTATAAATACATTTAGAAAATTATATGGAGATCTAGTCATATCATAATAATGTGGTATAAAATATGCTCAATAAATTTTCATTTAAATTAATCATGTTGAGAGAAAAACATTTTTTTTTTTTTCACAACAATAAATCAAAATAATAAAAATTTATAAAAAAATGTTTTTAATAAAAACGACACAACAAAATATGAGAAAAGAAAAACAAATAATTATTAAAAAACGTAAATTATAAAAATTAATTAAGTAAAAAAATAAAATATTAAGTATATGTGAAATAAAATATGTTTGCAGAAGAAAATAAATAAAATAAAAAATATAGAATTTTTTTTTCATGGTTTTATAGATAATTTATGAGAATATATTTTCATGGGTGTGTTTTGTGGCCTAAATTTTATATGAAATACACAAGCAAAAAACATATCGTATTTGTTTTTTTCTTTTCGATTGTCTTTTGAAATTGCTTCTTTTAAATTCTTTCAAATTTTAAATATTCAAAATGACTTTAAATTATTTATAAGCTAACGAATAATATTTTAGTGTTACTACAAACTGTATACACTTTTGTGACTCTATCAAGTAATATTGTGAATCCCAAAATCCAAGATCGAAAGGATCAATTTGGAAAATTATTTTAATGTTATGATGACTTGTATGTAATATACTTTCAGACGTTTCATTTGTTTAACATTTTCACTTTTTGTAATTATAAAATAAAAAATAAAATAAAAAGACATTTTGTTTCTTTTATTATAGCCATAAGTTGTATATACGTGTTGATATTTATCTGTTTTCGTTTTATCATTTTATAAATTAAAAATAAAATTAAAAATGAAAATGAAAACAAAAACAATTACTTTTTACATAAATTATATTAATTAAAAAATTTTTAATGAATTTGTAAAACTTAAAAAATGTTTAACTTATACTTTCAATTTTTATTTTTCAAGATAAAATCTTATAAAACTTAAAAAAAATATTTTCATATTTTCTAATGCTTTTATGTGAGATATTATCATAATAAAGTTGAATATTTAACATAAAAATTTAAATAGATAAATATAAAATATTTCAGTGTAAAATATACAAAAATATTTTATACTTAAGTATATTGAGGGAATTCACATAATGTGGTAAAAGGCTCGTAAACTTATAGTAAAACTAGTATTTAGGAGTCTTTTACTACATTCACTGAATACCCTCATTATAATGTACCTACACATTTTCTATATTTTGTTCTTTTAAATTAAAAGCATTGACACACCGAATTAATATAATCAACTGGTATACTATAGTTGTGTATCACAGTTTGTATAAAATACGAAATATATCTAATTTTAATCGGTTTATATAATATCGAACCATTAGAAAATCTGTCAAACAAATTGAAAACTATCAAACTTTATGTTAAACTTTGAATTTCTTTTAAGTATTAAATGTCAGCTAAATACAAAATCTACGAGTGAGACAATACAAATGTTGAAAATGATTTCAGGCGAATAAAAATCTCTAACCATAGATGCAAAAAATGCAAATGAGGACTGATTGGAGAAACAGACGACCCAGGGTTTTAGCGCCATTAATAATGATGATGATGAACAAATAAAGAAAAATATCAGATTAATTAATTTTCAAAAATTTATGAACAAACGTCAAAGTTAACCAATTAAAACAGTAGTGCGATATGAAGTTTGTTATACAAATTAGGTACTCGGTGTGTCTATAGGCTATATAATATGTAAATAACATTTCAAATTTATGTATGCGTTAAAAGAATTTTTAATTATACACACCTATATCATTTTAATGAAAAAATATTTCAAATTAATGTTTTTATGAGTTTTCATAAATATGTATATATATTTTTCATAATTAAAAGTATTTTCTTAATGCGATTAAAATTTAAATTGAACTTGAACCTTAAAAAGACACTTGAATTTTAATTAAACATTTTCGAAATGATTTTTATATGTAAACAAAATCAAAAATGTGAAAGCATAATGACCATACTATTCAAATTACTGCTCAAAAAGTATTTTTAATAAACAAAATGAAATTTTTTTTTTTGAATAAAAATTCTCACATGTTTTTTATTTTCGGCTTTCTTATTTGCCTTTATTCATAAAACATAAATATAAGGCAATTTAAAGAAAGTAAAAACTAAGAACTATATGTTTATTTATTAATCTTTCGTGACATTGAATCATATAAACAAAATTATAAAGATAAATTTTTTGATATTTTGATAAATAATAAATAAAAATATAAAAATCAATTTTTTTTTTAATATCAACATAGGAGTGTGCGTTGTATATTTTTATCAAATGAATGTGCACGATATTTTTAAATTTTATCTAATGATAAGATTTTAATATGTATGTATACTTATACGTGAATGTGAACACATATATTAAATGCATTTACGTGTTAATATTAATATGCAATATATTCGTAATACAAAAATGTTTTGTATAGTTGTAGAAAACAATCAAGAAAAAAAGAAAAAAAAACAAGAACACAAATAAATATACATTCGAGAAAATTTACCTAATATTTGTTTTATTTTATTAAATTTATTTTTTATATATTATTTGTTTATTTTTGTTCTTTTACGTTTATATAACGATATCGTATATTGTCTTGTCATAAAAAAAAATTAAGATACTATCGCGCGTTATATCAATAATATATGATAAACATCCTGTCGTATATTGTGTTCTTTTATTTCGTTTCCTGTATATACAGAGATAGTAAAATATTTTTGAACATATAACAAACATAAATACTATATAATTTGTTTGCGTTTATATTAAACAATAACATCGAAAATCATATTTGTATTTGTATATTTTTTTACAGAATTGAAACCTTGACCAAATAATATTAGATGTTGAGGATGTTATATTGGAAATTGAATTAAATAATGAAAAAACCAAATGAATGTTATATCAATTGATAAAATATAAATTCCATTTATATTTAAAAATTCTATATAAATCTAAATAAGTATAAATCGCATTAACTGTATACATAGTGTGTACCTACCCTAGAAAAATTTACAAAACCAATTGATTATATTTTTAAATTTACAATTATTGTAGTGTAAAACAACAATAAATCAATAATATTACATATGAACTTTACATAAGTCTACATACATTTATATACATATGTAGCCTGATATACTTACCTAAGTTAATTTTTAGATTTAAATATCGGAAATATTATGATCGCGAGTAGAGCGGAAATTTTATGTAGTTTCAATTTTATCATACAAAATATGTACGTTTATACAGTTATAATTAGGGTATTCACTTAATGCAGTAAAACTGTAGAAGGCACGTAATTCAAGTAAACCTAGTAAAATACACGTATTTACACGTTTTACTCGGTTTACTTTACATATGCCTTTTACTATATTTTAATTGAATACTTCAAAGGTTTTTGTTTTTACAAATTTTTATACCCTAAATTAATACCTAAAAATTAAAAGAAAATTTAGAATCGAAAGATATTATTTTCAATAAAAATAAAATTTTAATTTAAAATAATAGAACACTTTTTATTTTTCAAGCATTTAACTATGAGCTGTACAGAAAAATTTAGACGTTCTTTTATTATTTTGATTATCTTCCCTGTATTTTGGATGTTTGAAATTTACAGCAATAAAAATATAAACAATTACAATGAATATATTACCGCATACAGATTAAATTCAATTTAATTATCGTATCGTAATCGTACGATCATTCTTAAGTATAGAGATAACTGAATATTAGAACAGAATACATTGTTGTTGTTTGTTAGGGGGGAGGTATGAAGCCAGAGCACTCAGACATAACACTGTCCATTGTACTCGAAGCCCCCGTCTAGTCAAACTTCTTCGTTGCTCTTAGATAACGAAGGTGTTCCACTCGACTTTCAGGCCCGATTTGTTCGGGTCTAATGACATCAGTGCCGAAAATGCGCGTTCTAATAGAGGAGAAGGCCAGGTACTCACACAAGAAGTGTTCCGCGGTATTCTCCTCCTCTGCACAAGAAACACACAGTGCATTATACACAGGAATTATATCTGTAAGAGCGTTGACCGTAGCTCTGCAGTCTTTCCTTCCCTGTTTAAGTAAAAAAGCCACTAGAGCTCGGTTTGGCTTTTTGATAAAGCGCTTGGTTTGCCTACACTTTGGGAGATTTTGCCATAGACTCTCATACAGATTACCTAGTGCATCTATAGCATTTCTCACCACCGTCGTAGGTGCACCAATTACAATTCAGGGCCTATGAAACGCGTTTCGACGCCTTCTTTAGCGATACAGAATACATTAGATACATAAATTTACTTATGTGTCATCTGATCATCATCTCTTTACAATGTATAATATCTATGTACATATATAACAAAGATATACATACATATATTATGATTATGTGGCTAGGTACCTATATAGAAATAAATATGATGATACAAAGTGCTATAGATATATAATTCACGATCGGCATATTTTAAATTTAAATGAATAATATAATAAATTAGGAAATGGAAATAAATACATATAATGTGTAACGTGTGTAGCAATAAAATAATCATGAAATTTATTTCACTATAAGGTAAAAATAAATTTGTACACATAAATGCCCATTATCTATTATACAGGCAAATTGTATTGAAAACTGTTTGTGGATAAGGTAAACTGATGTATCGAAGCATTATATGTATTCATTATTTTTATAAATATTTATTATAGATTTTTTAAATAAATAAATTCAATGTTAGTGTATCAATATTCACATACACTACACATTTTCTTATGTATCTCTTCCGCAATATATGTAAGTAGAAGAAGAGTACATTTTTTTTTTAATTATAGTTTACACATTTTGGAATTTCAAAAATAATTATTTGTTATTCGAAATGTAAATTTTTTTAATTAAATTTATAATAAAAATGAAACATTCAAATGGAGATATTTAATTTACATTAACCATACATAAGTAGAATTTATACTCACAAAATGATGATAATAATTTTGAAAAATTTTTTATAGCAATATTCATTAGATAAGAAAAAATTTTATAGCATCCATATATAGATATTGTATTTATTTGTTTATCATTAACTAACATTTTGTCAAAAATTTAACTTAAACCACTTTTAAAAGTGGAAGTGAATCAAAATATTCTTGACACTGATTCTGATATAATATTCAAATTATAGGAACTTACTATGAGCACTCTGAGTTATTTTTCATTCTAAATTCCAAAAATTAGAAAAATTAATAAAAATTAAATCTTAAACTTATTCTAAAATATGATTCATTTTTAATACCCAAGAAATTGTATATATATAAATGCCTATTATATTTTACGTATGTGTTAGTATAAATTACATTTACATATTTGTGTAAATGCGGCAAAATTTACTAATCATCGAATATTAATTGATGTGTGCTTTTTTTCTCTCTTTTAATTTACTATATTCATTCATTATATATATTCATATTATTTTCAAATTGTCCTCAATATATTTTTATATGTAAATTATGCATGTGTGTACCTACAAAAAATGTTTCTGTATTAACAAAAAAAAAACAATAAAATTTTATGTTTACATTATGTTTGTGTACACAACATACATTTCTCATTCATAAATTATAATTTTTATTTATTCTCAGAAATGTATAAAAAAAACGTAAATCTGTCTGAATTTATATAGACAACAGTGTATATTTATTTCATAATTTTAAAATCCAAAAAAGAATAAAATAATGATTTTTGAAACATTTATATTCATAAATTCTGTCTATTTATAACATTGCAACTAAGTGTAAATGTATGAATTTCTGACCATCTCAACATTTTATTACATATTTTTATGTATATTCATATATGCATTTATTTATGTGCACACATGTACATGCATATAGTAATAAATAAATACATTTATATTTAAAATAAAAAATTTTATAATATGAAATTTTGATATTCATTTTAGATATGTATTATTATTTTGCACTTTCAGTTTCAAATATCCTTTTTTTTTCATAAATACAAAATGTATAAATTCCTGAATCGTGATATACGAATTGATTAAATAAAAACAAAATAAACTAAAGCAAAACAAAAACCAAAAAAAAAATCAATAAATCACAGACATGTACATTTTATTTTTTGTTTTTTATTTCCCTTTTTCATTTTATCTTTTTATTTTTTTTTTAGTTCACAAAATAAATGCATTCGCATACAAAATTATTTTAAATATTTTTAATTAAGTATGTACATATGTAAGTATAAGTAGCTTTGAGATATGTTTTAAGGCTTTAAGTATGTATATCTATTAATTACACTGTAGTTTTGTTTAAAAATTAATTACTATAAGTAGGTAATATGTCTTTATAAATTCACATGCACTATTGTTTTGTTGATAAGCAATTTAAACAAACACACATACACCCACATAATATGTATGTGTAAATTATTTAATTTTTTTTTTTTCAATTATTAATTGATTAAAAAATCTCAAACAATTTTTACTTGATAACAAAACGCCACTACAGACAAATTAAACACGTTCATATATTTAATTTATCTGCAATAATAATTTTACCCTCTTAACTATAGTAGATTAGTGAAAATTAAAAAAAATGTCCAACAACAAAAAGTTGTAATAATTATTTTTCAAATTACATAAATTATTATAAATAATAACAATTTAAATTACTATAATTAAATTTAAATTAAAAAAAAAAAAAAAAATTTAATAAATTTTTATAAGTCAAAAAAAAAATTTGATAATAATTTAAACAAACGTTACACAATTTATTTTAGAATCTTCTTTTGTATAATTAATTACAGTAATTTTTTTTTATTTATTTCTAGCCAGTAAATTATATATTTTATAAATTATACCCGTCTGTGGCACACAATATTTTCAAACATTATTTTCAATCAAACTGTAAACTCATACCAACTCATACCTCATATCTTATTCGCTCAAAATCTAATTCTCAACTAAATTTTTCATATTTCAATTTCATCCATGTGCTGTGCATGCATATGTGCGTGCATGTATGTATAATTTCATTTCAATTCAATAAAAGCAACAAAAACATTTTTCTATTTTCATTTTCAATGAGAATCATGTTGCTTGTAATGTTTGTTCTTATTGTTTTCATTTAATAATGATTATAAAAATGAAAATAAATTTTTGTTGCATAAAATTTTGTAAACAAATATTTATTTACATTTTGATGTATACAAACATCTAATAATGCATCTAACAAATATAGGGTGGGTGCGTCTACAACTTAGCGAAAAGTATAAAAAACGAAAATAATGTGCTGACAAATTTTTTACAATTTTAATAATATTGAAAAAATATAGAAAAACATTTGTATTCATATTATATAGGAATTCACTTCAGACATCCTCATTTATTGGATAAATTCATTTAAAAATGATGCATTCGCTAAGTGTAGACGGAAACACTTGGGAAGCACCCATAACCATAATTACCATTGTTTATAAACATTTGTATATTACTTACTTATCATCATAGTACACCTACACATCAAAACCAAACAACCATACTCTTCATTCACATAATCAATTTTAAGTTTTACGTTTTACGTTTTACTCTTTTTAATATACATAAACTACATTTTTTCGTCTTTAGCTGCTGTTTCAGATATTTCATTTCATATTATATTTATAATTATATAACACATTAATACACAATGTGTATAATAATCAAATAGCAAATAAATTTTGTTGTATGTAATCAGCTGAATAATTTGCTTGTTGATAAACACTAGAAAAACTATAAACATTTCAATTTCCAACTGGAAATGTTGCCAGACACCTTCTTGTTTTAGAAGTATGTAAGGAAATGTAACTGACTGAGTTGTGAGTTGTGAGTGTGAGTGAATATGAGATATAAGTTTGCGTTGAATTGATAAGAGCAAGACAAGGAAAAACGAACAGTCGAATCGAACACATGTTTATCAGTTTCAGTGATACCATTTTCTACTTTTTACTTTAATAAAAACAATCTACTTTTAATTTTAATCTTTTAAAAATACTACTTTACTACTTCACATTTATATTTACTACAATTTTTTTTTAATTCTTAAATTGCTTTTCTTTTCATATTCAAATACTTTATAATACAATTTCTTTTACATTTTACAGATCATCATATTTTTTCAACTGTTTATAACTTGAAATTGAAGTATAAAATATAAATATAACGATTATTGAGAGAAAATGAACTTTTCTCATGGTTCACGAATGAAAATACGATTATATGGTAAGCGAAAGGGAGGTAGGAGGTACTATACTACAAGCAAACTCGTATATTGTACTATAGTTAGGTGCCAATAAACTCATTATTTTCAAACGCTATTACTTAATGTTTCTTCCTGTTTCTTGTATTCTCCTTTTTGTTTTTGTGTGTAATGCAGAGCAAGTATAAAACAGAAATGGATATTTCTCAGGAATGAAAATACGATTGCATTGTATGCAAGGTACTAATAATGTACTCGTATTCGTATATCGTACTATGGTTTAGTCAGCAACTAATAGCCTCATTGCTACTATTTACTGCCTCTTCCTGTTTGCCTGCTTCTTATATGTTTCTTATGGTATATAGTGAAGAGTAAATATATAAAGAAAAAAAATTACTCTCTCTTCCTCTTCCTGTTTCTTTTGTTCTTCTTAGAAAATACGAATACATTACATGGTATGCAAGACACTATATAGTATATACCGTACCGTACCACAGTTGCTAACAACAACATTACTACTACACTACCTAGTGCTAGTACCTACTGCCTCTTCTCGTTTCTCGTGTACTTTTTGTGGTGTATAATAGTGCAGACTGCAGAGCAAGTGTAAGAGAAAATGAATTTTTCTTATAGATGAAAATACGAGTACATGACATGGAGTATTAAGTATTACCACGTATTACTATAATAGAGTGTATAGATATATGATATGATGGAAAAATACATTAATGACGAAATTAAATATTTTTGTTTCGTAAAATAATATTTAGTATTGAATTTTATTAACTATAATAAAATTAGGTGTGAATATTGGAATTTAATTTTTTACAATATTTTCATACAATTTTATATATAATATAATATATAATGTATATTTGTGTGATATATGTATCTTTTTTGCTAAAAACAACTTTTATTTTTTCAATTGATTTTCTTTTTGTTTTTTTTTCTTCATATTACCTGTATTTTCATAGTGCAACATATTTTGTGCACTTTTTATTTTGTATTTTCCTTTTATTTTTTTTTTTTTTTCATTCAATAAATATTTTTATAGTAAATGCATATTTTATACTTACATGCAACAAAATTTAAAGTGCATAGAAAATTAATTACTTAATATACCTACGATTCATGTATAAATGTACATTAATGTACTTATATTGCTTATAACATAAATACAAAAAACAAAACAAAAATAAAAGATCATTTTTTGAAGGTAAACAAGAATTTCATTTTATGATGTGTACATACTTATAGATACTTTTCATGGAATTCAATCAAATTTATACTTAAACATGCATTTACACACAATATCTACAGATACATTATGTGTAGTACAGTACTATACGATATGAGGAAGTAGGCGTACGAATACGCGTATGTATATACAAGTTCAAATAATTAATATCATTTTAAATTATAATTAATTACATGCGAATTATTGATGATAATATAAGAATGTTCAACAGATTCAAATTTATCGATTCAGCTAAAAAAAATTTTCAAAAATAATTTTTCATTTTTTTTTTTAATTTTCATTTCTATCAATGGAATTTTCAGGTATGTATATGGCTTGTTTTTGAAAATATGTATGTCATCATATAATATCTACTATCATTATTCGAAAATTATCACAATTTACATCACAATCTATACTTACGCGAGCATTCATAAAATGTGCATGCATCTTTTAATTAGTTATGCAATATGTATACATGTATAAAAATTACAAGATCAATAAATAATATATATGTATGTACATAATATTATTGCATACGTGCACGATATCATTATATAAATGTGTAATTATGTGTTTCTTATCAAGATTTACATTTAAAAAAAAAATGATTTTTTTTTCCATTATTATTTTACACTGGGTAATAAAAAATAGTAACCTCTAGCTCTACTAGACTTTACTTTTATACAATATCTATAAAATTTTCAGGACATAATTATTGTAAATATGTTTTTTTAAAATATTTCAATTCTATCTTCCTCTAGTATACAGAATACAGGACTCTCTATTTGAAAATTTCATAATAAATCAAATAAACATGGAATTAGATTGCTCGTAATATAAATACCAGAAACTTTCTTTTTAGGGACTTCAGTGTACAGTAATTACAATATCATGTAGTACATAATGCATAGTACAATATGAATTTGAACAATTTCAATAAAAAATAAATGCATGTTAAATATATTCTAACAAAAAAGAAATTTTTTATTAACTTTTTATCTATACTATATAATCAAAATATCTGTAATATCATATAGCTACACTGTGTGTGATTTGTGATTGTGATATCAATATTAATTATTACGTTTGTTGGTGAAAAAAATGTATTTTCACCATCACACATTTAGTAATTTCAGTTTCATTCGTTATGATACGTAATAATAAAGTGCAACAAATTTCAATTTTTCTCATTATTTTTCATTTAATATTTTTCTTTATAATAAATTTTGAATGTATATTAGCTTATAAAAATAACAATAATAAAAATGATTTAATAAAAAATTATAAAAAAAATAATAATAATTATTTAATTACAAATAAATATTCTAAAGTAAATTTATTAACATCAGAAATAATTGCAAGAAATCATAATTTAAAAAATATAAATAGAAATTTTTTTCATTTAATCAATGTTCCTTGTAAGTATCTGAAACATATATTTATGTATATTAATAAATTAATAAATAAAATTCTTTAATTTTGTGTATTTTTGTATTTTATAATTTTAATTTTTTGATTTTCTTATGTTTTTGTTTTTCATATTTAATAATTGCATGAAAACAAAAAACCAAAGATATAATATGTTATTTTGCTGCCAAAGGAAAATGGCCATTTATACCGTCATTCATGCAAATCCACGTAACTCAAGTTAGTCGTACAATATTTACACAGACAGATAATCATATAAAAAATTATTGTCATAATTGGTTTAAGATAATTGAATGTCATCGTCCAGATAATTATCAATTTGGTTTGTTTCTTAGTTTAATATTTAATTGTGAAACATGTACCTATACTTGTATTTTAAATAAAACTCAAATATATAAATATAAAATAAATATTTAAATTTATTTCTATTTCTATGTTTTTTTTTTTTGTTATATTTTCATTTACACCTACACAAAATGTGTTGATAATATATTATATAGATCCAATAATTAATAATCCACAAATACCATCACCACCATCACAGCAGCCTGCCACAACAATGATGACGACAACAACAACAATTAATACTGATGTTGAAACATTCGATCCAAATTCTAGTAACGATGATGATGATGATGATGGTGATGGTAATGATGATGATAACAATAATGATAATGATAATGATGACAATGACGAGAATAATGATGGTAGATTAAAAGTAACACCATGCACTTGTGGAACAAAAATTAAACGAAAAATTTTCATACCAACAAAATTACCATCTGGATTGATATTTTTCAATGATGATAATAATAAAAATCCAACTAAAAATATTACATCTGAAACAATATTGAATGTAATTGAATTTTTGGAAAATTTTATTTTATTGAATCGAAATGCAACTAGAAATAGAAATAATAATAACAAAAACAACAGAAACAGCAAAAACAACAATAAAAGTTTATCAAATATACGAAAATAATAAAATCAAAAATAATAAAAGAAACCACAAAAATTAATGATAAAATTACAGAGATATAACTGATATATGGAAAGAATTTATTAATATGTAGCTATTCGAAATATATTTATTGAAATTTTGAATTTATTCTATAATTTCGAAACTATGTATATACAGTGAATGTAAAAAATAATAATGGATCATGATAACGATCAAATTTTATTCAATTTTTTTGAATTCAAAGTGTATTTTTCTTTTTAGCAATATCACTGCCAATCAGTTTGCAATAAATTGCCTAATATTTGCTAATATTTTGTTGCAGCACTAATTTATGATATTGATCGATTAGATGGGAGGGATAAACAAATTTATTTTGATTCTTATGCAGACGTATACATATTTACAAAATGCTCTGAAATTTCAAATATTTAATACATATGATTTTGTGATATTTTTGTATTTTATGTAACTTTAAATATTGCTTTCTGTGTTGAGACACATTTGAAAAATATAGTATAATGTACCTAAATAAAAATAAAAATTTTTGATATTATTTTTCTTTTTATCATAACATTTCCTTTCCATAGAGTTTTTTTTTTTTTTTTTTTCAATAATTATTTCCACTTTCTAAATTGTATACAAATGTATATAGCATTAATTACATATGATAAAAATAATTGATATAAAAACATTTTTTTTTTACGCATCACTACGTATACCATATGTGCTGCTGTGCATATTTATATAAAAATTAATATGTATATTTATGTGTGTTTATATAGGGCAGGTATGTGTATTGGCATGAAGATTCATTGTACATTCATTGCTTGCATATATACATTTGTTACGCATTTAATTTCATACAGCAATCATAAAATTTGTAAATTGTAATTTTCATAAAAATAAATATTTTTAGTAACACATTTTAAACGACAATATAATAATAATATATTGACATCTAATAATAACATTTAATAATACGTGATTCTATGCATAAGAAATTAACGTTATAAAATTAACATTACATTCTATATATACGTGTATACGTTTATACACAGTTATTAAAAAGTATAAGGTATACCTATACATAAGGTGGGTATAAAACTTTTATAAATTTTATTACTTCTCCACCAACAATTTAGAAATATCGCTACATAAAGTATCAAGCAAAGTATACATTTACATGCCACATGGTATTGACTTTAGGAACATAGTATCTACATATATAGTACATATATAAAATTTGCACAACAAATTCTCTAGAGATTATAATATGTTTAATGCAATTTCACATACGAGTATATTTGCATAATTTTAAGTTTACTTTTACGTAATGTAATACATATAAAATGTATATTATATACTTAACTTTAACATTTATTATTATTGTTGATAGAATGTAGAATTTAAATAGAACTTCCGATCACAAACTAACAATGTTCAAACACTCCATTCTTTTTTTTTTCTCATATAAAGAAAAGAATATATGTAGATTGCTAATGATTTGAAAGTGAATTAAATTCTTAACCACATACTTCATGCCTTCTAAGATTGCATTATTGTGTCTTTAATATATTTAACCTTTAATTCTACAGAGATACAATATTGTTACAAAGCAAATCTTTACATTAATAAGAGTGTATTGCGAAAGCGTAATATTTTATCTATCGTAAGAAAATGGAAACTATTAATTACTTTTCATGGTGTACACGAAATCATACAAAAAAGTTATTTTTCTAAAACCTATAAAGCTGTAGTTGTGTTGAAATTATCCACAATATACAGACTCCATTTTAGGAAAAATCTATATATGTAACTTCGATACAATTTCAGTATATAATAACGCCTAACATATTTTTATGTATATTTTTTTTCTTTGTATATGCTAATAATCTATTAATATTACATAAATGTAAGATTTAAATTTTTTTTTTCTGGTTTTAATAAATTTATTTATAGACATATGTGTACATATTAACAAAAGTTACAAAAGTTTACGTCATTTTCAAATTCATCATCGCTATATCGTCATATAAAATATGTTTAACTTTTAGTTCAAGAAAATTTTTTGAATTAAAATACAAAATAAAATTCTCAAAAAAAAAAAAAAAATACAAGAGTTTATTAAATGAAGAGAACATCGTATCTGTAGAAGCATTTTTTGCAGAACAAGATGAAAACTATTAAATGGAGGGGGTTGAATGGATAGGATCATCGTTAAAAAAAAGTGTATAGACTTAAAAGAAGGCAATAACGTTGAAAAATAAAACATAATTTGTGCGAGAAAAATATTCATTTCTCTGTTAGGTCAGAAACTTTTTTCAGGGTATAGGTATACAAATAATTTTGTGATTCATTGTATATAGAATGTAACTTTAAATATCAAATAAAATAAATTAAATTAAATATAAAAAAATAATAATATAAAAACATAGAAAAATACATACCAAACATTCAGCATCATTTTCATTCATTATTATTATTCCATTGATGATGATTATTTAATTCTGTCTGTAACATTTATTTATTTATTTAAATAATTATGATGATAATGATGATATTTATATAATGTTGATTATTATTATAGAAATAAAAATATTAATATATGTATGTAATTTATTTCAAAATGATGATATCACATTTTATCAATTCACAACATCAATATTTCAAAAAAAATTTTACCATAATTATGAATTTTTTTTTTTCATTATTTTTATTATTATTTTAAAAAAAAAAAATTATATTTTATGCACATATACAAATGTACAAACATTAAAAATGTCTATACACATATGTAACTCGTGCAATATTTTATTTATTTATTGAATTAAAATGTTCAAATCAAAATTAGATATACTTTGGATATACAAATATTACACACGTACTCACGTATATACAATCACAACAATACAATCTTTGAACTTATATTATTAGTTTTAATTTTGACTTTTATGTACCATATACATTATATTGAATAAATTGTTTATAAACTTTTTACCTATTATATTATTGTTGTTAAGGGTGTGTATTCACTTAATGTATATAGTGAAAGGCATGTAAACCGAGTAAACCGTATATAAATATTTAAGTGTATTTAACTAGGTTTACGACCCATTTACTACATTAAATGAATACCTTCATTATTTATCAATTTTTATATTTTTATTGTGCACAAAAATGACAATTTTTTAAATATCAAATACCAAACATTAACATACACATTTATATATGAAGATATATATATGAAGATATGTGTACATGTAAAACAAGAAATTTCACTTAAAATATTTTTAACATTCACAACAAAATGTCCATTTAATAAAAAATCAAAGAAAAAAGAAACAAAAAAAAAAACCAAATTACTTGAACTACAAAATATACATATGAATTTATATCAGAAGATATATAAATGTTTCACAAGATATTCGATAAAATTATATACATATTTGTGTATTTTGAATATCAAAAAAAAAAAAAAAATTAAATAATGTAATTTTAAATAAATTAAAATTTGTAACATAAATAATAAGTTAACTTAACTTAACTTAACTTACAAATACTTTTCTTTTCTTATAATTTTAATTTTTAATATTTTATTTTTAATTATAATTTCAGCTTTATTTTTAGTTTTAAATTTATTTTAATTTTTTAAAATAATAATATTTTTATGATAATGTTTTACACTTTTATCTTTACATTATTATCAGTTGTTAAACTTATTTATATTTATTTAAAACATGAATATATTATAAATGAAAGAAAATATATGTACATTAACAGATTAATAGTATATCATGCATAAATGCAAACATAATCTATGTAAAAAAATATTTAAAAAATTATAACAAATTTCATATACGAATACGCCTAAAATAAAAACAAAAAAAAAAAATAAAATGAAATAAAATATTTTAAAACTTTTTCTTAACTTTACTTTTTGAAGAAAGTTTTTTTCAATTTATAATACACATTGTATTAAATTTACATATATACGAACTCGTATCTCGTATACAACAATGAATACTCTGAAACTGAATTATTTGTGTAAATTAACGGTAGTAAAAGGTATAACAACAACAACCACAGTCACAATAACAAAAAAAAAAAAAAAATTGTCAGTTAATCGTGGAAAATAATAATAATAATAAAATAAAATAACATAAATATCGAGTTATCTTTCTCTGGGTATACATATACGCTACATACTATACATAATGTATAAATTTTCATTTAAAAATCTACACAATAATCAACATAATGTATGTATGATGTACATATATACAAATTTAAAAATATGTATATGCAACATATATGCATATATATTTACATACTTACTTATATTATATGCTAGACAGACGAAAACGAATGAATTGTTAATTTGTTGCGAATGATCATTACACTTTACACCCACCTTCATTCTAACCTCATTGAATTCTAAGTTCGGATGAAGTTCAAATGAAGTTACAAGAACTTCATTTAGCGACGAATGAAGATGGGGCAATTGGAAATATCTTAGTGGTGGAAAAAAAAAAATTAGAGCAAAAACCACGATATTTATTATTGACATTGAGAATAAAAAATTTACAAAAACAATGACAACAAAAATCACGATATAAAGACTAAAAATTAAAAATAGACAGACAAACAGAATAATAATTGAAGATCAGTGTCATCTGTCTACCAATTTTTGAATTAATCATCATTCACACGAATGATAATGATATGATGATCATGACTGTAAGAATTTATCATTCATTCGCTTTCGTCTGTCTAGATTATAACAGCACAATGTTGCTTGGCTATAACACAATTTGTATACATAGTTATAGATACATTATGTATGTGTATATGTGTATGCACGAGTATATGTGATGCTGCAGAAGAAAGTGAGATTTTTTCAATTTTATTTACATACCATGAATATATTACACCTGTATAAACATATGATAATAAATTATTTATAGAAATGTACTTGTCTATATATACAATATTAAATTAATATACATATTCATGTGAATGAAACGTAAGCATATATAAATGCATACATACATACACATGTATACACATATATAGAAAATGTTTATACACATGTGTATCTACAGATCTATATAATATTTAAATACAAGTAAAATGAGTATGCAATGACGAATGTAAATATGTACATATATCTATATATAAAGTATGCAACTTTCAAATATTACATATAAATAAAATATGTGCATGCTATACATACAAATAGATATTACAGGTATTTTACCATCATATGTTTCCGTATTATACAGTGCATACATACATAACTCGTACATATAAAGGGTGATTTTTTAAGCGTTTGGTTTTTCAGCAATCTGTTTTTGACTGATCACGCGTGATTCGTGCCATGTGCCAAAGTCAAAGTTGTTCAGTTTGCATTACCATTTCATATTGGAAAGACTTACAAACGAACAACGCTTGCAAATCATTGAATTTTATTATCAAAAGTAGTGCTCTGTAAAAAATGTGTTTATTAATTAAAATTAAAGTACATTTTCGGTTGAACGGATACGTTAATAAGCAAAATTGCCGTATTCGGTGCGATCAGCAGCCACAAGCAATACGAGAGCTACCAATGCATTCCGAAAAAGGCACTGCTTGGTGCGGTTTGTGCGGTTCGGAGGAATTATTGGCCCATACTTCTTCAAATATGACGATGAGAACAACGTTGCTGTCAATGATAATTGCTATCGTGCAATGATTTCCAACTTTTCATTGCCCAAAATACACGAGCTGAATCTGATTGATATGTAGTTTCATCAAGACGGTGCCATATGCCACGCAGCACACGAAACAATGTACCTATTGCGCAATGAATTTGGTGAGCAATTCATCTCCCGTTTTGAACCAGTGAATTGGCCGCCTAGATTGTGGGATTTGACGCCATTGGACTATTTTTTGTGGAGGTACGTCAAATCTCTTGTTTATACCGATAAAGATAACATTCCGCCTTATCATGATATTCGAAGACGAAACGTTTCGTATCGTCTTGTTAAAAACGCGATCATGATATTCGAAACGTTCCAATTTCAAACGATTTTCATCGTCTACTCAGTCGATAGCATTTTGTTCATCGTTTACATATAAATTTATTTTTTTTTTTGGTTTTTAATAGAATTTTTTTTATTTAAAGCATATTACTAATATTTGTGAATATTAATATTGAATTAATTTTTTTAAAAAAATGGAAATTATTATTAAAAATGATATTTCAAAACATCAACAAAATAATAGAAATGACATCGAACCCTTTTTTCTTACAACAAAACTGGAAATTGTATGAATTAAACATTAAAGCTTCATTTTATAAGGGATTTATATTGTACCACTATGTACCACTAAATATTCGAAACGATGAAGTTACATAATAGCGATTTTATATCGTATCGTTTCGTTTCATCGTTTCATCGTCTTCGAATACCATGATAAGGCAGATAACACGTGTTATCTTATGCTAGAGACACATACAATTGGTAACCAACTCGCGAGTTGGTTAACTGAGATAACCACTATAAATCGAGTGGTTAGTAGTACATTTACTTTAGTTAGTAACCACTGAAAATTACAGTGGTTAACGAGTTAACTAACGTCAAACCATCGAAAAGTATGACGAACACGGATCGAACCACCGAACTTCGTGTCAAACATATCATTGTTTATATTGAAATTCTGGTTATTGTATAATATACACAGTTAGTGACTAAATTAAAAGGGCACATATAAAAAACATAGCTTTTAGTAACAACATCACTTTTCTTTAAATTATTTGAATTACATAAAATTAATTTAGTAGAAAGCTAATAATGCGTAAATATTAAAAAAGAACGAAAAAAAATTAAATTGTATAACTTATATTAAAAATAATTCTTTTATTTTTGTTTTAATATTAATTTTAACAGAATGTCGAGTAGAAAAGAAATTGGTATACAATTGCGTGAATTAGTAGTAAATTATCGGATAAGAGGTGAAAGTTTTCGTTCTATAGCTAAAAAATTTGAAATATCAAAAACTACAGGCTGTTGAAAAAATTTGTGTTACATTATTATACAATAAAATATATTTTTTTTATTCTTATTTAATATTCTCACTACTTGCTTTTTGCTAAATTAATTTTATTTACATAATTCAAATAATTTTAAAAAAAAGTAATTATGTTAATAAAAACTATGTTTTTTATATGTGTCCTTTTAATTTGGTCACTAACTGTACAAATAATACGATTGACAACACATAAACAAAATTTCAACTTCAAATGTCAAAGATAACCAAAGTAAAAAGATAACTAAACTAAAAAGCAGTGTGTCATGCAATTGGTTTCGAATTAGTTACAAACTAAACGGTTTAGTTAACCAATTGTATGTGTCTCTAGCATTATCGGTGAGATACCAACCGATATGCTCGAAAAAATAACTCAAAATTGGACTTCTCGTATGGATCATGTAAAACGTATAGTCGTGGCCAACATTTACATGAAATAATCTTTAAAAAGTAAATGATAAAGATTT
Source organism: Villa cingulata (assembly GCA_951394055.1). NCBI lineage: Eukaryota > Metazoa > Arthropoda > Insecta > Diptera > Bombyliidae > Villa > Villa cingulata. The sequence goes on along the minus strand of OX596020.1, from coordinate 12,399,315 downwards.
ATTTTTAATCCCCGATAAAAATTTTATACTTTTTTCCAATTTTCCTGTGTTTTTTTTTTTTTTTAATTTAAAACCAAACGCTTAAAAAATCACCCTTTACATAGCTTTATATTTATACATTCATTTATTATAGTAATATTATTAACTTTTTGTTTTTTTTTTAATTTTTTGCAATTTTTTTTTTATTTATTTTTATATAATGTAAAAAGAATTTAGCAATTTTAAAAGAGATATACTCGTACTTCATAAATATTTGAGAAAATAATAAAATAAATAAAGAACGAAAATAAAATTTTATAAATTGGATAATTTTGAAAAAACAAATTCTTATATTTCAATTCCATTTTTTTTTATTATTATTTATTTTCATTTTTCGAACGTACTCCATGAAATGTGTACATCAACATGTAATACACTTCTTCTTCTTCTTTCAAATGGCAATATGTTGACAACAATATGATGGTAAACATTTAAAATAAATTGAAATAATAATAATAATGTACTCGTATGTAAATGTATATAATATGTATTATGTATGACTGTCCTAATAATTTTTATTTTAATCATTATTTAAATTGTTTTATAGTCAATGTAACATCATTTGTATAATATGAACATTTATAATACCTAAGACAGACATGTGATATTGATGCTATATATCACGCTATACCATTACGATGTGCAGAAAATTCATCATATTATAATATCTTTGTACAATAAGTAAGTATAGTTGTCTCGAATTTATTTCATTTTTGTGTCATATTGAGGGTATTCATTTCAAATCGTAAACTTACCTTGTCGTAAGTTAAAATTACGTAAAGTGAAAGCAAAAAAGCACCTCTCGTAAAATAAAACTAATCATATATGATTGTAACTTAACAAAAGTTTCTTATTTTGTTTTCATACAAACTCAATAACAGACTTCTCAAAATATAAAACCACGAACTAAGTAAATTTTCAAATTTCAGCTGAGTAAAAATTATAAGCTGTTGACGGACCATGATTTACACAAAATTTATTAACGAGGTTGATCTACACGATCTACGCGACTAAAAAGTCTCATTCCTTTAGGGCAGATCTCGTGATTCTCGAAACAAATCAAAAAGTTTACAAAGTTTTGTAAATATTACGACTACTTAATTTACGTTACTTACGTGAATTACGAGACTTACGACATTTGAAATGAACACCCTCATTGTACATTTTTTACATTATTATATAGATTTACATTTTTTTCGTTTTATAGTAAAAGTGCAAAAGTGAACGTTTCCTATATATACGATCTTTATAGCAAATGAAATGTGAGTATACATTTTTGAATTTTTCACGTAATAATACATTTTGTGTGTCAAATATTCATAAAATTAATGTATTTTAAATGTGAAAAATTCAAGTACGTTATCACATTTCATTGCTATAAAAATTGTATATTATAAAAAGTTCATTTTTGCATTTCTATACTACATACATATACGGAAAATTGAATACCCATATATTATTTTATGTGTATTGAGGGTATTTACTTAATACAGTAAAAGGAATGTAAATCGAGTAAAACGTATATAAACTACACGTAGAAGGCATATTTTAACCAAGTAAAATGTATATAAACTACACGTACATATTTACACGTTTTACTCAGTTAACATACCTTTTATTGCATCATAAATGAATACCCCACTCATTATTTCGTTATTTTGTATATAAAATTACAATTAAAATTTATTTAATCAAATGTGCTTTAGGATATTATAAATTTTTATTAAAAAAATTAAATTTTGAAACGAAAATTAGAAAAAAAAAAAGAAAAAAACTTTAACACAGATCACCATTATTACCATCACCCATTACCATCATCTTCATCATTATCATAATAATAACAATAAATACAACCTATACATACATAAATGCATAAATATATATTACAATATCATTCATATATATGTATGTTCCATAAATAAATAAAATAAATTTATTTCATAAATTTAAATTCACATTTTTTCTAAAATAATATTTTTTCAAATTTTATTCATTTTTTTTATTTTTATTTTATTTTAATAATTTTCTGTAGTATCATTTTTCTCTATGTTAAACATTTTTATGTTTATTATTTATGAAATGCTATTTAAGACATCGTTGTATGAAAATTACAATATGTATATTTTTTTAACTTTTTTGTATACACATATCATAACCATTGCACAAATAAAATATATACACAGATATTTCTTTCTTATTATTTTTTAATTTTTATAACTTTTTTTGTTTTTATTCTTTTTTGATTTATCAGCACAATAATTTTTTTTTTTCTTTTTTGTTTTTTAATTCGATAGGTAATAAGTATTCAATTAAAATTTTTGTTCTCTTTAAAAATTATGAACAATACATATTTTAATTTTAAGTTAAAAAGTCATTAATATGTGTGTACGTTTTATTATTAAAAATTTTGGAAGAGTAAATTATACAAATATTTATATGTATTCATATTTAAATATATTTTTCTCATATATAGTATGTGTACCTATATTTGTTGCAATTTTTGGAAAAATAAAAATTATAATTATTTTTTTGGTTTTTTTTTTTTTAATGAATTATTGAAAATTTTTTTATTTTTAATTTATTTTTTTTTTTTTCACTTTTTATATTTATAATTATTTTTTTAATATATGTTTTTTTGTATTTTCTTTTCTTGTAATTGAATTAAATAAAAATATATAATTTTTCCGATTTATTCAAAATTAAAATTATCACATTACATTATAACTAATTTAATTAATTTATTTATTTTTTTATTTCATTTTTGTTCGATTTTATTTTCACAAAGATACTTTTACTTGTCTTTTGTAAGCAGCTACTTTTTTTTTTAAAAAAAAAACAATTTTCTTTATTTCATTAAAATAAATTCGTACATATTTCTCTGTGTTTTTTGTGGGTTTAGTTTTTTTTTTTTTTTTTATTCAAGTAAAAATTATAACCACGTCTTCTGACTGTAATTATAAATAAATAACTTTTTGGTGTATACGTACAAAGATACGAAACGAACGTACGAGTATTGTATATTAACTATTTTTTTGTGTTCATTTAATATACATATTGTTGATGTTGGTTGGTTCTTGTTGTTGCTGTATTATATTGGTTATATATACAGATATTGTATGTGTGTTCAGTTTTATGAAAGATTGAAAGTTTCTCTCGTACAGGTAAAAAGTATTTGAAAAAAAAACTAGTAATAAAAAATAAATGTTAAAAAAGAGAACAACAAAAACAATAATAGCATATGTGTACGACGTACAATGAATGATATGATACATGCATATACACAACACAATACTTATTTGTAATGTGAATGCATGAATGTTTCTATATATATTTTCATTGTAATGAAATACCTATGTATAAAAGTTCAAATCCAAATGAAATACAATACTCGTATACCATCGTATACTATAGAATTACTTTACTACATATATGTATCTATATTATGTGGAATAAACACGATGAAAATATACAATGAGATTAGTACATCGCTAATATAGATGTATGATATACAGGTGAGAAAGATATGTAAGTATATAATAATACAAATAAATTTACAACACAATAACAAAAATGTATATACGATATAAAGTACTTACATAAATGCATTTGTATGTATACATATGAAGAATCTTTTTTGACTGGAAATTATAGACATATAGGTAAAATTGTGCCTGTAAATAAATACAATAAAATACAGTGGGTACGTGGGTACTGGGTACTTCTTAAAACCTTAAAACATTATAAGCATTTATATGTAGGTATGTCATTAAAATGATCTTATATAAATGCTCTCTCCATTTAACTTCTCAAACTCAACTCAATACATGTTTTACATTTTAATCTATAATGATATGTGTCTCTGTCTAGTCTAGAGATAGTACAGTGAAGATCGAAATATTTAATAACCTTTATTTATTAATGAAAATTCTTAACTATAAATAAGATTCTAAGGACAATCAAAGCAGATATTTTCCAACAGGATCACCAGAAATGTGCTGGTGTTAAACAGAAAATTTATCGCAGCCATCATATTTGAATACTTCTGTCGTCATTGTGTCAGCATTCATTTAAAAAGCAGTAAACAATAGACTGATTTTAGCATATTTCTATTGCTGCTTTAGGCGATACGCGATAAACACAATCAAAGCAGATACATATCTGCCAGCAGGAGCATCATATGCGGTAAATACAATCAAAACAAATATTTGCCAGCAAGAACAGCAGAAATATTGCTGGTTTAAGCAGAAAATCTACCCCGGCCAATTTCAGAAACACACTCAAAACAGATTATGCTGTAAATTGTTATACTTAAGTCGTAGTCACGGTAAGCCCGTTCCGTTCCGACATGTTTCAAAACATACCTGTTATAATAAAACGGAACGGTATATAGTAAATTTTAAAGCTAATATTGAAAATTTATATGGAAACAGGTTATGTTATCCGTAAAAAGTTGAAATTTGTTCAACTTCAACGTTTCGTACCGTTCCGTTCCGTCAATCGTAACAGCTTTTCCTTCAATCCATATAAATAACATGGAAATGTCAAATATCCAACTTTTTTCTTTTTACGGAACGGGCTTATCGTGACTACGCTCTTATTCATAAAAGAGTGAAGATATTATAAAATTTTTCTCTTTATTCTATGCTTATTCATTTGTAATTAAACTTTTGTCATATTCGTACTTTGTTTTTCTCCAGCAGCCAGCAGCAGCTAAATTTAAACATTGCTCAAATACGATAGCCAGCAGATTTTCTGCTTGGATACTTCTGCCGTCATTGTGTCAGTATTCATTTACAAAACACTAAACAATATACCGATTCTAGCAAATTTCTGCTGTATGTTTTGATTGTGTGTTTAGTGCCTAGAAATTAAAAATAATGCCACAAAGAAGTTAGTTTCTTCTTTTTTCTAACAATCAATGTTAACGAGCGCAAATGAGATGAACATTTTTTTATTCGGAATTTACTGTAGTCAAGAGCAGAGAAAAAAATGTTTTTTTTCGTAGATCTAAAAGATACAGGTGTGTATGAAAATTTTTTCTTTCTTAAAAATGGTTATGGATTATATACAAATATGTACATATACACATGCAGTTACAATATATGTATGCGTGTATGTAATTGTGTACTATTAATTAATTAATATTTAAAAATTATTTATGAATGAAACGTATACGTACGTATACACTTTAGAAAGAAATGTCTACATAGACATACTACTGTTAGACACAGTATCTCTATACTCTTACCTGTAGTCCATATATTTTTGTTGATGGTTTTTTGTATAAAATATAGGCCTCTATTGTGAATATCGTCAAATAAACGAACAATCGTACAATCGAAGTTTTGGTATTGCGAATATCGATTGCGAATGATATGTTCGATTGTGATCGTATCACTCGTTCGATTGTCTTTTAACAAACGAATATCATTTTTTTTGTTTATTTTATGATGATATTTCATTGTTTTACGTGGTTCTTTGTTTTTTGTGTGGCTATTTGTTTAAAATGTAATTACTAAAAATTATATTTTAATACATATTCTTATTTTATTAGAAATTTAAGTAATAAAAATCAGGTTGAAAAACTGATAGAAATTATGAAACAAAATCCTCAAATTGCACAGGGACTTTATAGAAAAAGCCAAATTTTAAATAATTGGGGAAAGTATGCTGAAATTTTAAACAGTCTTAGTCCTCCAGTAAAATCATCTGAAAAATGGTTGAAGGTACAAAAGTGTTTAACAAATATTTTATAGCATTTATCATCCATCTAACAATTATTCTATTTCAGTATGGACTGATTTAAAATTTAATATTAAAAAAAAATTGATCCACAACAAAAAAGAACAAACAGCAACTGGTGGTGGACCAAATACCCAATATCAATTTTCTCAAAACAAAATTTAAATCACATAAGCAATGAAAAACTACCATTATTCACAATAATGTTAAAAATATTCACAATAGTGTTAAAAAGATTCACAATAGATTATAATTTTAATAATGCATATGGCATTACTAATTGATTCATTCGATTGTGTTACACAATACCGAATTATTTTACAATCGAACAGCTTTTCATCATTCGATCAAAAACACAATCGATATTCGCAATAGGGGCCATAATGTACATAAATGTCAAATCTGAATTAAAACCGTTCAAAATAATTTCAAATATTTTATTCTATTAAAAGTGAATTTATTCATTTGATTTTTTTCAATGGCATTTTGTCTACAATTCGATTTGAATTGCAGAGGTTATGTTATGAAATGAGATCAACGGAACAAAGATAATTAGTATAGGTACTGATTTTCTATAGTAAAGGATTCTGTTTTGATACAAAAACCAGTATATATTGATTACTAAAACTGTTGACGTCTTACTAAAGTTCTCATTTTATTGCCTACTGATGATCCCTTTCCAATAATTTTGGCATAAACAGACAGTTCAGTGAAAAAATTGATGGCGATATGATCATCCTATAGGTGATTGAAAGATGACGATGTTGATAAGCTATCAATCTGTTTCCACGCTCCCGTCAAAATTATCAGAAAGTTCAAATACCTATATCAGAAAAGTGAATTTGTTTGCATTGAAAAAATTCAATTCAAATCGAGAAATTAAAAAAAAAAAAAAATTAAAAAATTCAAAATAAAATTATTATCCATTATTTACTACACTGTAATTGCACAACAAAATTTAAATTAAAATTAAAAACACAATCGAAATAATTTATGAAATAAATAAAATATTATTGCAATGTTATTACATATTTACAAAATTAATTATCATTCTTTTTATTTTTCTTTTAAATTACATTTTTTCTTTTTTACATAATACAATTAATTTAGCTTAAACATATCACGATAACTTGTCAAAATATTTAAAAAAAAATATTTTTATTTTTACATAAATTTTATTGGGTTTTTTTTTATCCTAAATCGATCATACTGTTTATTATACATAATTCTACTAGTACTTTTTTTTTTTAGTTTATTTTAATTAAAAAAATATAAAAAAATATAATAAACAATTAAAATTAAAATTTAAAAAAATAATTTTTTTTTTTTTGTCACACAGGCAGTTTAAAAACTAAAAATTTTAAATAATATGGGAGGAGGGATTCATTTCACTTTACAGTTTATCGTAATCTTTGTAATCTTCGTAGTTTTTTTTTTCAATTTTCGCAATTCATTTCCTCCTACGATTACGAAAATTTTGAAAAACTACAAAGGTGTGTAAAGGCACCCATAAACATACGATATATCTGACGACACGATTAGTCGACAAATAAAGTTGAAATCGGAATGAATGTTGTATCATCAGACTGATTGACAGATAATTCGAAAGTCGGATGATTGATTGTAGTAAAATCAAAAAAAAAAAAATTTTATTTTTCAGGTCGTCGTGGCTTCAAGTTCGACACAATTATGTTGGCTCTCGGCACTTGGCTGTGTGTGAGATCAAATTGTACGATCAAATCTTCAAAATTATTCAAAAATTATGATCTTGTTGTGTACAGATGAAACTATTTTATGAACTTCAAAAAATATTCTTCGGAATGAAATCTGTGATAAAGTTGATACGCTGATCGTAGTGTCTGTAGAGAAATTATCCAATTAATCGTCAGACATATATAGTATGTGTATGGGTACCTTAATATTTATAAATTTATTTATACATTATACTTTTTTTTTGTCTTTACTTATTTATATAATAAATTTAGAGTATGTAGTATAAAAAATTGTTAAAAATGAAAATATATTCCTCTAATTTTTTTTTTTTTTTTTTTTATATAAAATATACCTTGATAATAAGGCTTACATAACGTAATACATACAATATACATACATTTATTATTCATTTTAAATTTTATTTTTAAAATAATAATTTATATTAAAATCATTTTCCTATATTTTTTTTTCTTTTTTGAATTTTTTTTTTTTTTTTTTTAATTAATTTAATTCTATTATACATTATGTAGAATTTTTATTGTTTCATTTATAAATTAAGTATTTACAACAAAAAAAAAAAAAAAGATTTATATACAATTTATTATTAATATAAAATCATTTATTTAATCTAATCATAATGAAATTTTAATATGATCTTCATATTTAATTCCTTTTTTTTTTCTTTTTGAAATTATGAAATCAGTCTATTAATTATTGAATCGTTATCATGATAATAATAATAATTACAATGAGTTTTATTTAAAAAGAATCTAAAAATTTTTTTTATTAATACTGCTTTACATATTGTACTTCATTATAAATTAAAATTTCATATTATTATTGATTGAGTAACCATGCGTTCGGTAATGTCGAAAATATTGTCAATTGATGGATTGAATGATTGATTTGACTAATGTCAAAAGACACTTGATTTTTGTGTGATCAAACATGCAGTCTGCGCAGTTGACATTAAAAAACGGATTGAAAAAATAAATATAAATTCGAGTGATTTTTAAATTAAAGTGAAATAATAGAGAAAGTGAATTTATGTAAATTTATATAAATTATGATTAATGAAAACAAAATGTGAGATAATAACGAGCAAAACTATTTAACAGAACAAAACAAAACAAAATCTTTGTTTTCAATTAGTTTTTTTACTTTCTATTTGCAGATTGCAGCATATACTTATCACCTGCGTTATCTGCATGTCTTTTATCAAAAATTTGATTCTATCGATTTTACCGAACGTATGATCTTTGCAATCTGCATTACCGAACTTTCGACATTTGTCATCTGCTATGCAGTTGACATTACCGAACGCATGGTAATTCGAATTACCATCATAAGAATAATAGTTCAAATTAAGGAAAAATGTTACTTCTTAATAAATGTATTTTATTATTATTATTTTATAATTACGAACAGAAATAATAATTTACTGTTCAACACTGTACACTATTTTCTATGTAATGCAATCAAAACTGTAAAATTATCAATGAATTCATTTCATAAAAAGAATCATATTGTTCAATCTTTTATAAATTCATGATTGTTTGCGTTTTAATATTTGCATGTAATAATGTAAAATGTGAGAATCAATCAATATGAGGGGGGGCAAGATTACTTACATTTATGATAATATATAAATTTGTCATTTTTTATTTTTTTTTAATTTCGTTTAATCCAGTCAATTAGTAACAAATGACAATAAAATTATTTTTACAGTGCAAATTATAATTGAGAATATTTACTGAAGTCAATATAAAATTTAAAAAAAAAATTTAGAACATCTCTATTGTTGGTAAGTTTGAATTTTTGAAATCTGTATCATGTGTCATATAAATAATTTGGAGTAAGTTTGAATTTATGAAAGTACAATTAACGTGCAATTACCTAATATATATGTATAATGAAATTCAATTTCATAATGAAGTGCATATATGATGTGTAAAATCAATATAAATATTCACAATTTTTGTTTTTTCCTTTTTTTTTTTTTATTTCATTCATAAAAATCGACATTATATCGATGGCTTAATCTAGAAAGACTCCAAACATCAAATTGAGTTTTTGAGGTTAAATTGTAAAATAATGATGTGTAACTATAGACTTATTATCCGAAATTTTAAGGATCATAAAACGAAAATTGAAAGCTTTAAAAAATTGAAAATGTATTTCTAATTTTTTTTTTTTTACGACTATCAGTAATATTTTAAAAAAAATATATACATATGTAACATTAACAATTAATTTATAATTTAAAAAATTTTTAATATAAAAAAAAAATTAAATTTTAACTAAAATGTAAATTATTTTTTTAAATATGAAATTTAATTTCATAAATAATAACAATTCACATTACATTCAATATTTACGTAATATATTTCGCTTATAAGAACTACATACAATATTCAATCAATAAAAATTAATAATAATAACATTTAATAATCTCAATTAATTTTTGTAAGAATAAAATGTATAACTCATAAATACAGAGACAGAATTTTCAAAAGAACAAAAAAAAAACGATTATAAGTTTTTACACAATTTAGTTAATTAAAAAAAAAAAAAAAAATTCATTCATTTAGAATTTCTCACCGACATTACATACAAAATATACTACAATTTTTACTATTATTTATTATTTTTACAATTTAATTTTAAAATTACAAATAACAAAAGTCAATTTACAAAAAAAAACAAAAAAAAAAAATAAAAAATAATTCTTAATTCAAATATCTAAAAATAATAAAAAATAATATGCGGCGCGTCGCGTCGCCAGCAATTTATTAGATTATTGCATAATTTTCATAAAAATTTTCATATATAAAATGATAGACCAATAAATTTAGATATTCATTAATTTTAAAATGCATCGATATTTAATTCAGCTTCAGTATTTAATATGCTGAATTAAGAATTTACTGCATTTGTATTGATGCCATTTTTAAATTCAGCCATGTACATGTCATGGTAAAAGAAGCTATAAGCTATTAGCCCTATTCTGTTGAGTATCAGTGACTAGTCATAAGTCATAAGTTATAACATAAGTCACAAGTTGTGACTTTTTGTATTCCGCAGTAAAAAGTCACAACATGCCAGAGTCACAAGTTGTGACCTGCTACTTCAGTCGTCACAAGAATAATTTTAAGGTTATGTGAAAAATTTAAAATATATCATTTTTCTTGAAAAAAATTGACGTTTCAAATTCACCACTAAGAGGTGAAATTTTTGTGACTTTTCTTGTGATTGTGATTACAATTTCGTTGTGACTTGTGATGGGTCACAATACCAGAATAGGGCTATATATTAAGAGTTTATTTTACCATGGTACATGTGTATGTATGTATGTGATAAAAATTTAAAAAAAAAATTTTTTTTTTTGTTTTGTTTATTGTGTTCTAAAATACTGCATCGATACAGTATCGCATACATAATTCTAGTACACTGAATTTATGTAAATATTGATAATTGTATTTATACGAAACGAAAGTGTTTAGAACTCAAAAAAAAAAAAAAAAAATTTTTTTTTTTAATTGAAAAAATTTTCTAATCGTTTTGAGAAAGCCAAAAATTTTATTGGCTAAGTTATAGGATACCAGAAAATTTATATAAATTGAATTATTCATTTTGATATTGCATTGATGAATTTTAAATTTTTATATATCATTTATTTGATATTTTTGTGTTTTTGTGGATGATGCTGGTTATCACACAATATAACAATTATTTAGTTTAGTTATTATTATATATTTTTTTTTAATTAAGTACATAAAATGATTTTTTTAACATTTAAATATAATAATTAGTAATTCTGTGATCATCATAAGCAATAACCGCTTAATTCGATATATGTATAAGACAAAAATGAATTTTAAATTTTACTGCATTCTCTGCATCAATTCTCTATATATGCACACAAAATTTGATTTTCTTATCGTTTTTATAGCCAAAACTACATATTTACAATGTATCACATTTCTGATCATACTTACAATAATTGTTTTCAAGAACACATTTATAATGTTTGAATGTTTCGTGTTTTCTGAAAACTTCAATTTCAAATTTAAGCGGAATTATTGTTTGTGACCACAGAATTAGTTTCGATTTAATGAGTAATTTCTGTTAAATTTTTTTTTTATTTTTATATTTTTAAATTGATTTTCTTAATCTTCTCAAGAGGTTTTTTTTTTTCTTTTTTTTTTGAAATGCTTAGATTATTCATTTTATTAAGCATTATCTGATGATTTCTTTTCTTAAATTACTGTAATGTATTTTGTTATTGAATTTTCTATCTAAAGAATATATTATATATTTTTTTTTCTTGTTTTTTTTTTTTTCAAGTCAAATATTATAATTATTTTTTAGTTATGAGTATATACGCCATTTACTTATGATGATACTCTTGTCATTCTCTGGATACTACTTTATTTGCTTTTTATTTTTTTTTTTTTGTCTTTTTGTTCTTTTCTAATTATTATTATTACGTTATTACATATTGCTATCTTCTGATATATTTTTTTTTCTTTTCATATTTACATTCTTAATATTATAAAATAATGTACATAAGTATATTATATGATTACTCATTTTTATTTGTTTGTTTGTAATATTTGAAAAATTTTAATAATTATAAAAATGGTATTCACTTAATGCAGTAAAAAGCATGTAAAGTAAATCAAGTAAAACGTATTTTACACATTTTACTTGGTTTACACGTTTTTCTTTGCATTAAGTGAATACCCTCAATGCAGTCGTAGTAAGTAGTACAGTAATTTATTCGTATTCTAAAACTTTTTTATGGTAAAATAGTAAGTATCTGTTGTTTTTTTTTTTAAAAACAAAAAAAAAAGAAAGAAAAATATTTTTTTTAATTAAAATTATTATTTTCTTTTTCATTTTATAAATTGCAACAATTTATTTAACTAATCTAACTATCTAATAAAATGAAATATTTCAATCAAAAAATTGGCTGGAGTTCCGAAAAGGTGTCACCCCCGATTCTCTTGAAATTTTGTCCACAGAACGCCCTTTTGGCCTAAATCACGGGATACTCGTCTTTTTTGGCGCATCGCCCCCTATCGACCATAATTGGGGTATTAATTGTTTTGCCAAAATTTTATTTTTACTTATAACTTTATAGTAGTACATGATACAGATATGGTATATATCTCAAAAGATGCGTCTCAAGATGCTCTTTATTCTGAAAAACTTTTTCTCAAAAAGTCCTAGTAAAAGGATAATAAAGGAGATTTTGTAATTTTTGACTATTTTTACATTTTTGCCAATTTCTCATAAATGAGTAAGAGTAATCGGTTTAAATAAATATTTAATTATTTAAATATTTAAATCGTTTAAATACGTATTTCTGTGCAATATTTCATCTTTCTAGGCAGCGTACACTTCGAAATAAATATTTCGTGCAATTTTATCTGTCAAAATCGTCTTGCATGCAAGAAAAATTGCATCGTGGACGGGTACCTTAAGAGTGATCGGTTCAAATTTTTTGCAAATAAGAAAGGACATCATGAGCAAGTTTTTTATTTATTACTTTGATCCGGATGTAGAAGGCAAATATTCTAGAGAGAAATGATTTTTATGGTACTAAATTTTGTAATAAGTTAGAGTATTAGTTACAGTATAAAGTTATAAGTAAAAATAAAATTTTGGCAAAAAAAATTAAAATGTCATTTAAGGCCGACAGAGGGCGATGCGCCAAAAAAGACGAGTATCCCGTGATTTAGGCCAAAAGGGCGTTCTGTGGACAAAATTTCAAGAGGATCGGGGGTGACACCTTTTCGGAACTCCAGCCAAAAAATTTTACAAAAAAAAAAAAAATAAAAATATTAATTATCTACTTACCCTTCACTATCCAACACTTGTTTTAATGTTGCCGTTGTTATAATATGATCATCACATTTAACCCAAATATCTTTTTGATGTCTTATATATGCTGTATAATGTCCAGTATCTAATGAACCTTCATGATTAATAACTGCATATAAACAATATCTATAATCACCATGACTATCATTCTTTTGTGACATGAATGGTGTCATATCTAATTCAGCTGGGAATGATATAAATGTTGAAATTTTTTTACGAATCTAAAAATGAAATACAAAACACATTCTTATATATAAGTCTACATAAAATAAATTTAAATAAAATATTTTTTATTTTTATTTTAATAATTTTAAATGTACAAAATAATTACTTACTTGACTAGAATGTTCAAAACGTTTTAAATGAAAACTAGCAACAATTGGTAATGTTCTCATTGATAATTGTTTTGTTGATTCTTGATAATCTTTACATATAGAACATTTTATTTTTGCACTTGAACCCAAATGTTCAGCTCTTGTAAATCTTTCTAAACAATCAATTAAACTTTTTGGTGGTCCACAACCTTGTTGTGCTTCACCTAAATCTAATGATATATCCCAAAATGGATCAATTGTTGTTGATACACCTTGACATGATTGACAAACAACATCACTTTGTAATCCACCAGTAAATATTTGATCTATAATACAATTACATGGTGCTGGTGATGTTTCTATTATATTTTTATTTGAATTTTTATCATTATTTTGTTCGTTTTGTGAATTTTTACAATGTCTATGTAATACATCTAATGTTGCTATAAAAAATTCATGAGCATCTTGTTGTTCATCATCGGCTAAATGACGTGCATGATTCCATATTAAATGTAATAAACGATGTAATGATAATGGAGCACGTGCTCCAGAATAAAATTCCTTAAAATAATTTTTAACGGAACACAAATTAAGAAAAGCTACATGTACGTTCTTATTTACATACTTGAAATAATCTCGATACTTCACAAACTAAACATTTCGTTGTTGATTTTGCACTGCATTCATGTCTTTCAGATAAAAAATAATCCCTAAGTAATGGTGTATGTATTAGAGCCTGAAAAAAATTAAAAAAATAAAATAAAAAAAAGTTATTTTTCAAACTAATAAAATTTGAAATATTTTAATTGAAAAAAATATTTTCAGTTTTTAATTACTTGAACAATACAATTTATAAAACATGTTGAACCTAAATTGATTAGACCACGTAAACCAATTGATGAGAATGATGTTACATGACGTCTACGTGGATGTTGAAGTAATAAATTGACTTCGGTCTGTGATGGTGACCATGGCCTCCATGATACGCTCTTATTAAGACTTCTAGCCTCTTCTCTTAAATGTTTTTCAGCGATTGCTTGACATTCACGATCATAAATAAAATCCTTACATGAATTACAATATAGCATACCATATGATAATTCTAATGCAATTATATGACGATTCGTTTTTAAATGATCTAAAATATGTGCACCTTTACAACCGAAATATATGCAATGTAAGCATGAATATAATTGTGGACCAGATCCACCACATACATAACATAAACATGTTAGAGCCTTTAAAAGAAAAAGATAAAATAAAATAAATAAAATAATTTAATAATTTTAATAATATATAATAGTAAATTTTCGATCAACATAAAGGCCTGAATATTGTTTACCGTTACCGTCACCGTCATTTTACAAATATACAAAATTAATGTTAGTGAATATGATACGCCGTCATAAAAACAGTGACGATGACATTGACGGTTAGAGTGGATCAACATCAACTTTCTAATTTTGACGGTAACGGCGAGTACATAACCTAAATTCTAGTATATTTATGTTTATTATGTTTAATTTATTCTACAGTGTTGTTTGATTGTGACGAAAAAAATAAGAAATTTATAAAATTTAAAGATGGTTTTTGAAGAAAAGTTAATTTCTTGTGTTCAAGACGATTTTGTGTCCATTTTGACGGTGACGGTGAACCATAATACCATATTCACTCCTTAATTCTTTACTATTCAGCAACAAAACACAAGTATGTAATATAAGCCATATTTGCTAAATTCAAATTAGTCAGCACTACAAAACAAAAATGTTTACATGGGGGGCAGGGTTGGTGTTGGTGTTGGTATTATATTTTATAATTTTTTTTTTTACTTTCATCTAATCCATGCATTCAGCATTCATATATTCATTTTCATTTATAACAGATACCAGTAGCACTTGGAGTTGGAATTGGAATCAAAAATGTATTCAGCAAAAAAAATCACTTTCAAAATTTGATAAAATCACTTCAATTTCAATTTTTTTATAATTTACATAATTAAAAAAATATTTTTTTTTCTTCATCTTCTAAAAGAAAATATACAAACCTTCCTTTTTCTGGCCTCTTTTGATACGCAAGCAGAGAAGAATGCATGAACAATATTAAATGATTCTAAGCCATACTCTTTAACATACGCAATAAAATGTTGGCAGCCATTTTCACTCATTATTTTTAATATGTAAAGTATAATTTATTTTTAAAATTTTATAAATTTGTTTTAGTTCTTTTATTTTGATTTTTTTTTTTTTTCAATTTTATTTATTTATATTTTTTGTTTTCAAAAAAAAATTGATATAATTTTCTTTTAATGATTTCACAATATATATAAGTATATTACACAATATATATAAGTAAATTTAATTGAAAATGAAATGAAAATATGTACATATTATATGAAATTCATTTGCGATTTGCATTTATGTGTTTGTGTATTTAATAATGTGTAATACACTATAAACACAAATGTTCAAATCTAAAATTAGAAAAAAATAACTTTAATTACTTTAAAAATGATGTATTTTTCTTTATATGATATCTTTTATAGTCATTACTTCTGCTTTATTTCCTAATTATTTTAATATGAAATACTTGTCAAATTTGAAATTTTTGAAATTTCTAACCAAATTTGGTTTTGAGTTATTTTTCTTTGCTAGCTATGGGGGGCTATGCTGCCTAATGCCTATTATTATATGCTATGCTAACTTGCTAAGATGATAGGCTTACTTTTTTTGTATTATTTTTTTTTAGTAGATTATATATTTTATACATTTATAGGTAGTTATTATTTTTTATATATATACACACACGCACACACACGCAAGAAAACACATGACAATTGTCATATGATTATGAATCAAGTATAGATAAGATACTAGATTAGATAGTCCAGGTCCAGGTGATGTAATGTAATGCCCAGTACGGAGTTCGAACGGAATTCCGTTCCCCATATAAAATACATGTAAAAAAAATGCACGGAATTCCCTGCACGGAATTCCCACTTCCCAGCACACAATTTTTCCGTGTACTCTTTGTTTTGTGACTTGTGAGTCGCAGTTCGAATTCGAACGAAATAAAATATTGAATTGGATTGAATTGGAGACTTTTTTCCGTTCATGTTGGAACGGAATAAATAGTTGGACAATTATTCCGTACGGTTTGTTTAGTAATTTTGACAATAAAAATACAGCTGTTGCTATTAAGTATTATTGTCATTTTTTCTTCTCATTCGTTCATCACAACACAATAAAATCATTTATTTTATAAGCATAACCCGCATTTATATTATCTTGAAAGTCAAGAACGTGACGTCATTAACTTAGAAGAGAAGTATAGAAGGGCGAGACAAGAGGAAACAAGAAAGCAAACCAACTTCAGATTCAGAGGTGGTTTGCTTTCATGATTTCTTGAATATAGTGTTGCCGGTATGTTAATAATCAAAATTAGTAGAATGTTTCACCATCAACAAAAATGAAATACTGCTATAGGTTATTAATAATACTCAATAATAATCAATTTAAATAATTGATAATCAATTAATAATCAATTAAAATAAAAATTTATATGTATATATATTTTTTTAGTTATTTTTTTTTTATCACAATCGAATTTTTAACTTAATTTTAATGAAAAATGTCAAACATGAAAGCAAGAATAAAAATCATAAAATACTACTAATAGGCATCGCATATAAAAATTTACGACGAAACATGAACAAGAAAGCAAGAATGGATATAATGTAAATGCTATCGTTCAATTCTGAAACAAGATAAGAAAAGACAATGTAAATGCGTCCATTACTTGCATCGCACAATTCGGGCGACAGCAACAGCATTTACAGTAATTAAATGGGACTTTTTACGCTGAACTTTACGCTGTCGCCTAAATAGATTCTATTCTATTTTTCGGCGACAACGAGCCATCGAGCCTGGATTTTACAGTAGTAGTAATCTATTCGAAAGAAGAAGAAATGTAAAATTCATATATATTTTACACTACAGACTACAGTTGCGCCGGAATTGTGCGAACCTTCGGCGATACGATGTAGTTGTCGCCCTAATTGTGCGATGGCAGTTAGTCACGCCACTAGTCTGTACTCTGTACCAAGCTTAAACATAATCGATCCCCATCCCCTCCTCAAAAACATATTTATTTATTTTATTTGTCTTTTGTCTTTGATTTGATTACGTGTACCATTAACGTTACCCCGTATCCTCGTATGACTTTCAGTAGATTTTCTGTTTGATCTGACATATGACTAATATCATATTGATATATGTACTTACAATTTACAAATAAGATATCTATATTTAATATAAAAAATTGAAGTGAATCCATTTTTAAATTTATGAACATTACATACATCATACATTGAATTTTGACTTTGGAAAATAAAAAAATTGAACATTTCAATTTTTATTTCTTTAAATAGTGCATATTAGTGGGTGTAAAGGAAAAATTATTATAAAACAAAAACTAATCAATCATATAAATAAAAATAGATAACAAGAAAAATTTTATTTGATTATTGTGACTTACCTATTATTGTGAAATTAAAAAAAAAAAAAAGAAAAAAAAATTTAATAAATAATTCAAAAGAAGTAAATAAATTAAATAAATTTTCAATAAAATGGGCAAAAAAAGTATGTAAAAAAATGTATAATGTATTTTTTCTTTCTAAAATTTATTGTAAACTTATTTCATAAACAAATAAGATAAAGATTTAATAGAATAATTATTTTAATTATACCAAATTTTTGTTGGTTTTTAATTAACAAGAGAAGGGACAAGGATCTCAAGCTCAAGATGGCGGAACAGCACAAACAGGAGGTGGAGGAGATGGATCACATTCTCAACCAGGACCATCAGGATCGGGTCATCAAAAAGAACAACGCCCTTCAATAGGTGAAAATTAATTATTAACAAATAAATAGCGTAAATTATAAAGTATATTTGTTAATTTTATAATATGCAATTAGTTGTATCGTTGTATGCATTTTTTTATGCGTTATTTTAATTATTAATTAAATTCCTCACATACGACATACATATATATATATTTAATTATACATGTGTAGATGTTTAAAATATAGTAATTTGTACTTCCCCGTTTTATATTAATTATGTAATTTGTTTGAAGAATTCGAGTTAATCTCAGTACACATTTAAGAGAACGAATTCGTTATATTTACTCTTTGATTGCTATAAAGTGAAGCAAAAAACTAGTGAGCGAATCGTAGCAAGTAGCAATAGCAACTAGCAAATGTAAACAAAATCGTTCATTCGTTCGCTTCACTCGTACACCTACACATCTTGGAAATTACTTCTATTGAAAGCTGCTCGTTCGTTTGCGCTTATGCTACTTCTACATTCAATGCAGTGACTTCAACTTGGATTTCGACCTTCGACTTCACAGCATGCTTAAGGCGAAAAACAGTTGGGTTGGGCACGAAATCCCCGACGACTAAATTGCTGACGACAAAATCGCAAAATATTTTTTTTATTTTATTAAATGATAAAATATTTACTATTCCTACAAATAAATACAAAATACATAATGTAATTAAATATGGTTGAAGTTGGAGTATATACCCGCGTTTACATTATCTTGAAAGTCAAGAACGTGACGTCATTAACTTAGAAAAGAGGTATAGAAGGGCGAGACAAGTGGAAACAAGAAAGCAAACCCTTCTATACTTCTCTTCTAAGTTAATGACGTCACGTTCTTGACTTTCAAGATAATGTAAATGCGCCCTATGTATATTTTTATATATCTATCTATATATAATATCTTAAAAAAAGTAATTTTATTCTTGTATTAAAAGTTGTTTTCATAATTTCTAGTAGAATCGGAAAAATAAAAAAAAAATTAACATTGCACCCTGCGCAAGAATGACACACAAAAATGTAACATATTATACTAAAATTATAAAGATACAAAGGAGATTAGCACGGGCCCCTGCGCAAGGATAATACTCAAAATCAAAAATAGTACATAAATCTAAAGTGAAATAATTATAAAAAAAAGTGCAAACAAATTTTTTTTTTTCAATAATTTTTTGAAGGAGATTTTGTCGTCAACGATTTAGTCGTCAGCGTTTTTGTCGTCGGGGATTTTGTCGTTTTTAAATTTTAAAATTCATGGATTTTGTCATCAAGGATTTCGTGTCATTCCCACACAGTTGGAGATTTTCTGCCAGCTTAAATCTCAGCAGGGCCAAAAACGCAGCTGAAAAATCTGTTTTGAAGCTTCATGCCGAACTGAATTATTGACATTTAAAAGTTTATATAAATAATATGAAATAAAATTTTAGGATTTAAGTTATTATAAAAATTAAAATGGAGGAAATAAACATAAACAACTCAACCAACACAAACAACTCAGAAAACTATAATGAAATGAATGACAGCTGACAGCTCACAGCAAATGACACAAGCCGGCAGAAGATTTAAAATTTTGTAAAGCTGAAGCTGAGCATCATGCCAGCTGAAAATTTTCGTTTGCAATTTTGTTTTAACACATTTAAACACATGTGTTAAAAGCTCAAGCTGGCATAAAATCTCCAATTGTGTTTCTCGCCTAAAGGTACTCGTCCACGATGCAATTTTTCTTGCATGCAATACGATTTTGACATATAAAATTGCACGAAATATTTATTTCGAAGTGTACGCTGCCTAGAAAGATGAAATATTGCACAGAAAACGTATTTCATGCAATATTTCTTATTGCAAGCAATTTTTTTTATTGCATAGTGTACGCAGAAAGATATGCAATATTTCGCGCAAGAAAAATTTATTTCAATAAATATTTC
Source organism: Villa cingulata (assembly GCA_951394055.1). Taxonomy (NCBI): domain Eukaryota; kingdom Metazoa; phylum Arthropoda; class Insecta; order Diptera; family Bombyliidae; genus Villa; species Villa cingulata. The sequence goes on along the minus strand of OX596020.1, from coordinate 12,378,812 downwards.
TCTTGCATATGCAATAAAATCAGTTGAGTAAAATGTAATGGGTTGCTGTGTTATCTATCATTCGTTTGTTTATGTTGTGTTGTGCTGTGACTTCTTGTGAATTTGGTATGTATTTTCTATTATTATTAGAAAGGTAGGCCTTTCATTTCTTAAAATATTGAAAAAATAAAAAAATATTTAATATTTGACATATAATGCATAGGCAAGAAAATGAGAATTTCGTGTAAGTGCTCGTGCAATAAAAATTTCTTGCAAAGATATTTTTTTCTTGCATGATAGAAAAATTGCATATTTTTCATGAAATATTGCGTCGTGTGTACGAAGTACTGCAAGTTTTCTTGCACGCAAGACAAATTTCGCGCAAGAAAACTTGCATCGTGGACAAGTACCTTAACGCTTAAATACATAATATAAAAGTAGCTGTCAAGTCAAGTCTACTGCATTGAATGTAGAATCGGCATTACTCTGCATTCGGTAGACGTCCACATACGAAATTAAAAAAAAAATTCGGAGCAAACGTTCGTTCGTTTGGATTCGCTAAGTGTGTATCGAGCTTTAAACAAATGAATAATGCCGATTCTACATTCAGATTCAATGCAGTAGACTTGACAGCTACTTTTACATGTTAAGCATGCTATGAAGTCGAAAGTCGAAGTCCAAGTTGAAGTCACTGCATTGAATGTAGAAGAGGCATAAATTAATGTAAATTATATGTATGTATGTATGCATATAAAATTTATTCTGAAAATTATATCATCATATATCATTATCATATCATCTTATCATATATATGTAGGTATGTGTATAATGCATTATGTATAAAATGCATAATAATGTATAAAATGATAATCAGCTTGATAAAATTAGTTTTTTGGAGGAAATTAATGCAATTTAAATAAGAGATATTCAATAATTAATAAAACTATCAGCAGTTGTAACGAATTTTATAATAATAAAATTTAGGACCAGGAGGTGATGCAGACAGTAGGGGTCAATCACAGCAACAGCGTGGCGGTCAAGCACAGAAACAGCAACAACAGCCTGGTGGTCAAAAACAGCGTAGTGATCAACCACAGCAGCAACAGCGAGGTGGTCAACAACAGCGTAGTGATCAACCACAGCAACAACAACAGCGTGGAGGTCAACCGCAACAACATCAGCGTGGTGATCAATCACAGCAGCAACAACAGCGTGGAGGTCAACCGCAACAACATCAGCGTGGTGATCAACCACAGCAGCAACAACAACAGCGTGGTGGTCCACCGCAGCAACCACAACAGTCTGCATGGCAGCAAGGGCCTTCACAACAGCGTGGAGGTCAACAGCAACAACATCAGCGTGGTGATCAACCACAGCAGCAACAACAGCGTGGTGGTCCAACGCAACAACAACAGCGTGGTGGTCCACCGCAGCAACCACAACAGTCTGCATGGCAGCAAGGGCCTTCACAACAACGTGGTGATCAACCACAGCAGCAACAACATCGTGGAGGCCAACCGCAACAACATCAGCGTGGTGATCAACCACAGCAGCAACAACAGCGTGGAGGTCAACCGCAGCAGCAACAACATCGTGGAGGTCAACCGCAACAGCAACAACAGCGTGGAGGTCAACCGCAACAACATCAGCGTGGTGATCAACCACAGCAACAACAACAGCGTGGTGGTCCAACGCAACAACAACAGCGTGGTGGTCCACCGCAGCAACCACAACAGTCTGCATGGCAGCAAGGGCCTTCACAACAACGCGGTGGACCACCGCAGCAACCACAGCAATCTGCGTGGCAACAAGGGCCTACACAACAACAACAACAACAACAACAACAACGTGGTGGTCCACCGCAGCAACCACAGCAATCTACATGGCAACAAGAAACTCCCCAACAACAACAACGAGGAGAAGAAAGGAAAAAACAAGATTGGAAAAAAAAAGACAAACCTGTCCAATCGCCAATATCTATTTCGGCTTCTAGTAGCACTCACAGCTTAGCGAGTCAAATGACTCAAATGTCAACGAAATCTGCTCATGTACGCTTGGACAGAGGTAACAAAGACCTATGCTAAAATTAAAAAATCTAGAAAAGAAAAGTTAAAATTACTCAATTATTTTCATTAATTAAAATAGGTACAAAAGGAAGAAAAGTTGTGATTGAAACGAATTACCTAGATTTATTAATTGGCAAAATAATTAACAACGCTTTTCAATATGATGTAAAATTTGAACCTGATAAGCCGAAACGTTTTCTGAGATTGGCATTTGAGGAATTTCGTAGAACAAATGTTCTTGTTGACGGAAGACCTGTTTTTCTAGCATTTGATGGTAAATCTATCGCATACAGTCCAATTCGGCTGCCTCAAAGTACAATATCAGCTGAGGTATATCACACTAAATTATAGCTTTGTAGCCCGTCTTTCATTAAACATATTATATTCTCTTAGGTAAAAGCAATTGAACCTGATAGCGGACAAGAAAAAGATTTCAAAGTGACACTAAAGGAAACAGAGAATTCAGAAATTGAATTGACTTCATTAAAAACGTAAATAGGAAATTTTTTTCTTTGTTTTTTCTGTTGTTTTTTTTTTTTTAATTTGAAATATTTTTCAGTTATCAAAATTCACGCATTTATGATAAACCAATGCGTGCTATACAGTGTTTAGATGTTGTATTACGTTCACCATGCTACGGTAGAACAACACAAGCTGGAAGATCGTTTTATACAGCACCGCCTAAACGAATTGATTTAAGAGATGGTTACGAATTATGGTATGGTCTATTTCAAGCTGCTGTACTTGGAGATACGCCATTATTAAATATCGATATATCTCATAAATCATTTCCTTCGAACAAATTTGTTATTGAAATAATATCAGAAATGCGTAATGTTAATCCTAATGCAGAGCTTGATCAAACTGCTCGTAGAAATTTAACTGCATTTTTGAAAGGATTAGATATTTATTATTTGCCACCAGATGGTGCTAATAAGAAACGTTATAAATTTAATGATTTAAAAGATTCAGCTGAAAGACAAACATTTGTAACTGGTGATAATAAAAAAATGACTGTTCAACAATATTTTCAAACAAAAAATCATGCACTTAGATATCCAAAAATGCCATGTTTACATGTTGGCAGTATTACACGTAATATATATTTACCAGCTGAATTATGTCAAGTTGTTCCTGGTCAAGTGTCAAATAAAAAAACTGCAACAAATCAAGTTCGTGAATTAATTCGCCATGCTGCAGTGAGTACTGTTGAACGTAAACAAAAAATAATGAATGCTTTTCAAAATTGTAGACATGGTGATGATCCAACAATAAGAGCATTTGGTGTTGGTATTGGTCGAGATTTTTTAAATGTTGATGCACGAATTATATCAGCACCACGACTCAAATATGGTAACGAAACTGAAATAAATACACGAAAAGGTTCTTGGAGAGCTGAAAATGTTAGCTTTTTACAACCATCAAGATTAATTAAATGGGCAATTTTATCAATAGATAGACAAATAAATGATTATGATATACGCAATCTCGGTACTGAAGTGAGTTTATTTAAATTGACTTTGGCAATATAGTTTTCACTTTATTTTTCATCTAATTTATTTTTAACATATTTGAAATTTAATGATAGTAATATGTAGTGATTTTTTTTTTAAAGATTTCGAAACTTGGTGCAAAATTAAATATGAATATTGAGAGAAATTATGAAATCGTGAAAGAATCAGATCCCAGAAATTTTGATCAAAAATTGAGTAATTTAAAGAAAATGCAATGCGAATTGGTATTTGTTATATTATCATTTTTTCCGGAATCCTATTATCAAATAAAGCAAGCAGCCGAAATACGTAATGGTATATTGACACAATGTATAAAATCTGAAACATTGAAAAGACGTTTTAATGCTAGCACAGTAAATAATATATTATTAAAAGTTAATGCAAAATTGAATGGCATAAATCATAAAGTAAATGATCAAAATAAAACTCCAATTATGAATGATGATAATGTTATGTTTTTGGGTGCGGATGTAACTCATCCATCACCAGAACAAAGAACAATACCAAGTGTTGTTGGTGTTGCTGCATCACATGATAAAACTGGTTTTCAATATAATATGAGATGGAGATTACAAGATCCAAAAAAAGAAATAATTGATGATATGGAAAATATATTAAAGGAACAATTAGAATTTTATAAATCAAAATGTCAAAGATATCCAAGTAAAATTATGTATTACAGAGATGGTGTTTCAGATGGTCAATTTGAATTTGTTAGAAGAACTGAATTAACAGCAATGGATCGTGCAATTCAAAATGTTTGTATACATATTAAAATACTGTTAAATTAATGTATAATATTTTAAATGAATCTTTTTTTTTTTTTTCTCTATATTCTATATATAGATTAAACCGAAACCAAAAATTACATGTATTGTCGTACAGAAAAGACATCATACCAGATTCTTTCCAAAACCTAATACTGGTGTCGGTGATGATGATCGATTTAAAAATGTACCACCTGGAACAATTGTTGATACAAAAATTACCCATCCAAATGAAAGTCAATTCTTTTTAGTTAGCCATGAATCAATACAAGGCACTGCAAAACCAACTAAATATTGTATAATACGTGATGATTCTGATTTAAATATTGATGATTTACAACAAATCACATTCAATTTATGTCATATGTTTGCACGATGCAATCGGTCAGTATCATATCCAGCTCCTGCTTATAATGCACATTTAGCAGCAGCTAGAGGAAAAGTTTATATTGAACAGTAAGTTCATTTTATAATTAGGAAGAAGAATTATATTTATTTTTTTATATATTTAATTATTATTATAATTTTTTTTTTTTTTTTATTATTACAGACGTAATCCTCTTAATATGAATAATTTAGACAGAGAATATCGAAGTCGTCAAATTAATGAATGCATCGTTAAAGGAAATCCGATGTTTTTCGTTTAAATTATTTATCATTTTCTTTCATAATTATTAAAAATATCCTCTGTTTTACACATTATGTGCATATTCAAAAAAAAAAAAAAAAAAAAAATAATTATGTATCGCTTTTTTGTACATTTTGTGAGTACATATTAGTATGTGCATTTTTTCTGTTTTGTTTATTTTCATTTAATTTTCAAATCATTTTTATATCTAATCTAATATATTATGGAAACAGATTGGGCAGCACTTCATTTAACTAACTGTACTTTATAACAAATATAGTGTGTCTACATGGTATAGTAGAAAATATTTAGAAAAAATTAAAAAAAAAAAATGTAGCACTAAATATTCATATTTTGTATCTAATTTGATTTTTTTTTTTTTTTTTTTTTTGTTTGCAATAAAATAATTTTCTTATAGCAATTTTATGAATTATCATTCATTTTATTTTATATTGTTCTCTTATTTAAATATAAATTCAATTTGTATGCATATAATACAATAAAAATGTTGTTAACCGAAACCAAAACTTCCTGTACTTTCAAAAAGTCCACCTGGTCGTCTACTAGTAGCAACACCACCACCACCACTAAGTATACTACCAAGACCATTATTGATTCTAGTATTTTTATTATTTGAAACATTACCATATACATTATTATTATTGTTATTATTATTTCTTTTTTTTTCATTTCCTCCAATTCCCATTAATACACCACCATTACCTAAACCTAATTGATTCGTTAATGTATTTGTGGCATTATTAAGAACATTATTTAATAAACCAAAACTATTTAATAATCCTTGACATGTTGTTGATTGTATTGCTTCGATTGGAGCACCCCATAATGATAATTCACAAAAACGAAAATTATCATTTAATTCGATTTCATTTGTTATTTTTATGAATGGTGTACCTTTTCCAGTAAATTTTTTAAAAATACTATTATCGATATTATCAAAAAATTTTTCATTTCCATCACTATCGTCACCTTCACCTCCAATACCACCGCCACCACCAACAGCATCATTTCCACCGAATTCATTAAATATATTAATTTGTGAAAATTTTTTTAATAATGTAATAAAATTAATTCGAACTTGTATATCTTCATCATTTTTTAATTGTTTATTATTAATTGGTCTACCATAAATATCATTAATATTAAATAAATATCCTAATTCATCACCATGTCCAGTTAAATTTTTATTTGGTTTATTCGATACAATTGGTAGACCATTTAATATATTATAACCAGTCGGTATTGATGGATCTGTACTTTTATGTTCAAAACTATAAAGATATGATGGTGCATAATGTCCCCATAATTCTGCTGATAATACAGCTGGTAAATTGAATAATATATCTGTTGTTGTTTCAGTTAACTAAGAAGAGAATGAGAGAGAGAGAGGGAGAAAAATACATAAAATACTCGTATAAATGTTATGAAAGTAAGAATTGTATGAGTTTCAAAACGTTTTAAATGCCGTCTCGATTCAAAAGTTTAAAACAAAATTTCAAAACGTTAAAACTGAAAATGATGACATTAAAGTTTTAAAATGTAATATGAAAGTATTTTAACGTATTGTGAATTTTTCTTCTATTTTGTGTATCAGATCAATATCATTATTATACATATAAAACGTTTTGGTATCGAAATTGTTAGTAATACTATGGTATCTCACAATCACAACAAATTTTGTTTTTAACGTTTTGAAACTCATCCATAATAATAATGAAAAAATATTAAATTAATAATATTAAAATAAATTTTCACCTTTGCCAATACTTGTTCTGGTTCTAAATTTTTTGGTATTTTTAATAAATCATTTATACCGATACCATTATCACCGATTATATCATTTATACCAGGTAATATTGGTTTTAATAATTCTCCAGTTTTTTTATCAATTTTTAAAAAATTTTTTAATTCATTAATATTACCAAGTAAAGATTTTAAAAATTTTTCAATATCACCCCATATTTTTGATATTGTATTTAATGCAATACCATTACCAGTTTCATGTTTTGTAACACCAATTAATAATGGAATTTTAATAAATTTACCATCTTTTATAATATCATTTGGTTTTGATGTTAAAAAACCAGGTAATGCACGTTGATCATTTTCAACTTCAACATGTGGATTAAAACCAATATTACCGGCAATACCTTTTACCATTGCACGTCCCTGTAAGCGTTCCGTTTGAATTTCACTATCTCTTAAAATTATATCTTCAATTGATTTCTGGTGTAGAAAAAAAAAAACAATAATTTGTACATTATAAGTAAATTGAAAAAAAAATAAAATAAAATAAAAATAAATTGCGATTGTTTTTTTTTTACCTTTCTCATGCATTTAATTATTTCAGTTTCATTTGTTGTCGAACATTCATTGATCGCTGCAATTTCTTGCACTGATTGTACTGGATCTGTATCGGTAGCATATTGTGATAATGCTGATCCAGACATTGAAACAACACCATTGATTTGTGTACCACCTAAAAAAAAAAAATTATAACAAATTATATTAAAAACAAAAAACCCAAAAAAAAATAAAAAGTAGAAAATATTTTCTAGATTTTGATTTACCGCTTCTTGGCATTTTTGACATCGATAAATACATAGCACTAGCAGCACCAGAACCATGTCCAATCACTTTTATTTGCTTTGGATTACCACCAAAAAATGATATATATTCAGTTACCCAACGTAATGCAACTGTCATATCTAGCATAGCTAAATTTCCACTAAAATCTTTTGTACCCTCCCCTAATACACCCAATGTACCCAGACGATATTGTACCGGAACAAATATAATACCTTGTTGTGCTAATGGTTCAGCATCATATTGTGATGCAGAACCATATCTAAAACCACCTGGATGTATCCAAACATAAACTGGTAAACCGGTTGTTTCATCTGGCATTTGTGGTGTATAAATATTCAATAATAAACAATCTTCTTTTCCATGTAAAATTTGTGGATTATTTGGATCCGGTTGTGGGCATGGTGGTCCATTAATTGTTGCATTTATATTACCTTGCGGACGACGATAACGTGGACGTGTAAATCGATTATTACCGATCGGTGGATCTGCATAATGTATACCAAGAAAAGTATATATTCCGGTACGATTATTACGATAACCTTCGATACGCGAATAACGATCATATAATCGAATGAATACGACTGGATCATCTGGTGGTGGTTTTGCGGCTGGACGACCACCGACAATACGTTTAACTCGATGATTACAAGATATCTCTTGTATTGATATCATTTGAAAATAAATTATTGTGAAAATTATTAAAAAATTTCCAATATTAATGGATGATGATGGCAATAAATACATTTTATTGAAACTATTATTCTCGCACTGGCTCTAATTATGGAACGTTTTTAACTAAATTATCAAAGAAATTTGGTAAATTATTTCAGAGTTGGTTGGGAAAAAAAAAATAACATTTTACAGGAAGTCACTTTATCAGTGATTTTATAAATTTGCAGTGACTATGAATGAATTAATAATAAAATAATGAAAAAAATGTTCTCTATGTTATACATTTTATCCAAAGAAGTATTTTTATAAAATTTAAATTAATACAGGGCGAGCGTATAATTACTAAAAATTAGTAAATTATAAATTTCTCAAAATTTGCTTTTTTGTGGTCACTAGTCTGATGTTCAAGGGCGTGAATATTGAATGCACAGAGGGCAGAGTCTCAACATATTTGAGCTCCCTAGCGCCTAGCCCCATGGAGTATGTAGTTTCAGGGTAGGCAACGCATTTCAGGTATCATGATGACAAATGAACCTGTTCAATCAAGTCATCGCTCATCGGTGATTTCAAACCCAAGTCTTTTGAGAAAGATTTCTGATATCGAAAAGTTTAGCTAAACTAAAAGAAAGCTATATAGTCATGTGACCATATAGTAGAGATAACCCTAAGCACCCTAAGTTAATGGGAATAAAACCAAAAAGGGAGAAAAAATACATCCATGAAAGTGCAATGAGATTATAGACTCGATATACACACCTTGTGGAAGTATAAAAAAAATAACTTTAAAGATATGATTTGATATAAAAATAAAGAATTTATACAATATTATTCGCATACATGCATAAAACTTTGCATTATTTATCTTTTATGCAATATTAAAAAAAAAATTTTTTTTTTGACTTATCGCTAGAAAGTAAGCTTTATCCCACATTTTAAATTTTAAAAACGCATACGAAAATTATTAAGTATATAAAGAAAATATAAAAAATAAAATACGAACAGAATATTTAATGAAATTTTGATAATTTTAATTTTAATTATGAAAATAGTACAATTTAATAGATAAATATTTAAAATAATATATGTACATATGTACATAGCCGCTTCTTCTTTAGGTTGAAATTGCTTACTAAAACCGGACGCCAAATCTTGGGGACACGAATAAGGACAAAATGAAAGTCACGTATCCGTTTTTAGAAAAATAATTTTACACATATAACATACTAATCCATTATAAAAAAAACCATTCAGTACTAAAAGAACAATTCAACTATCTTACTGAACCACTGACATTAATATAATTTTTTTCTTAATTATTAAGCCACCAATATTTTAATTTATCTCCCGTATCCAACTCGCGATCACGCCCGATGGACATTTACGGCAACCCAAAATAACATCAAAATACAACTATTACACTAACTCTGAAAGTTATGTTACGAAAAGAACCTTACTTGTTCAAAATCAATTTCTATCTACACTACCATAACAAAATATTCAACATCACACCTCGCATTGATTTTGTTAGTCATCCATTCTATTCACTCATTCATATTGCCTATGTCCCGTGATCGCGAGAAGGATATATCATATATACCTCAATACTTTATCCTTTTTAAACCATATTACAACCAGGCGGGATTTCCTGGTATTTCTTATATTTATCGCACCATCTGTGCCTTTCTTTGATCGATCCTAACTTAAACGATTCGGAGGTATTTTCCAAATCCTCATTTAACATTGTCGGTACCTTTTTCTATTTATCCTTTCCTCTTACTGAATTCCTTATACTAGCAATAACCCATAGTGTCATAAACATTTAGACGACAGAACATAATTCTGCCTCTGTATGTCATATACACTTCGTTTATTACTTTTCTTCTGAATTCATTATCCTAGCAATATCCCATAGTGTCATAAACATTTAGACGACAGAACATAATTCTGCCTCTGTATGTCATATACACTTCGTTTATTACTTTTCTTCTGAATTCCTTATCCTAGCAATAACCCATAGTATCATAAACATTTAGACGACAGAACATAATTCTGCCTCTGTATGTCATATACACTTTGTTTATTACTTTTCTTCTGAATTCCTTATCCTAGCAATAACCCATAGTATCATAAACATTTAGACGACAGAACATAATTCTGCCTCTGTATGTCATATACACTTTGTTTATTACTTTTCTTCTCTTATTTAAATATAGTTCATACTATCTTCAATGCATTAAAACTTAACCAGCGGTTAAGATCAATCATTGAAGAATTTATTCGTTTAATGTCGAATCTATTACAACTCGGCCAACCACTCTAACACTGTCCTCAGTGTCGTTGTATTTTTCTTTTATTAGTTCATTTCAACTTATGATGATTCATGTGTTACTTTGTTTTACTCACTTTAATATCTTATCATATTATCATCTTATTCTATCATTCTAATTTTATTGTATCCTGCATGTTTCCTTATTGTTCTTCTTCATCTTCTTCTTCAAAATCAAAATTAGCTTCTTCTAAACTGAACCATGGCTTCAGATGGTCTGCAGAATGTATGGACTCGTAAGGTTTCTGTGTCAACTGAATTGTGTCCGGATCTGTAACCAAATACCTATCATTTCCAACTTTATTTCTAATTTGATAAGGTCCCTTGTAACGCGGCTGTATCTTCTTTGATTGTCCTGTAGCATTAGGTTCCTTTCTGATCATCACTAACTGCCCAACCTCGAACTGAATAGGTGAACTTTTCGTACTATTATGCTTCAGGGCTTGTTTTGCTTGGTTCGCCTTTATACGTTTTAATGCGTTTGATCTTACTTCAGACAAAGGTAACTCTTCCTCTTCATCTTTCCTACATTCACTATGTAAGGCAAGAATTAGTTTGTTTTTCAATATGTTTCGCGGTTGGTAACTCATTAACAGCTCTTGTGGTGTTTGTTTAGTAGTGCTGTGTTTCATACTATTCAGTGCCCATTGTATTGCCGACAAATTTTTATCCCAATCTTTCCCGTCCTCTAACGTTGACATTGAACTTATTGCCGCTTTCACTGTTCTAAAATATCTCTCGATTTGTCCGTTTGCCCTTGGAGTTTTAACAGCAGTTTTTATATGCTTGACCATATTTTCTTCACAATATTTCTCGAAGTCTTTAGCAGTAAACGCTGATCCCCTATCGGTAATAAGTTTGGTGGGCATACCAAAATATTGAGTAATTTCCTCTAACAAGAGTATGACAGATTTTGTGGAAGTAGTTTTAACTGCTTTTAACACTACAAATTTGGTGAATGAATCAACTAAACCGATAACGTACTCTTTCCCTTGTTTACTTTTCGGAAAGGGGCCTAAATGGTCTAAATGAACAGCATAAAACGGTACTGGCTGTCGTTCTGGTTCATATAATGTATATCTATTTTCATTATCGCTTCGCTTATTATAAGCACATTCGATGCATGACTTGAGATACTTTTTAACATTTTGAGACATGTTAGAGAACCAAAATGTTTTGCGAATATTGTTTAAGGTCTTTTGTAGCCCACAATGACCCATGTCGTCATGAGCAGCCTTAATAATTCTCCAACGTACTCCACTTGGCACCGCAAATTTCTCTCCTGAATCGGTTTTTTTGTATACTCTGTTGTCTTTTAAAACGAAATTATTTTTGATAACGTAGTTTTCGGTATGATCTATCAAGGATCCGTCTAACACTTTTCTTATTTCATCTAGTTTAGAGTCTTGAGTTTGCAAAGTTGAAATCCAATCTTCTAATTCCATGCCTACTACTAATACTTTATTTGCAACTGTCTCAGCTTCTTTTTCCGGTTCATGCGGCATGCGACTCAGAGCATCAGCATGACCTAGTTTAGTACCAGGACGGTACTCCATTTCGAAGTCAAATTCCAAAATTCGCAACCACCACCTAGCAATTCGTGGAATTATGTCTCTTTTCTCTTGTGTCATTTTTAGTGAAGAACAATCTGTAATTATTTTGAAATGTTTGTTTAATAAGTAGAATTTGAAACGGTCTAAGCTTTCGACTACAGCTAAAGCTTCCAATTCATAGCTGTGGTATTTTTGTTCGTTACTTGTTGTCGATCTACTAAAATAGCTCACAGGCTTCAAAACACCACTCTCTTCACGTTGCATAAGAATGCCTGCTATTCCTCTGCTACTTGCATCTGTGTGGAGTTCATGTTCTTTATTGACATCATATATCGTAAGTAGTGGTTTTTGGGACAGTTTTTCCTTTAAAGTCTGGAATGCTTTTTCTTGCGTTTCGGTCCACATAAATTCTTCACTTTTCTTTAATAATTTATTAAGGGGCAACGCCACTTGAGCGAAATCTTTCACAAATCTTCTAAAATACCCTGCTAAGCCTAAAAATTGCCTAACTTCTTTAACATTTTCTGGTCGTTTATATTGCTCGATTGCTGCTGTCTTTGCTTCGCCAGGTTTTATTCCTTGAGCAGATACTTCATGTCCAAGAAATTGAATATTATTTTGGAAAAATATACATTTTTCATGCTTCAACGTAAGTCCTGCTTCCTGTAGTATTTTTAAAAACGATTCTAATACTTCCAAATTTTCTTCTACTGTCGACGTTGCGATGAGAATATCGTCCATGTATACGACTATTTTGTCGCTTTTAATAGGCTCTAAAATTCTCGACATCATTCGCATGAAAACAGCTGGGGAATTCGTCAACCCAAAGGGCATTCTTGTGAACTCATACTGTCCGTTCGGAGTTACAAATGATGTAAGGTATCTTGATTTTTCAGAAACCTTAATTTGATAATACCCACTAAGAAGGTCGAGTGTTGTAAATATTTTTTTATTTGATAATGAATTAAGAGTTTCCTCTATGTTAGGGACAGGGAAGGCTTCACGTTTCGTTATCGCGTTTAATTGTCTATAATCGACACACATTCTATGTTCGTTATTTTTCTTTTTCACTAGTAACACCGGACTCGCGAATTCTGACACGGAGGGTTGAATCACGTTTAAATCTAGAAGTTCTTTAACCGTATTGTCTAAAACGGGTTTTAATGCATATGGCACTTTATAGGGTCGATATTTCACTATTTTATTTTCTTTTAACTCTATATTCATTTCAATTATTTCAGTTTTACCTAATTCATCAAGGGTTAATGCAAAACATTTACGGTATCTATTAATTAATGTTATTAGTTTATCTTTAATTTGTTTTGAAATTTGAATTTTTATATTCACTTGTTCAATATCAATGACTTTTAATGATTTTATTATGTGAACTGATTTTTCAGATTCTTTCATTTCGATTTCGTTATCTTTTTCTAACTTGAAGGTACCTAAACGTTTAATAATCTTTAGGCCTGGTCGATCCATGAAATTTTTACCAATTATCAATGGTACAATTTGAACATGATCTTCAACAACCATTATATCAATTGCAAAGGCAAAATCATCGACTTTTAAAATCTTATTAACTTTCCCTATAACCTTATTTTTGCTTCCACCAAATCCGTACAATACTACATCCGATGGCTCAAGATTATACTTTAGACGTATGGCTTCTGATTCTTTGAGTATGGTACATTCGCTTCCCAAATCAAGAAAAGCTATCAGAGGTTCACTTCCTAGAAAAACGATCTTATAGTATTCGTTATCCAAATAACTATCATTGGATTCGATCTTTTTAACAGTTTGAGTTTTGCAAGCACGAGCAAGATGTTCAGTTGAATTACACTTAAAACATTTTTGGACTTTTTTAACGGGACACGTATTAGCAAAATGACCTACTTGGTCACATCTGAAACAGCGTTTTTCCTTTCTGGCATCCTTTTTATAGTTTTGATTCTGTACTTCTTCCCTTGTATTCTTATATGGATGGTATTTTCTTCCTTGTCTATCATATTGATGACGACTGATGCTATTTTTTAAATGTTGCTCTTTCTTATACATTCGTCCTAACAGTTCATTACTTTTTCTTTCTGTTTCAGAAATTTCTTCACAACGTTTTATGTGAAGCAATAATTCATTTAAACTTAAATTATTACAGCTCATTGACATTAGAACTGTGGACAAATTTGAATTACTAATGTTCGAAATTATATGTTTAATTATCGAACTCTCTGGTAAATCAATTTTCTTTCCCAGAGATACCATATCATAGAAATAACTTTCTATGCATTCATCATTACGACGTTTTCTCGTCATAATCTGAAGTAAAACAGTGGAGGTGTCAATGTAATTAGGAAAAGATTGGGTCAGTTGTGATTTAAATTGATTCCATTCTACTATCTCTCTTTGTTTCCCCACATACCACATTGCTGCTGCACCACTTAACCTTGATGATGCATAAAATAGAACCAAACGTTCATCCCACATATAAATTTTCCTTAATGTTTCAATATTTTCCAACCATGCAGTCGCGCTTAGATTAAAATTTTCGGGATTAAATTCTGGCAATATAGACTTTATTTCATGGAGCCCAAATCTTACACAAGGTTCCAACTCTGGGGACTCTATTGAGGTAGCTGAACGGGAGTTCTGATTTTCTAACAAACTCTTCTCTAATTCAGCATTTTGATTTCTTAGAATGTGAATCTGTTTTTCTAACTCTATTAATCTTAGTTCACCACTTACCTCGTCGACAGCTTTTGGTTTTACCTGTCTTTTCCTTTTCCTACTTTGACCGTCAGCTTTATCTTGTGGTTCCATGGTGTTTTATTAGATTTGCACTTTTTTTTTTTTGGCTACACATGTACATTAATATACTTTATATAATTAAGAAATTACGTATGTCACTTTTTTTTGATTATTAGGCAATATAGATTTGATATTGATATTTTGATATTTTGATAATATATATATATTATTCACTATGAATTAGGGTAACCTAATTCTAACTGTTCTAGTTAAATACTAAAAATAAATTTCCTAACTGATCAGTGGTACATCCACTATAACACAGAACAATAAAATGTCACTTAACAACTTTTTTTCCACTTTTATTTTTCGCTTTTTTTTTTTTCCTTCTATACCTTACACTTCTTTTTTTTTTTTTTTTTTTTTTAACTATCTCTTACACTCTTCTTATGTTAACACTAAAATGCACCATGTATCTAATTGTCGGTTGAGCACACAATATAGATTGTATTTGAACAATTACAAAAAATAATTTCAACTTTAATAAATTAATCGAGTTTTTTTTTTTTTTTTTGCTTCGCGATATAAAGGCCTACGCACGATTCATGACCCCACACCTGAATTATAACATACTAATCCATTATAAAAAAAACCATTCAGTACTAAAAGAACAATTCAACTATCTTACTGAACCACTGACATTAATATAATTTTTTTCTTAATTATTAAGCCACCAATATTTTAATTTATCTCCCGTATCCAACTCGCGATCACGCCCGATGGACATTTACGGCAACCCAAAATAACATCAAAATACAACTATTACACTAACTCTGAAAGTTATGTTACGAAAAGAACCTTACTTGTTCAAAATCAATTTCTATCTACACTACCATAACAAAATATTCAACATCACACCTCGCATTGATTTTGTTAGTCATCCATTCTATTCACTCATTCATATTGCCTATGTCCCGTGATCGCGAGAAGGATATATCATATATACCTCAATACTTTATCCTTTTTAAACCATATTACAACCAGGCGGGATTTCCTGGTATTTCTTATATTTATCGCACCATCTGTGCCTTTCTTTGATCGATCCTAACTTAAACGATTCGGAGGTATTTTCCAAATCCTCATTTAACATTGTCGGTACCTTTTTCTATTTATCCTTTCCTCTTACTGAATTCCTTATACTAGCAATAACCCATAGTGTCATAAACATTTAGACGACAGAACATAATTCTGCCTCTGTATGTCATATACACTTCGTTTATTACTTTTCTTCTGAATTCATTATCCTAGCAATATCCCATAGTGTCATAAACATTTAGACGACAGAACATAATTCTGCCTCTGTATGTCATATACACTTCGTTTATTACTTTTCTTCTGAATTCCTTATCCTAGCAATAACCCATAGTATCATAAACATTTAGACGACAGAACATAATTCTGCCTCTGTATGTCATATACACTTTGTTTATTACTTTTCTTCTGAATTCCTTATCCTAGCAATAACCCATAGTATCATAAACATTTAGACGACAGAACATAATTCTGCCTCTGTATGTCATATACACTTTGTTTATTACTTTTCTTCTCTTATTTAAATATAGTTCATACTATCTTCAATGCATTAAAACTTAACCAGCGGTTAAGATCAATCATTGAAGAATTTATTCGTTTAATGTCGAATCTATTACACACATCACAGTAAACAAAAATATTATCTGCGAAAATTTCTTCTTAAAAACATACTCAAGAGTTGTATATACCATTTTTGTTTACAAATAAAAATATAGGTTAACACATATTTATGGGTTTTTCTTGTATACACGGATCTAGTTTCTAAAATAGAGGGCAAAAATTTTAAAAGTGCACCGGGTGTCCAAGAGGATAAAACCGACGCTGTATATAAATGTATTTGAAAATTTTGGAAAGTGAAGAATTTTCAATGTTTGGTGAAGAAAAAAAATATTTTTATATAATTGTTGTTGTATGTTGTTATCTCGGGTCTGTGGTCTGCTCTTTTGTCTTTTCTCGTTCTAAGCTTTCATTCTGTGGTGCATTGTCGGATTTTCAAGATTCTGTATCTTCCAGCAACGTCATAATTGTGCGAAACTATGTAACTTGTGGTCGCATACGGAAAGGAAAAGCCAGTTTTATTATTACCAGACGGTCTTCGTTTTATGTGCCCATAAGATCGTAGTCGCTTTCTAAATAACATTTTCAGTTATCGGTGCTATTTTCATACTTGCAAAACAAAAAAATTCATTTTTTTTACATTGTTTTTTATTAATTGAATATCGTATTTTTATTGCAATTTCACAATTTTTAATTTGTTTTTTTTTTTTTTGCATTTGTATTACATAGTTGCATACAATATTAGTCAATAATTTTATATATTCAATTTACTACTTAAAAATTATAATAAAAAAAAAAAATAGAAATTTATTGTGTACCTAATCTATCCCCATTTGAGGATTGACTTTTATAAAACAACAAGTGCACTTGAAATTGCAATCTTTCTATTTTACCACGTCGTACGTTTATCATATACAATTGTATGTTGTGTCATTTTTTTTTTTATTATTATTTTATTATTATGCTACATTTAATTAATTCATATATTGCTTCTATAATATCATTTTTATTATTTAAAAGAAATTTAAATTTGCCCTTTTCGATGATGGTGTTGAACAGCATCTCATTGGTGATGAATTATTTTTTACTGTTCCTTTTATTGTTTGTGGTAATTGTAATCGTAAATCATCATTATTAATTGCCGATACATCTGTCATTGATATATCAGCAGCTGATAATAAAATATTATTTTGATCAAATTGTATGCTATTAAATTTATTATTATTATCATTATTTATATCAAAACCACAACGTATTTTTAAATCATTTGTAAATTTTGATTCATCAACTTGTGTTGATTGTGTGATTTCATTAAAACCGCTATCAGTTGAATAGCAACATTTTGATGATTTTTGACTAAACTCATTATAATCTATGATGGGTATAATTTGATTATTTTCTTTTAGATTTTCTTTATTATTTTGTTCATTATTTTGATTATTATCATTATATTTGTAATCATTATTATCATTAGCAATATTATTTTTATTTATTTTATCATTATCATTATCATTATCATCATCCTTATCATCCTTATCATCATCATCATAGTCATTATCATTATTATCGTCAACACAATGATACGAGAACGAATGTGAAAGATTTTTTCTACTTGGATGACGTCTTTTAATCGGTGTTTCTGGATGATATTGTTGTGATGTTGATAACAATGATGGCGATGATGATGATGTTGATAATTGTGATCCAATTATAATATTATCATTATCATTATTTGTTAAATCTAATATCATTGATGATGATAATATGCTAACTTGCATAATTTCATCATTATTATCATTTGCATTTTCAATTTCGGTAAATGATTTTGATTTTAGAGTTTTATTATTTATGCCATCATGATGCTGATGCTGCTGTTGCTGATTATTTTGTTCAATTTCATTATTAAAACTTATATCAATTGACATATTTGTTGGTAATGTTATATCATTTACATCATCTTTAACTGTTTTATAAAGAGATTGATCTGATGATGATGTTGTTAATAATAATGGTGACGATACAAATGCAGTTTTACGGGATTGATTGCATAAAGATGATGTTGATGATGGTGTTGATAACGATGTTGATGGTGATCCTAATTTTGATATCGGTGATATTGTACAAATTGATACATCATTAACATTACCAGAAGTTTTTGTTTTTAATGGTTCAATATCCTAAAAAAAAAAAGAAAAATAAATAAATAAATAAATAATTCTTAGATATACAAAATAATAATAGTAATCAAACCAATTGCGGTGTTTTTGTTGGTGTCGATATTATACTATCGCATTTTATCAATAATGATTTTTCTGGTGTTATTATATCAATAATCACATTATCGTCATCATTATGATGATTTTTTATTGGACTAATCATTGAACTATCAAATAATTTTCTAGATACTTCTCGTGAAGAATCAGAATCTGATTGATTGTTACGGCTATTATTGCAATCTACTATAACTACAGATTCATCAAATATAATTCCATCATTACTATTATTATTATTATTTTCATTTTCAGTTTCTGTTTCGTTTTTTGTATTCGAAATTAAATATTTTTTTAAAATTTTTTCAACTTCCTTTGGTAATTTCGGTGGGAATGATAGCATTGTTTGTGTAATTACATTACGAGATCTTTTCTTATATGATGACACTAATGATGATGTTGATGATGATGATGATGTTGATGCTAATGCTGATATTGATGTTGCTGATGATGTCATTAATACAGATGATTTAATTGATTTTGTTGTTGATGATGTTAAAATTTTATTATTTTGTTCATTTAATATAATTTTACGATTACGATTACGTAATGATGGACATTCAATTGGACTAGGTACAATTAATTGCTCTTTAAAATATGAACGAATTGCAGCTTGTGCCTTGGCCTCAAATTCTGGATCTGGACTATTTTCAAATTGTGTTTCATGTGGTTCAACGTTAGCTGGTTTCAATGATGATACATCTTCGATTGTCCATTCAAATTGCGATGATGAATCATTCTTTTTTGGTGTGCTAGGTGGTTTAAATAATGATGGACTATATATGTAAATTAGAAAAAAAAAATTAAAATGATTAGAAACAATTAAATATGCATATAACACACCATTACCATCATATCATATATATTAATCTTTATTAAATGATTCTAAACAAAAAAAAATACTAAATTTTATAGATTTTTTATACTAACCTACATATTAGTGGTAAATGTAAACGATCTGTTAGAGCATGTTCAAATGGATTAATGACTTTTTTAAATCTTGTTGACGGTGGTGTATTAATGAATGGCAATAAATGAAATGATCCAGCAGTTGTAGTTGGCCTTCTACTAGTTGATAATGTTGATGAGTTTGATGATGGATTAAATTGATATGATGATTGAAAATTTAATGGTGAATTACTATTACTATTTATATTCATCAAATTTCTATTATTATTATTATTTAATGATGTTGAATTCAATTTTTGTGGAGTATAATATTCTGAGCTATTCATATTTATTATATATAGATATGTATATGTAGATATTTATTAAAAAATTGAATAAAAATAATACAAAAAAATATATCTTTATTTAGATATAATAATAAATTTTTATAATTGTAAAAAAAATTCTATCACAGAAATAAAAGAATATGATTAAATTGAAAAATTCTTAAAACACATCTCACACATTCGATCCGAAACAAATCAGTTAATATTAAAAATCAAAAAATTGAATTTAAACAGCTGAACTAAAAACCGTTTTTCATTGTTTTTATATGAGTATTTTCTTATCAGCAGCAGTCAGCATAAAAGAAAAGAATCCGTTTAAGGTATAGTATTACCATACCGAAAAGATTATTTATTAATATTTTGACATTTCAATTTTTTTTTTTGAAAATTTTCACTGAATTTATAAAAATATTGAATTTTAAGAGAAATAGAAAACAAATTGAAATTTATGAATGTGAATTTTATCGAAGTTTTTTTTAGAATTTAATTTTTTCATTTTTAGCTAAAATGTTTTTGTCAAGCGTCAGTTATTTTCCATTTATATTTTTTATTTATTTCAAAAATATTCCGAATGCATTCTTTTTGTTTCTAATCTACCTTTTAGTATGGTGTAAAAAGAAGATGAAATGTATAGAATTAAGAATTAATCTTTCTTTTTGTTATGCTATTTTTGGAATTGTGAATGTGAACTTTAATTGACAAGAAAGAGTAGGTAGCTATTTTAATTTCAAACACTTGTATACATTTTTGTCTTCTTATTCATTATAATATTTTGTTTTTTTCGCTGAGCCATGAGCGTACGTTCTACTACGTTTTTCTACTTTTTCTCTAGAATGAATAAAGAAAATATACCATAGGTATACCGTATTTCTGAAATTTCTGTATTCTCTATATTTATTTAACTCTGGCTAGACTTTAGATAATAATGATAATGAAATGATATCAACTTCAGATTATTTACAATTTTATAATAACAAAAACAAGCATAACCTCAAATGAATTTTTGAAGTTTGATTTTGGCATATTGTATTGGTGTATTTGTTGTTTTAACATTTTTTCATCACCATACAAACCAAACTTTGATAATTTCAGCCTCAGGTTACAGGTTCCAGCAAACAAAACAAACTAAAACTAATAAATCAATTAAAAACACAAACAAAATTTGATTTTTGTTTTAAATACTATTAATTTATAGAAAATAAAATAAAAAGGAAGGATGATATCAAATTCAAATAATACTGGTATTCCAGATAAAGCATGGCAACCTCATTTTGTATCATTTGATACATCGTAAGTTGACAAAAATAATAAAATTAAAAAATAAATTTATAGTGGTAAAGATAAATGAACTTTTTGTTTTTAGAATGGGAGAAATCACAATTGAATTATATTGGAAACATGCACCGAATACTTGTAGAAATTTTGCAGAACTAACACGTCGTGGTTATTATAATAATACAATATTTCATCGGATTATAAAAGATTTTATGATACAAGGTGGTGATCCGACTGGTACTGGTCGCGGTGGACAATCAATTTATGGGCAAACATTTGCTGATGAAATACATCCAGATTTAAAACATACCGGTGCCGGTATATTATCGATGGCAAATTCTGGTCCAGATACAAATGGTTCACAATTTTTTATAACATTAGCGCCAACACAATGGCTTGATGGTAAACATACAATATTTGGACGAATATATTCTGGTATGCAAATTGTTAAACGTATCGGTATGGTTGAATGTGATAAAAATGATAGGCCAGTAGAAAATGTTAAAATTATAAAAGGAAAAATAGAAAAATTTTAAAAAAACAAAAGAAATTGTAATTTGATTTTTGATTTCATATTGATTTAATTAAGCTAGAAACTTTGAAGGCTCTAAAACGCTAAAACTCAAGTTGGACTGAAGACTGAACCATTTATATTCAAAAACAAAAAGTCATCCTAAAAAACCTAATCCTAATCTTAAAAGCAAAAGATAAAAAGATAACCTTATTTTATCAAATGTTTTGTTTGAAACTGACTGATTTGGTTAGCTTTGGTTTCGATATTTTTTCTCCACACAATATTTGACGGTAAATTTTTGACATTTAAACAAAAGAGCGCGAACATGAACACTACACAAAACACAACTCACAAGCTACTTTCATTTACATTAGAAAGAAAAAATAAGAATTTATTTGGTTGATCAAGATAAATTAGTACAAGAAAAATTAATTTTTAATTTCTTTTTTTTAAAATTATTTATTCAAATATTTTTAATAAACATAACATCATATTCGAAAAAGAAAAATAATGGATCTAAAAGATTTAGATTTGAATACATTTCGTTTAAATGAATCATTGTATTTGGAACAATTAAAAAATCCAAAAAATTGGAATAATATACCATTATTGAATTACATACAATCGGATAATTTAAAAGATTTACATTTAGTTAGATTTCGTGGTATGATACAGGATATGTTTAATCCAGAAATATATTTGGAACAATATGAAGTAATAGAAAAGCAACAAGAACACAATAATGATCATGATGATAATCTTCCTCAACATTCTCATATTCAAAATGGAAAATATCGTGATGGTCTTTTATTAAAATCAAATGAAGTAGTAAATTATGATTCAACATCTAATGTATTCGGTGAAAGACGTACAATATTTGCAATATCAATACCTGGTTTAAATAAATGGGCAATTGATATTGAAAATAATAATCAAATTACAAATAGAAAAATACAAAATGATTCATGCTCATCATCATCATCATCATCATCAACATCATCTTTATCAAATAAAGGTGGACAGAAACGATTAATAAATGAAAATTTTGGAGGAGAAATTGAAGAAGATGTTATGAATATTAATAAACAATTATCATCGGTAGTATTGACAAATAATAAAAAAATTTGTACAGATGAAGTAAAATTAAAAAATAATAATAATAAAAATTTCTTATCATCTGAATATTTATTAAATTCACCAATAAATGAACGTCCAAGTAAAGCATGCATGATTAAATTATATAAAGATTTTGATAAATTTAAATTAAATTCGATTATTGATTGTATTGGATTTTTATCAGTTGATCCATCATTAGATGGTAGTAATATGTTATCAGCAACAGATGATATAAATGATGATGATTTTATGAATATTAATGAAATTCATGCAGCAAATCCACCACCATCATTAATACCAAGACTACATGCGATCGTTATTAATGAAATGAAATATGTAAATCCCGTATTAGATATGATGGATTCAATTGAAAATTGTAAGTAAATTTCAAATATAATTTGTTGGTTTCTTTACATTATATTTTTAGATTTCTTACCTTACTACACATTTCTTTATTTTTGTTTTGTTTTTCTTTTATAGTTACAGATGAAAGTGTTAATTTCGAAGTAGTACGAAATGATTTAAAATTAGTACTAACACAATGTTTATTTGGTGATGATCTTGCTGCTGATTATTTATTATCACATTTAATTTCGAATATGTACGTAGCTATATATGTTCGAATAGGTTTTTTAAAAACAAAAATGTACTATTATTTATAACATAAAAGGTATATATATATATATTTTTCTCTAAATAATTTCCAGTTATGTAAGAACTGATTTTCAAACACTCGGTCAGGCAACATTAAATATATCGAATATACCATCGACAGATATATTACCAGAATATACAATAAAATTATATGAAATATTAGAATCATTATTACCAGTAAGTCATTATTTTCCGATGACATTGGATAATATGAATACCACACAATTTGTTCCAAAGTAAGTTTTATGCATTTAATTCTTTTTTTTTTTTTTTTGTTCTTTTTTAAAGAGAAAAAATAAAATGTAAAAAAAAAAAAACAAAAAATAATTTATTTTACAGAAAAAATTATATAACGGATCGTTTAACAAGTGGTCTATTACAATTAGCACCTCATACACATTTAATATTGGATGAAACAAAATTACAAGCTGGCAAATTAGAAACAAATGGTGTATTAGGTGTAAAAAGTTTATCGCATTTAATTAAAAATCAACAAATAAAATATAATTTTGAATTTTATGAAATCGATTTTAATACAAATATACCAATATTGATATTAAGTCAGGGTAAAAGTATGTTACCGGTAAGTAAAATAAAATAAAATTAAATTAATATTTATATAATTTTTTAAATGTTTTGTTTTTAATTTTATTTTTTTTTTTATTTTATTGTTTCATTATATTTATGTATAAATTTCTAAATACATCATCATCATCATCATCATATAGAGTGATTTTCATATACCATTAAATATAAATGATAAAAAAGAAAATTATGAATTAATAATGGAAACATTAAAAGCAGCTAAACATTATTTACAAAAAAAATATAATGATATTAGAAAATATATAACAATATCAAAATTAAAAAAATTTGAAATATCATCAAATAATAATAATAATATGAAAGAAATAATTGAAAATGATTTCGTTGAAATGAGACGTAATGATAAAAATTATGGTATAGATGAATTTAATTCATTATTATTGATATCACGTTTTTATGGTATATCAAAAGGTAAAAATTATTTAGATAAAGATATATGGGAAAATGCTAAAAGAATGGAAGAAATAAGAAAATCAAGATTTAATCAAAATAATGAAAAATTATTACCAAATGATGAATAAAAATGAATTGAATTATGAATTTAAATTGATCTACTATCTACTACCACAGATAAGGTTAGTATTACATTACCTACTACATACATACATGAGCATAGTATCTAGGTTAGCCTAGATGAAATGGTAGAATTTTAAAAATATTTATGTAAATGTATTCTTGTATGAAATAAAATAAAAAATTTTTAAAAATAAAAAAAATTGAAATTTTTTTTTTTTAATGGGTGGGTAGGTAGTTACCGCATGTACATATTTTGCCTATAACCATGCCTATCAGTAGCAAGCTTGTAGTATCATGGGATCGATGAGAATCGATGAGTCTGTTCAAGTTCAACCTGTTCATTCAACTTGTTTGAGATTGATGACATTTATGCTATGAGCGATCAGATTTTTCTCTTTTTTAAGGTGCCTTGTTAAGATTTTTATTTTCATCATATTAGAGTGCTCACCCTTACGGTCAAAGATTCGGCTGCCTTGTCCATTATAGTGTAATATAATTAATTGAGATAAATATAAAGAATGATCATGATATCTCTGAGGTTGTTTTTAAAATTTACAAGCCTACATATCCTATGGCAAGCTTGCGTTTTCACAATTTTCATTTAAATCAGATTGCAAAATATCAAATAATGTTCATTTATTCAAAATTCTTAACATTCAAAGTCAAAATTAATCAAGACCATTTGACAATATTCATCTTTCGGTGCGGTTAATTTGATCCTCAAATTGACGAAATAAGGCTTGCAACTTTGAAAATGAAATGACTAGGGTGCTTTGTACACATTTATGTCTTGCTTGAAAGGAAAAAGAAAACATTTTTTATATTTGGATTTTTATTCTCATGATGGAAGACTGTAAAAGTTAATCAGTTTAAAATTAAAAAAAAAAAAAAAAACAATTCATTATCAAAAAGAAAACAATTGTTTTTAATATTATTTTTTAAATTAAATTTATTTTTTTTTTTTAATTTAATTTTCTTTTATTTTGTTTTTTATTTTTATTTTTAAAAAAAATGTTGGGATTTTTGATCTGTTACATAATATACATATACATATAAATAATAAATTTGTTTGTTTGTAAAATCAATTTTGTTTTTCGTGTTTGTATACAAAATAAATTACATAATATTCAAAAAAGAAAAAAATGTTTTATTTTTTTTTCTTTAAATTCTTTCACTAAAATGAAAGAAAACAAAAAATTAATGGCCCCTATTCTGAAATAAAAAAATGTCTAATAATGTGCATTATGTATGTATATGCATGAATGCATGGTGGTGCACAATAAATTTGAATATAAACAAATTTATAAATTTTTATTTGTGATTCATAATTATTAGTTTTTTTTAATTTTATTATTTTGTGGACTTCATATTACTGTTTTTTTTCAGAACTTATATCAATATTTATTTATTTATCTTTCTTTAACTAGAAACTTTGATATCTTCAAAATCGTATCGTATCATTCGCTTTTTTATCGCACACAATATTGTAATGCACAATAATTGGTTTTCGTTTATTTCCAATGAGCACGTCAACGTCAAACGTCACCGTGAAAACCTTCAAAGTATCACATGTATTATATTTTGCCAGCAATGAAGTTGAAGCTTTGATGGTCTTTTTGGCGTTGATGTGCTAATTGAACTTGATCGTACATACACGGCACGACGGAACATAACTCAAAGCAATTCAAAAAATTTTGAAAAACTTTTTTAATTTCGATGAAGCTTTTTCGATCTTTATCATTTATGTGAGTGTGACGTTTTTGGAAAAATTACCATTTACACTAAAAAGAAAATCTATTGAGAAGAAACTACTATTATCTTTGCAAACATGTAGGCTGTTTAAAAAATAAGCAAATATTGCAACATCATAAAAAATTTCATGAGATACAATTAGGATGATGTTGTTGTTATTTTTGTTGTTTATTTTGAAATAAATGACTTGAGAGTATTTCTGATCATTAATAAATGTCATAAAGTACCATATTAACGCAGCATCAGTGTATCTAACAAACAAATGAATAATAAAAATTTACGTTTTTGAAGATACCCTTTGATTAGTTTCTTTAAGAAATAATGTTGATTTGATTTATTGAATTGTTCAATTTTTTTTTATATTTATTTTACTTTTACATGATTTTTCGATTTTGATAAAAAAAAAAAAAAAATTGTTTCATTTGTAAATTTTTAATAATTATTATAAGCTGATGTGTTCGTTATACCTCCCAACAAGTACGTCAACGTAACTTTTAATTGCTTCGAAAATACAATAAATTCGACAAAAGTTTTGACGTGCTCATTGGATGTAGACTATAAGAAGATATAATGCCGGACAAAGGAAAAAAATATATTTTTTTTTTTTTTTTAAATTCAATTAATATTATTAGATTGTATATTTCTTTTTTACAATTTTTTTTCTTTTTTTTTTTTTTTGATATTTTTTTTCTACAATTTTATAAAAAAAAAAAAAAATTTATACAATTACAATTTATTAATAGCAAAAAAAAAAAAAAAACGAAGGAGAACATAATATTATAGAGGCAATATTTAACTATTGTTTTCTTAACTTAGTTTTACACTATTTGTTTTTCCTCATATATGTATGTATATTATATTATATATTTTTTGTATTTTAAAAATTTGTATTTTATCATTACACTGCAATTTGTATTATACTATTAATTTAATTTTAAATTTAAATTTAATTACTTTTTTTTTCTTTAATTTGAAACACAATAGTCTTTTAAATAATTACAATTCATATAAAATATAATTTTGAGATGATTGGTTTTTTTTTTATTTTTATTTACTTATTTTTTTTTTAAATCAGTTTTACATATTTGTTTTATATTTTTCATTTTAATTTAAAAATTTTTCTTTTCTTTTCTTTTTTTTTTTTATAATGATTTCGATTCAATTCAATCACGATGTTGTATTATTATTTTCGCCATTATTATCATGAAAATTAGTTCCATTCACTATAAATGATGTACCTAATCCGTATAAATGGCCACAATATTTAGCATTATCGATATTATCTTCGAAAAACATCTGCATATATATTTTGAAAAAGAAAAAAAAAAAAAAACGTTAATAAAATGTAAACAAATATAAAATGAATATTTTGGTTTGTTTTGTTTTTCAAGTAAATTGTCCTACGTTGATTTGATATTTTAATTTTAAAAAATTTCTAATAATAATAATTGTAAATTTTTTTTTTTTTTTTTGTGTTACATAATTAATTACCTCACGCATTTTAAAAAATGCCATTCCAGTTAATAATGAATCAGAACCAGCTTGATGTTGTGGTCCAACACGTCTTAATTCTAATTGATCAGCAACTTCTTGTAGACCACCTTTTAAATTTTTACATGATTTCATTAAATATTTAATATCGTATATTGTTGGAAAATATATACGTAACAATTCAAAAAATTCACTCTCTTCAGATGGTAAATTTTGATTAGTTAATAATTTTAATAAATAACCAAAATCATAGCCGGAATGAAAACATAACCATTTTATATTGTCCATTAATACAATACCAGATGACATTAATAATTCAGCAAAATGAAATGGATCAATACCATCTTCTTCATGCTTTTTAAATTGTATACCAGAATTTTGTAATAGATCTATTGAATCTTGAGCATACATATCCTCACTACACGAAAAAAAAAATAAATATATAAATAAATAAATAAAATTTTTTTTTTTAAATTTAAATTTTATTTAAAAAATTAAAAAATGTACTTACGATAAATTAAATTTAAAATTAAATTGCCATGTTGAATATCCAAGTGGTGTTTTACCATTTTCATCCATAAATGTTAAGCCCAATTGTATTATTCTTAATAAATCAACATTACATCTTAATAATTGATATTGATAATCGGCTGTCGAACGAAATTCACCAACTGGTCTTGCAACAACACCAGGAAATTCTGTATCCATTGCAACATAACGATATTTTTGGACAATTTTTCGTATTGTACGAAATTCATTTTCTAAATTATGTTTCCATACATCCCTTATACCGCATTCTTCATTTGATGGTATATTATTACTTGAATGCGACGAATGTCCGCCGCTAATTGCCGAAGGCATTGCCTATTTTTGTATTATATATAGGTATATAAATATTTTGTATTAATATTATTATTATTATTTAATTTCTTTGTTTTGAAATAACAACAAAATTTTCTTGAGATTTTTTTTTTTTTTAATTTTATTTCGATTTTAGAAAAATTTTTTGTTTTTGGCTAATTTTGAAATCTCTGAATATTCTCATTTGAGATTATTAGGTACATAAATAATCATCCAATCTTAATAACAAACAAACAAACAAACAAAAATATTAAAATTAAAAATTTTCCCCTAATAAATGATTTTGAATATTTGATAATTTTAACAATGTATCATAATTATATTATACACCACTTGTAACTTAGATATTTGATTTGATTTTTTTTTGTTTTAATATTTTTTTTTTTTTTTTTTGATGAACAAAATTTTTATGCAACAAATACAATTTCAGAGATTTCATTTATAATCCTTTTAATTATGTGTGTTTTATCTAATTTTTCTGATTGGTTTTATATTTTTTTTTTAATTTGTAACTGTTTGGTTTTTTTTTTTAACTGACTGATATAACTTACATCAGTTGTTGTTGATTCACTGACTTCTTCAGCCACGGTGTCTTCCAAACACAAAATCAAATAAAAATGTTTTTCTTTTGTTCTTAGAGTCTATCTACTAATATCCAAAAATTTTTTCCAAAAATTCAAAAATACAAGAAAAGAAAATATATAAATAAATAAAAATAAATGAAAATCATTTAACTTTATTCACTTAATATAAATTAAAATTATTATTATTATTATTATTATTATATGTAGTTATT
The DNA here is from genome assembly GCA_951394055.1 of Villa cingulata. NCBI lineage: Eukaryota > Metazoa > Arthropoda > Insecta > Diptera > Bombyliidae > Villa > Villa cingulata. The sequence continues at coordinate 12,349,216 of OX596020.1, read as the reverse complement.
TTGTATATAAAAACATTATTATTATTTTATTTCACTTATTAGTAGCATTGCATTAAAATAATTAAACAACAAACACACAAAAATGATGATAGGATAACAAATAAAATAGTGAAAATCAAATATTAATAATGTAGCTATTAGTATTTTATGTTTATGAGAAATTATTGTACATTATTATTATTATTATTTCATTAAAGAAGATTAAAAATTTATACATATTTACATTATTTTGAATAGGTAAAATATTTGGAATATTTATTATAAATTTTTATTGTGGTGTTTTGATACTTGTTTTGAATTTGTTGATAATACTTTTAGTAAACATTAATTTGGATTTGATTATTATATTTATATTTTATATTATAAATCTATAAACAAAAAAAAAAAAGGATTTATACTATCTGAAAAAAAAAATATTATATAGAGAGTGAACAAAACAAAAGAAAAATAGATGTGTATTCTAATTTAATAATACACGACAAGATGAACTTACTTTTTTTTGATGATATATGATATTCAATAAAAAAATATATACATATATACAATATGTATGTATGTATATATATTTAATTAAATTTATTGTGTATACAAATATAAATAAAATATATTTTATAGAAAACTGAAAATTTTTTTAAATTAATTATAAATTTTCTTTTATTAAACAGCCTCCGCCACTTCTTTTTAGAAATTTTTTTGTTTTTTTTTTTAAATATTACTCACATTATAATGTATATATATATATACCTACATGTATAAAATATAAAATTTTGAACAAATGATTGAATGAATATAAATGAAATGTATGAAAAAATGAAATAAAAATCAATTATAAATGAAATTTATAATATACTATATTTATATTTGTATAAAATATATAATCTATAATGTAAATGTAAATGTACCTTTATATGAATGACATTAGATTGATTGAGGAATTAGTTAGAATATATACGAATCTACATCTACGTATCCGTCCTTATTCCGTCCGTAATCGTAAATACAAAATAATACACATTATTTACCACACATACACTCACATACAGCCAGGCCAGATACAGCCAATACAGCACAAGCACACATACCAAAACCAAAAATCTCATTTATTTCATTTTCCATCATGCTATAGCTATCATCATCATCTATAGTAAATGTCAAAATTTTTACAGAACAAAAAAAAATGAATATTATAAAAGTATATATACAGCAGCACAAACAATAAAAACTTTGTTGTATTATTTATTGTTTGTATTGTGACATTCTTTTAACTTTAACTTTTTTTTTATTGCTCATATTTTATACATGATAGTCTTTAAGTACAGTTATCTTATTTTCTATTTTTAACTTCTAATACTATCACTATTGTGAGTTTGTAATACAGTTGTTAATTATATTTTAAATTTATCTTATCTCCTAAGTACAATTGTAATAATAACCTACATAGTTATTTTATTTTGACAATTCTGTGTATTTTTTAGGTTGAGACGCAATGCAATAAGGGTGCTCTTCGGTCTTTTTTAGTTGCAGTGTTTTTATTGCACGATATTAAAGGGGAGATTGGGTGTCTAGTTCTAGATTATCTTAGGTTATATTTCTATGTACATCTGACTACTTATGTATTCGCTTTATTATGCTAATTCTAGTTTCTTCTAGTTTTACAGGCACTTCGTGTTTTCATTAATTTTAATTATGTTAGGTATATATTTAAATCTTAATTTGCTACATTTGGTATATTAACCCCTGTGGTGATTTTTATCTATTTTATGGTAGAAGTCAATGGTTCTTTTGCAATTTTTTATAGGGTTTATAAAATTTCCTGACAGTAATTCAAATGGGGAGAGGTAATAATTTCTTGGAATATTAGACATTTGATTTTCTAGCAAAGCTTGTTTTATTAGACTGTTTCCGTGTGTGGAAAGTTTTGTACAGCGTTTACTCCATTGTTCGGTAACATAGGTCATTAGTGGGGTTAGTTTTGATTCCTCGTATATTTCGGCATTAGAGTAGTATTTGTTTTTTGTTTTATATTTTTTATTAAGACAGCTTCTTATTATCTTTCTTTCAAAGCATTCTAGCTTGTTTGCCATAGTTGTTGATATTGAAAACCAGCACGGAAAAGCATATGTTAATTGTGGTCTGATGATTTGTTTGTAGAGAAGTAGTTTAGTTTTCATGTTAAGCTTGCTTTTGTAGTGCATAATTGATGACAGTATTTTATATGTTTTATTTGCTTTTGAAAGGGCTTTTTTTGAGTGGTCATTGAATTTGAAGAGGTTGTTGATATTGATGCCAAGGTATTTAATATGAGATTTTAAGGGTACTTCTGTTTCGTTTAGGTACAGTTTGATGTTTTTGCATTTCTGAATATTCCTCTTTGGACCCTTGCTGCTAGAGTTCCTGATGCAGATTAGATTAGATTTATCTGTGTTTATAGAGATACCCCAAAGTTTGTAATATTCATCTATTATTTTTAAATGTTTTTTGATTTCGGAGAGACCTTTCTGGGGATCCTTGTTTCTGGAATATACAATGGTGTCATCTGCATATAGGATGGCTTTTGATGTTGAAGGTTGCTCTGTGTTACTTGTTTTTATATGATGAGGAAAATCGAAGATGTATATATTGTAGAGCTTCGGACCTGTTATGGAACCTTGGGGAACTCCAGAGTTTACGTTTATTTCGGATGATTTTTCTCCGTCTATTTCTATGGTTAGTTTTCTGTTGGTTAAAAAGCTATGAATTAAATTGAAGAGGTATAGTGGGGTGTTGATAAGGATGAGTTTGTATAGAAGTCCTTTCGTCCATACTGAGTCAAATGCTTTTTTTAGGTCTAGTGCGCATGCAACTGTTGTTTCTTGTTTCCTTAATCCATGTACTATATCATTTTGAAGGTATAGAAGTGCATGTTCTGTAGAATGTTGTGGTTTGAAGCCAAATTGCGCTTCTGGAATAACGGTATTGGTGGTTGTAAATGATTCAAGGTCGTTAGCTATCATTCTTTCGAAAAGCTTTCCCACGTTAGAAAGAAGAGATATTGGGCGAAAGTTGCTGATGTCATTAGATATTTTATTTTTTTGAATTGGAATCAGCTTTGCTTTTTTCCATTCGTTGGGAAAGTAACCTATATTTATGCAGTTGTTGAATATTATTTGGAGGAATGCTATAGCTTTGATCGGTAATTTCCTAAGGATATAGTTTGAAATTTCGTCTGGGCCTGTTGATTTTTTTCTATTTAGTTGTGTAAGATGGGTAGCAATTCGGTCTAACGTGATAAAAGGATGTTTTACATTGTTTCCTTCCGAGGGATTATTGGCGTTGAATTGTGTTATAGTGTTCGGTTGATTTGCAGGGTTGCAGGTGTTTACAAAATTGTTCACAGTGTCCTCAACTAGTGAGGAGAATTCTTGGTTAAATTTAGGTTTTTCTTCTTTGTAAAGCAGTTTATAGTATTTTTCGAACGCTTCAAGTTGTTCAGATTTATTCGTAAGGGTTGTATTGTCTACTGAGATTTGCTCGATGCTCTTTAATTTTTTCCTGCCGATTATTCTATTGATCTTGTAGACCGTGGGTCCAGGTTTTAATTCTTTCAATCTGTTTTGAAATTGTAGGTTAAAGTGTGTGTTAATTTGGTTATCTATTATAACCGACAGAAGTTGTATATTATTTTGCAGTTCTTTAGTTTCTTTGTTTGGTTGATTCAGGTTTATACTTAGCCTTTGTTTGAGGTCTATCTTCCATTTTTTCTTTATGTTGAATAGATGTTGAATTTCATCAGGCAATTTTTCGTAATAACTAGGGTTGATGATTTGTTTTGAATGTTTTTCAGTTATTTTTTTTGTAATATAGTTGAAGAGTTTGATTGCCTCATTTATTTCAGTTTTGTTAAGGTTTTTTTGTCCGTTTAGCTGGGAATTTGAGAAATCATCGTTCATATCAGATTGGAATTCCTCCCAGTTGGTATTCTTAAAAGAATTAAATTTTTTTGGTCCTTTTAGTTCCACTCGATAATCGAATAAATCTATATTTAGTGAGACTGCATAGTGATCGGAGAATGAGGTAGTTGTGTTACAAGTCAGATTTTGATTGACACCATTGTGGAGGTTATCTGTGAGGATAAAGAAATCTATACAGCTTCCTGACTGTGGGAAGGTTTGTATTGTGACATTCAGTTCAGTAGCAGTAGTATGTGGCATAACTGTAAAAATAATGCCTATATAGTAATTATATTTGACTTGAAGTAGGAAATAATTTGATGTCAAATCCGTAGAAAATTGCTCAAACTGTAATTTTTAATTCAAATTTGAAATTTTGTAATTAGACTTTTGACTTGTAATCAATAGTTTTTTCATTTTATTATATTTGTAAAATTAAAAAAATATACATACATATATTTCCATTCGATCGTTTACTAATGAATATTCTATCACCCTAGCCTAGATGTATTCATATTTAAATGACTGTCACTATTCAAAAATTAAATTAAATCCAGTATTCAGCACATCATTCGTTTTATAAAAAATTACAGTAGTCAGTAACCAAAAAGAAGGTTGTAGTAGATTAGATGTGAAGTGGTGAAATGAAATGTAAACCATTTTTCATTTTCCTTTAATCCTATATTCGCAATTCGTTCATCGAGTCATATGAAAATGAAATGATATGTTGATTGATTGATAGTGACAGCCCTAGCCCGACAACGATGTTAATAAGAAAAAAGGAAAATGAAATTTTTTGTGATGTTGTGGAATGCATTTTCATTTTTTCACACTTGACCAAACACAATCCAAAGGTTTGCACACTTGCTAAATTTAAACATTTGCAACATTTAAGGAAGTAATTTACCGGAAATGTAACGAAAAATATATTTAAAATTTCAGATAGAGAGATGTGTAAAAATAATTCAGTTATTCTAGCATAGATTAAAAATGAATTCAAATTAGCTGAATTATTTTTTGTAGCTATGGGTGGGATGGTATTATTGTTCATTTTTCAAAAAAAAAAAAAAAAAATAAATAAATAAATATATATGTACATATTTACAATTTGTTATAAGATTTAAATAAAATTAAATTATTCAGCCACCAAACAAATTTTATAACAGACAAAATTAAGTTATTTTTAATTTCTTACATTTTATTGAGAAGATTTTTGTGAAATAAGAAATTATATCCTTTTTATTTATGATTTTAATGTACATATACGTATTTTTGTCCGTTTATTATTATATGTTATATGATCCTCTTTTTAAAATTATATGTGGTAAGTAAAAAGTATTGCTTGTTATTTTTGATTTTAATAATAATATATAGGAGGAGGACATACATACATTATGTAAGTAATATCATAGAATAATAAAGCTACGCATAAAGAATTCTCATACAATGTAAATTTCTGGCGACCAATTCTACGATAGCATCGCCGAGATCGCATCGCCAGAATTCGTTATATTCCACAAAATTTCAAATTTTTAAAAATAAAGTTTTTAAATCAAATTTGTGGATTGCAATGGCTAAATAGCTTTATATCCTTAATATCTTAATATCTTATATCTTATATTATTGTACACATGCAATAGCAAGTGTTATTGGTGTTATATAAAATATGTATGTATTGTATATTATGGTCTCATTCTACCTACATGAATCTAGTTTTGATTTTTTTTGTATGAATGTGTGTCATATTGGTGCTATGTATTTAATACTTTTCCCTTATCTTTTATATTTTTATGAAGACAAAAATATTTTATTTCTTTAAATTATATTTGAATGTTTGTACATTGCTAATGGAATATATATACACACAAACAAACTGCATATAAACGAACAATATATGAAGATCTTTTAGAAGAAGGATAGTGTAGTTTATAATTAGAGTGAATATGTACATATTATTTGTATGTATATATGTATTGTATAGCATAGCTGAAAGATAAATTTGCTTATGCTATATCTTTTATGATTTTATGATTAAATGCGCGTGCCATGAAGTAAGGTATAAAATATGAAGTTAGAAATTTAAATGTTCTTATACTTTTTGCTATTTCGTTCTCATTATTTTTTTTTTGTCTATCACAAGTCTTTGACCTTTTCGGGTTTTGTTATTTGTTTGTATATATTGTATTGCATTTCCTATGTATGAAAATTATATCTTTAACACTTGACTTTTTTATGGTTGCAGGAAATTTTACATACATGTTTGTACGTATTTTTATTTAATAGATAAGAAATTGATCACTAATTCAGTCTTTGATATTTTTTTTCATGTTTTAATTCATGAATACATTATTCAGTTTGCAGTCATGTTATATTTGATGGTATGAAGAATGATATAGGTGTTATTATTGTTATCAGCATCAGGTTAAAAAGGAATGATAACAAAAAAAAATATAGAATATAACTAAGTACCTGCACAGAAAATAATTTAATACTTCGGTCCACTATTTCTTAACGCATTTTCAACAGTTTTTCTTGGATTAAACCTGTCTACAATATTTTTAACAGTAGAATATAATCTTTTAAAATATTTTTTCGATTTCTCTGTATGATTTTTTGTTTTTGAAAAGGTTTATTACAATTTCCTTTTTTCATTTGTCGTTTCTTTTTGTTTTTTTCCATTTTTTTACTTGATATTTAGTATTTTTTTTTAATTGTGAGAAAATCTGAATCGATTTAACTGTTATTTTGTACTTATTATTTAAAAGACAAGCTAAAGACAAGATTTATCAGTTAACGGTTTTTATTACAATCATTTTAGTACATATTTCAAATCTGATAATCTAGAAAATTTACAAATTTTTATTTTCATTGAATTTTAAATCCTGAAAATAAAAAAGGAATACGAAAATAGTGTAGTGTAATAATATATGTAACTATACCAGAGACCAGAGACAACTTATAAAACAACTTGTTATAAGTTGTTTCTGGCTATACACACACATATATATATGTGTATATTTGCACATAACAATTAAAATCTACACCAATCTTCAGTACCTAAACTCAATGTATGTACAGTATATACATATAATATGTACATATGCACGCTAATTATAAATTACACTATCCTTCTTCTAAATGATCTTCATATATAGTTCGTTTATGCAGTTTGTTTGTATGCATACATATATTCCATTAGCAATACAAGCATTCAAATATAATTTCAAGAAATAAAATATTTTTGTCTTCATAAAAATTTAAAAGATAAGGGAAAAGTATTGAATACATAGCACCAATATGACACACATTCATACAAAAAAAATCAAAACTAGATTCATGTAGGTAGAATGAGACCATAATATACAATACATACATATTTTATATAACACCAATAACACTTGCTATTGCATGTGTACAATAATATAAGATATAAGATATTAAGATATTAAGGATATAAAGCTATTTAGCCATTGCAATCCACAAATTTTTGTGCTTTTAAAACTTGATTTTAAAAATTTGAAATTCTGTGGAAGATATTTAAAATTTAACGAATTCTGGCGATGCGATCTCAATCTGTGGAATGCAATAAGTGGTCGCCAGTTGCTCCTATGCTTTGAGAATTCTTTATGCGTAGCTTTATTATTCTATGGTAATATATATTTAGTATGTATTTATATATAATTATAATAAATATATTTTGGTAGAGTTTCTTTCTCTGTCCTTGCAGCTTCTATGCAGTGTGTGTTAAACGGTATACCCAGTCTGGCTGCGTGTTCTCCCGCAGGCCAGTGACCTGTTAGGATCGCCATGGTTACAGCGATCTATCGTCGGTCTCTATCGATAAGTGATAAAGGTTCTGTTCTTGTCAAATTGGCCGGCCAAGTTGCTCTTAACACGGAACAGGTGGGTACGTTTTTCCACATGTTAAACGTTTCACATATAATTGTAAATAATAATCTTTTTTCTTTATTTCATGTACTTATAACTTAAAAAATAAAGTTTATTTCTTAAAATTAATTAATTTAAATTATTAGGTACATGAATATAATTTGAATACCAATATTATACGTTATTTATTTATTTGCAAGTATGTACCTGTATACATTTATTTATTCATTTTGCCTTTTTTAAATTATCTTTTTCACGTACACATACTCATTTTTGTACTTTGTACATATGTATATATGTAGTACATAAAGAAAATTCTTAATATTTTTTATAAATTTTGGTTTTTTGTTTTTCGCTTGTTTGTAATATACTTATATATAGTATATAGTTTATATAAACTTTCTTTAGGAACATGTTGTTTAATGGCGGATGTTTTTGTGTTATTTATTTTTGAATTAATTTTATAATAAATATTCATTATGAACGTTATACTCGTATAATTACATGTACACAAGTATGTATATAATGTAAGCGAACAAAATACATATCTATGTATGTATGTATAATTTTAATTACATACATAAGTATGTTACATGAATCCTATATTTATATCCTTAGAAAACTGAAGATGAAAACATATTTCAAAAAAAAAAAAAAAAAATAAAATAAAAAAAAATATTACAACACTCAGTTTCTTTGAATATTCCAAGTTTTGATACTCGTATATATCATGTAAATTGAATTTTATTTTTTTCAGTATGTGCGCTGCGCTGTTGTGTGTAAGGAATGAAAAGATTTTTTGCTTTATAATTTCGTATATACATATAATTTAATTGGAATTTTAATTTGAATGTTTATTTTTGGTTTTAAATTTTAAACTGTATGGCGTACTATTATATACATTAATTACTAAATAGAAATGAAAATTTCCTAAAGGTTCAAAGTTGTGTTAAGGCGATGGAAAAAATTTTGTATTTCTATGATACTTTTCTTTATTTTTATTTTTTTTTTTCAATTTTATTTAAAGGTGATTCAGTATGAAATAATTTCATTTCAATGTAATGTTTAATTTATTTTTTTATTTCTGTTGCTTTTATTGCATCTAATACATACGTACTCTACTTACATTGCATTTTCGTTAAAAAAAAACATTACATGCTCTTAGGGATTTGTATATTTTTGAACTTAATAACAGTTAAATCGTAAAAGTTTTGTTCCATTTTATGTTCGTATTTATTGGTTTTCAATGTTTCTATATATATGTACCTATACTATAAGCCTATAAGTATTAAATGAGAGTTATTTGCTCGTATAAGTAGAAAAGATTTTCTTTAAGTTTTTTTTTTTTTTCAAAGATTTATATATACTTTATATAAACAACAGCAATATAGATATCTTTCACCTTCTTTACATTATGTACATATGTATATAGAAATGTATCTATGTATATGTGTAACGTGTCAGTGGGTGTAATATGAGCAAAAAAAAAAAAAAAATTCTTTTTAAGTAGAGCAATTACTTTCTTTGTGAAAATAATTAATTAAATTTTTTTTTCTGCATTTTTCTTTATTTTTATATTAAGATCCTATATATAGATTTTCATATATCCTGTTGTTTTATTTCTTAAAAGTAAAAGTAAAAGTAAATGTGATGAATATGTTATACATCAGTTACATGAATTAATCGGTCTTTTATACACTACATAATGGACATGTATTCTTTTTCAATTAATGTTTACACGATATACTTACATAAATACAAATTACATGACATATACATATATCTATATATGTACATTATTTACACAGCATATACACGCGTTTGTATATGTGTATTATAATCGAAGATATTTGTAAGTATTTTCTTATAATTAAGCAAATTTTGCAGAATTTTATAGTTATTGCGAGAATAATAAAGAATTGTAATTTATCAGTTTCGTAAATATAACGCAAGATATTAGGTCGGAGTCGGATATAATAGTGTGAGAGGTGAGTGTTTTTAAGTAAGAAATTTATATAAGGATACGTACCTATATAAGATATATACGTGTTCATATGTACTTTAATTAGAACAAAAATAATAAGGTGAGATTTATTTTAAAATTTATTGAAAATTTTATAAGAATTTTTAAAATTTTTAGAATTTATCTTTATTTTAATGTTTACTCGTATTTTTCTTGTTTATAAAAAGTTGATTTTTTCTCTTGGTATAGAGTGCTAATATTGTGCATGCATGACAAACACAAAAAATCAAATAACTACATTTTATACTTGCTCCTCCCCCTGACTATAGCATACGCTATGCTAGTAGGAGTAGTATTCTACACACCATGTTTACTCATATTTTTCTTGTTTATAAAAAGTTGATTTTCTCTCCTTAGTAAAATGCGAATATTGTAAACAAAACAAATACGGAAAATGAAATAACAACATTTTATACTTGCTCCTTCCACTACTTATTGTATACTCTACGAGAGTACGAGTAGTATCTTAAGCATCATATGTACACTGTACGTACAGTGCTCGTATTTTCTTTCTTCAACCAGAAGTTGATTTTCTCTCACGAATAGTGTACATGACAGAGAACAGACACGGAAAATCAACTAACAACATTTTATACTTACTCTTCCCACTCAATATATACTCTGTCTGTAGCAGTGAAGGACATTGACTATAGTATAGTTAGCAGTACTTGCAATATACGCTATCGTAGTACGAGTAGTATTCTACACATCATGTGTACTCGTATTTTCTTTTTTCAACAGAAGTTGATTTTCTCTCTCAGTAAAAAATGAAAAGTAGTATGTATATGTATTTATGTGCATAAGGAACACAAAAAATCGTAAAATCCACCACTGTTTGTAAAATAAATGAAGTGGTATAACATGTAGGTATTGTGCTTGTGCATATGTACTCGTGTAATACCACAAATTGATTGATAGACGGATTTTTAATAATTCGGTTTTATATACATAGTCTTCTTTTCTTATACAATGTAGTCATCATATGTGTATTACATGAGCTTAAAAATATATATTTAAAATTTAAGGAAAATAAAAAGAGGAATTATCCTTTTATTTTATTTTTCATTACAATGAAAAAATTAAAAAGTTTAAAAAATATTATTTACTTTGCATTTGCTTCATAAATTTGGTATCCATAATCAAATAACATATATACTCGTATTATAAAAAAAAGAAAAAAAAAATTAATTTAAAATGATTCCTTCAACATTTGCACATGATATGTTGTTTGGTTATTTAAACATTTATAAGTAATGTGCATAATGTACGTAAGTAAATGCGTTTGTATTTACAATAAGATTATTTGTCAAGGACTTTTTTATTTTTATTTTTTTTTTCTGTTTTATTTTTTGTTTATTTTTTGTTTTTAAGGATGATTGATGGATTGTTTTGAAAATATACATTATGTTGTATATGAATTTGATAAATGTTCAATGTTAAATTATTATTAGTGATTTATCATCATTGTTGTATGAACATTTAAATAGAGAAAAAAAAGGATTTTATTGCACATCCATATACAATGTATTTTATATATAATATAAAAATATGTACATTACTTGCATGTAATGGGAAACAGTTAAAATTGAAATGATTTCAAATAAATAGAGAGAAAAATTCATAATGTTCTTGTTTATGAATTCATTTTATTCTTTATTGAAAAAAATATCATTTCTCTTTATCTCAGTATTTTAATATTTTAAGACAATTATTCTGTCACATACGGATGTGAAGCATGGACCCTATAAACTATAACTAAGAAAACTGAAGAAATGCTAAACACATTTGAGAGAAAGATCCCTAAAAGGATATATACGGTCCAGTGAATAAATTCGATCTAATAGAAAATTGTTGCTACAAAAGAATACGTTACAAAAACGAGTTGTATGATTTGTACAAAGTGCCTTCATTATCAGAACATTTTTGCTGGACTGGACAACCATATACAACGGATAACTGGTGATAGAACTACGAAAAAGGTATTCTCTACGCAAAAATGAATAGAAAAATATATCAACTGGAAGAACTATAGAGCAAGATGAAAGGACAATATCCAAACCGATTCGAAACAACTATTTGGATTGGATTTTGGATAATTGGAGGAAAGTAGCTGAGGATTCGAACCAGTTGACGAACTAAATTACAGGAGCCAATGGCTCAATTTGAACCGTAAGCCATCGAAGAAGAAGAAGACACTTATTTAGATACAAATTTCGATAAAGAAATATTATATATTCGTTTATAAGTATATTCACAATGTTCTCGAATAACTCGTCTAGGATATGGGAGGGAGACAGTAAAATACTTTTGATATAAAATAAATGTATTTTTTATAAAGTTATTACACCATTTACCATTACTTTATACACTTACCTTTATACAGGCATGTGTAACGCCTATATACGCATAATTTAATATCTAAGGGTGTACGGCATAAGGGAATGAATGAAATTCTTCATAATATAAATCTCACTTATTCATACTCATTCTCTTTCCTATATTTGTACATGAGTAGGAGTACGTTCCTAAGAAAATATATAGTATATAAAAATTTATTCTAAAATTTAAATCTGATATTCTGAAAGGTACCTACTTTATAATATACTTTATAATATAAAAGATTTTTTTAAATGTGATTTTGAAAGGACAAAAAATAAAAGGCTAACACCGAAACGAAAAAAATATAAAAAATAACATACTAGTACATAAAATACAAAATTAAAACAATGGATTGGATTTTGGATTATTGAAAAAATAAAAAAACAATAAATTCACATTTTTTCATTTTCTTTGAAATAAAATAACTTTAGGTAAATTGAATAAAATAAGGATATATGAGTATACATATAGAGGAAAATATAAAAGAATTCGATTATTTTCTTATCGAAGAAATTTACTTTAAAAGTAACAAAAAAAAAAAAAAAAATCTAATATTTTTCTTTTCATCCTTTTAGATTTTCATTCTGATTCACTTTTATTCAATTTATATACTTAGTATAGGTACAATTTTTATTTTTATTTTTTTTTTGAAAAATACAAGTATACACAGTTTTTTTGTTGTAAAATAATTTCTATTGACTCCGATGAAAAACAGTCACGTACTCGTACATTAAATCTACTTTATAATAATTTCACTTTAGGGAGCATACATTTTCATACAAAGTAAACCATATTTGTGTTTATTAAATTTTCTTGTTGCTCTAAACGATAGTTTTCTTTTTTTATTTCTATAAAATTTATAAAAGGGAAATTATTAAAATAATTTTACATTAAATTTATAACACGAACTCAATATATACCGCCGAGAGAAATTTGAGTGAAATCATAACGTTTTAAAGATAAAAATTTATTCTTTTCTTTCTTTTTTCTTCTTTTTCTTTAGATTCTCCCACTTAGTTGAAGCTCTGCGCTTTGGGGCCTATAGGTCTTTCCACGTTTTATCACGTATTTTCAGACCATTTTGTCCTCTGTAATTTTTTAATTAAAGCCAAAGTAATTTCATGTCAATTTTAACAATTGTTTGGATCGCCCTGGTCATCTCCTATACCTATAGGAACACTAAAATTTCATCTCTAAACTGCAAGCCCACACACTACAACTTTTTTTTTAAAATTTTTTGAAATAGAAAAAAGTAGAAAAAAGGAAAATTTCATTATTCTTTCATTGAATATGAAACCGAAAACAAAATCAAAAGAGAAATAATATTTGATTTTGAATTGACAAATGAAAAAAAAAAAATTGAATGGATTCTAGTCACGATTTATTTTTGTTTATAGAAAAAAATAAGAGTGATATGAAATAAAAGGACAAAACCAAAATGTCAATCAAGATATAAGATATCGCATATATGTATTTTATTCGGTTATCAATAATGCATGGTTAATTTATGTGCGTATTTCTGAGGTCAATGTCAGATTTTCGTCTTTTCAAAGATAAAATAAAATCAAAATAAAAAAAAAAATTCTAGACGAAAATTTTTTGATATTTGATATCTTTTTTTTGGTTTTTGATTAGAACAAGAACACCCATTAATCAAAGATTTTTTATATATACTTTCATACCTTGACTTTTAATGTTTTCATCAACAACATTTATTATATTGACTCATTGACATGTGTTCGATATTGATTTTTTGTGTTTTGTATGAAGTGAAGGATTTTTTTTCTTCAAAATACTGTATGTAGAAAGTTCAAGAGTTCATTTATCTGAAACACGTCATTATCATCATCAATGGTGCTACAGCTCATATGTAGAGACTGAACCTTTACCCAAGTGATCTCATGATTTTATTAATCTATCTTAAATATGCACCTATACAGAGAAGCAAATTATTTTTCTGGCTGAGTGAACTTTGGGGGTAATGAAATTCGGAAATATATGCGACGAAATATTGAATCAAACTTTCGAGATCAGTTCAGTAGATATAGTTTCTTTCGCTCTATCACTTGTGCCACCGAACCTCCTTAAATCTGAAACGTATAATATGAAAAAATAATTTCGCTATTTGCACAGCTTCTAAATGTCATTCTCGATTACAAATCATCTAAGAATGTTTTTTTAAGGATTCTTTATTTTCCTTTTTATAGAAAATTATTAAGTTTCATTTATAAGAAAATAATGAATAAAGAGAATTTTATTTTATTTTATTTTTTTTTTTTTTTGTAAAAGGACAAGAAGAACTGAAATAATTTTTTTTTATAATTTTTATGCCTTAACATATTCAAGGATATGGCGAAATGGGTCTCTCAAAACAGAGAAATATTCAAAAATTTGAAAAAAATTGATCTGTACGTCAGTAGATAATTTTGTGGAGTTATTGTACCTTTAATTAAATTAAATTCGTTCGCTGTATACACTCGCACACATTAGCACATATAAGTTACGATATAATATGAAGAAATAATGTTAAATATTATGGCACGTGAATTTCATAATTTTCAAATTTATTTTTGTACGAGAGTAGTTTAAAGCTATAAGTCAAATTGTCTACAGTAATAAATGTTTTGAATCGAATTTTATTCATCGTTATCTCTGCAAGGATACAAATAATGTACATTATGTATCCTAACATCCTAGCATATATTTTTATGTAATACACTTAATACATTTTAATGTTAATTCAGTAATTCAGTAGTAGCATCTAATGTACAATATGGTAGTACGTAGTAGTAAATTTTTCTGAATTCCGAATTCTTCTTATCATAAATGTTATAAATATTTTATGTTACAAATAAATTACAGTCCATAAACAACTCAATACAATTCGAATAACAAAAAATAAAACAGAAAAAAAATATATACGTATATTAGGCGAGTTATTTGACTGAAAATCATTAATAGTTAGTTATGTATTATTGTGAATAGATATGGTACGAGTATATATATGTATGTACATTATGTTTGTATATGTAATATCGTTGTTGTAATACAAAAAAAAAAAAAAATAAATAAATGTATTTTATATCCGATTTAATGTCTGAGTTAAGAATTGAAATGATATCATCATAATTTTTATGTAAATACATACATGTTACATTATGTATACATATGCGTGTATGGTTGGTTGGTTGGTTGCAGTGGCAGTCCGTCCTCCCCCGAAAACAGACTCAATTAGCACTTTGTGTGCCGTTTTGTTACCACAGACTCGTAGGTGTTGGTTGTTTTCTCTAGACTATAGCCATTTCGTCTTGTTCAGGTAGTAAACCAAACTGCCCATTGTTAGACTGGCCACCTCCGCGAGTTCTTCGAGGAAAGGCTTACCGAAAGCCTTTAGTCTAGTTTTAGCTAATGCTGGACACCTGCAAAGATAATGTAAGAGAGTTTCCTTCTCTGAATTGTCCCTACAGCTTCTACAATGCGTGTTATACGGTAGACCCAATCTGGCTGCGTGTTCCCCCGCAGGCCAGTGACCTGTTAGAATCGCCATGATTCTAGCGATCTCTCGTCGGTCTCTACCGATAAGTGATAGGGTTCTTTTCCTATCGAATTCCGGCCAAGTTACTCTTGACACAGAACAGGTGGGTAAATTCTTCCATCTGTTATTTGCCTCCGATAGATAGTGAAGCCAGATCTCTCGCTTTACACTATTTATAGGGATGTTTATAGGTTCTGCTGTCGAAAGGTGTAGAGTTGAGCCCTGTTTCGCTAACGAGTCAGCCTGCTCATTACCCTCTATGTTTCTGTGACCTGGAACCCATATGAGGGTAACTTGAGTCTTACTCGCCAGACTTTCTAGTGCTCTTCTACAACTTTCTGTTATTTTAGAATTAAAAGATACCGCTCCCAGAGCTCTGATTGCGGCCTGGCTGTCGGTACATATACCGACGGTTTTTTGTCTTGTTACCGATGTCATACCATACAGAATTTCGCTCGCCTTGAGAATCGCGAGGATCTCCGCCTGGAAGACGCTTGCGAAGTCTGGCAGGCGAATGGACTCTGAGACTGGGGGTGAGCTCATGTAAATACCCGAGCCCACTCCACCTTCCGTCTTAGATCCATCTGTGAATATGACAAAGTCATAATTTTCTATTACCGCATTCTGCCTCCATTCCTTTCTGGAGGGGAATTTCACCTGGAAATTTCTCTCAAAACGCAGTCTTTTTGTGTTATAATCTGTCTCTGTCTTGCTAAGTTTTTGGGGAATTTCCTCCAGGATGCTGCTATGACCATATGGTTTGGCTCTCCAGCATCCCGCTTCCTTTAATCTTAGCACTTCTCGTGTCGCTGTAAATTTAATAAATAGATCCAGAGGAACGAGACCCAGGATAGTATTAAGAGCTTCCGAGGGGCATGACCTCATGGCCCCCGTTACTCCCAATCCTACCGATCTCTGTACCTTGTTCACTCTGTCCTGGTTGTACCTCTTGTTTAGTGCTGCCCACCAAACTGTAGAACCGTATGTTAGGATAGGGCGTATCACTGCCGTGTATACCCATAGAGTCATTCGGGGTTTAAGGCCCCAATGCGTGTATACACGCCCAACATTAAAAAGGATTCCACTCTATGGTCGTTTGGATATACATATATGGCCTTATTACCATACCCGGCTCTTTTATAGGTCGGAATGGTTCACTAAAACTGGGCACTAAATCTCGTCGAAGGCGCGAATAAAGACAAAATGAAAGTCACTAATAAATTTTCAAAAAACTAATTTTACAAATTACAGAGAAAAAAAAAATATTTTCTGTGAAAAATTTCTTTTAAAATTTTCGTGTATGGTAAATATATGAAGAAGAAAAATTTATAGTTCACAACTTAAATTGTGCCTTAAATGCCTTGAAAATTAAAATGATATACACACACAAATTACTAAAATTTGATTATACATATATGCACTTTCAAGCTGTATGATCTGGTATATGATTAGGTCACTTTCAACAAAGTTAGCCATTCAATTTAATGCACAATGTACAAAATATACTATACTTAATTCATTTTTGATTTAAAATTTCTTCTCCGTAATCGTCTACTAGAATGAAGTACCTAATTTACACAAGAAAAGTAGAAGAAAATCTACTATTAGCGTATCTTTCTACTTTCATTTCTACTTCTTTTTCTACATTTGAAATCTCGAAAGTTGAATGACCATGTTTGTATAGAAATGAAAATATAGATCAAAACATTTATCGGTTTTTCTTGTTTAAACGGATCTTGAAATTAATATTCGTTTGTCTTTCTACTTTTATTTCTACTTCTCTTTCTCTTATCCTTTTCTTGTGTAAAATTATATTTACCTCACTGTAGTGGGCGTTTACGAGGAAAAAATTCACATCAACACAAGATCCGTATATAAACAGGAAAAACCGATAAATGTTTTGATCTATGTAAACAAACATGGTCATGGAACTGTTGAGTATTTAAGCTGTGGAAGGAGAAGTTAGAAAATACGCGAATAGTAGATTTTCTTCTCCTTTTCTTGTGTAGATGTAGAAGGCGAAAATTTTACAAGTGAACCGGGCGCCCAAGAAGCTAGAACCGTCGCTGTTTATTAATCATTCTAGTGAAAAAATTTCAGTTGGTTATTTATAACTATATAGGTGGAAAGGTGTGGTAGAATTTGCTATAAAACATGATAAAAATGATAGTGCGTATATCGAATAATAATCGCTAATCATATGTTATGCAGCAGAGCAAGAGCTACTACAGAAGCAAATCACTAGCTCATATATATTAGAATTTGTGTGTACATTTTCCTTAAAGTTTTTTTTTCTTTTGTGCCTTAATTGTGCAATAGATTGTAGAAAATTTTTAAAGTCTGATCTATAAATTTGCTGCCTGTTAGTTAGTTTTCAATTGGAAATAAATTGGAATATATATGCCAAACTACAAAATTATTTTTATTTACAGCTTAACTGTAAAAGTCATGTTGAACTCATAATTATTATCAATGAGTTAAGCCTGCCATCTTTTTTTTTTGATTCAATTTTGCATTTGATTACCTACAGATATTCATTGATTGCATAGCACCATAGTAATGAATGAACTATACCAACTGTTCTTTTCAAAATTTGATTCAAACTATTTCGTTTTTAGTCAATGCATGTACATACATATGTCTTTATTTTGCTGCAAGGATCACATGCTTTTTTTCTTTGAATCAAAACTTTACAAAACGAAAATTCCTCCATGGTTAATAATTAAAGTTTAGATTTAATGGCATCATCACATCATATTAATCTGTATTTAATGTACATATGTATATATAGTTTTTTGTTTTAATTTTATTTTTTTAAGTATAATGGTATACTGCGTGTTTATGATGTGCACATGTAATTTTTCATACTACATTTAATTTAAATTAACGAACTAATTAAAACGCATTTACACATAACATATGTGTATACGATTATCTATTGTTATTCTGTGTGTATATATATATATATGTGTGTGTGGTTTCCATTATAAAAATGTGTGGCAGAAAAATTGATGATCTTTTATTACAGCTTGTGGCGTAGTGGAGTTAATTAAGACATTATCATAACATTATAAAGGATTAAACGGATTTATAATTTTTTTTTGCTTGATATGTTTTTAAGGTTATATTGTTATAAGGTTATATGGTTTATATTGTAAGTTGAACAAAATGTTTATTACTTTGTGACACACAAGAATGCTTGTAATAATCAGTACAATCATAAAATGTCCATTAATATATAGTTTTGTTGTTAAGCGAAAAGTAGTCACAATAAAAAAAAAATTGAAATTTTTATAAAGGATTTTTTCATTACATGTTCTTCATTGTATCTATACGTACACTATATACTCTCTGTTACTACACGATTTAATCAATCCGAGAGCTATATGAATTGTTGATACATATATAGTTTCCAGATAAGAAATAAATTTATTTTCAATTTTTTTTCTTAATAAATTTTATTAAAGTATATTAAAAATTCTTATCGTTAATCATTTATATAGAAAACAATAAAGGAAACAATTATAGAAAATATTTTTCATTTAATTTTCTGTTTCTGAAATTATATTGAATCGAAATAAAAGGCAAAAAAAAAAATAAATGTTAGGATATTGACTTCGAAATTTTTTGATTATCTTTTAAATTTCTTTTCAATAAAAAATAAAAAAAATATATACGTATATACGAGTATATATATATTTTTTTTTTAATGAGAAAAGTTTGATATCAAAGTACATACATATCGAATACGCATCACATACGTACATTACACATGTGCATAACGTGCAGATAAATGTATATACACGTATGTGATATGATATATACTTATGTAATATACATATGTATGTATGAGTATATGTAACTGTGATTATGAATGAAAATTCATTCGAAAACTTTTTTAGTAAATTTCTAAGAAATGAACACACATTATCCGAATTATATAAATTTTATATTAATTGAAAAATAACATAAAAATTAAATTCCACTAAAATGTACACATGTAGCTATATGTCTATTACAAAGGTTAGACTTTCATTGTGTACAATTTGAGTTAAGGATTTTTCAGAGAAACAATTTAACGTTTTACATCTAGTACATATGAACAATGAATATAGAATTCATGGGAAAATTGATAAAAATTTATCTCATATTTTTTTTTTATTTTTTATTTAAATATTATACTCTGATTTAATATACGCACATGTCAAATATTCGCCATGCCTTTACTTAAGCATTAAAATTGGATTTTTCTTCTAAGGATAATAAATGAATGATTCAATTATAGAGTATAATGTGCGTACGTATATGGTATCTGGAAGGAATTGTATATTTTCACAAATTTTATATATATGGATATTGATTAGATTAGAATAACAAAATATTCTACATTAACTGTCAATCTTTATGAGAATTAAGGAAATTGACATAAATTTTATATAATCTACATTTTAATAAATCGTATTTTCTTTTTATTCAAATCTAATTTGTTTTAAAAAGAATTTACAAGAATTTTAAAGTTTTGGGATTTTAATGCAATCATAAAGATTCCATATATGAATAAATAATGATTTTCATATGATTCCATAAGTCTTTCTTATTCTTCTTCTTCTTCTTGTACGACGCTACAGTCCTTAAAAGAACCCTATTCTCAGTAAGAAAATCTGCCGCCAACCCGTTCTATTCAAAGATGAAGTCCTCCTGTTTTCAATCTTCAGTTTGTTTAGGTCTTCATTGCACCGAATTCCTCCATCGATTCCTCAGCCTTCCTCTCGGCCTCTTATTCCAAGCATTGCCATACAAAATCTTTCTACAGGGGTTTTTGGTTTCAATTCTGGTGATGTGTCCCAGCCATCATATAGTCTTCTGAAGTGATGATGTCTACGTCATCATACAATTCATAAATCTCGGAGTTTGGGAGATTCATAAATTTTTACTACATAAATACATATTTGGAAAGAAAATATTTATAAAAATGTACTTTTTGAATTTATAAAATTTTTGATAATCAGCCAAATTTTAAATTGTTTCAATTTAGGACACATATAAAGGACTTTTATGTGGTACATTGTATAAGAGTAACTCGTAAATTGGATTTATATTTTCTCAAACTGCCTGAGTCTGAATACCACAATATTCAACGGATCATAAAATTTACAATTTCAGGCACTGCTGCTCAATATGATGATGGCAAATTAAAGAATTATTAAAGTTTTAACAATGATATTTTATTGTCAACTAGAAAAAAAAAATACAGACAATCGTATTTTTTCTTTTTTAAAAATGGGAGGAAATAAAATTAAAGGGAAATAATTTCATTAATATATTTTAAAAAAGTTTGAGTCATTCTAATATCTAATCAAAAAGAGATGTATTTTCTAAAATACCGCAAAATGTCTACTTTCATTAAGTTTACGTTCACATAATTAATTTTCTTTTTCCTACATGTCTACAAATGAATTACATAAATTGTAGACATGTAAATCAATAGATACGAGAAACCATGAGAAACTTTATAATTAATCGACCATCGACCATCGTGTACTGTATTTACATTGCATATCACATATAATGAGAGAATAATAGTAGTAACAGATGAGATGTCAATCTTAATTGAAATGTTTATAAGATTCAATCTCAATTTCATTTGTTTCAAATAAAAAATGCGACCATCCTTTTATTCCTTTGTATACCATTGATAATATTATTGAATCATTCTTACGAGTATAACTGTCTGAATCAACTTGTAATGTTAAAATATGATCGTAAAAAATCTGAAAAAAATAAAATTTTATTCATTTTAATACACATGTTACACATTAACATGTTCTATAATGATTGACAAGTGTATACGAAAACGAAATAACTAAACAAATAATTCATCAAAAATCTAAAACTATGTTGATTGAATTTTAAATTTTTGTTTACCTTAAAAACTTTAACAAAAATTTATATTTTTAAATAATGAAATTGAAATAAAAATAAATCTGAAACAAATTATAAATAAATTCAACTTTGCTTTCATGCATATTATAATGTAACCCAGAATAAGTAAGTAGAGCGTTCAGAAATTTTTGCGAAAAAATTAAAATCTTTACAACCCTTGTATTTGTACAACAAAATGTAAATTATGTTTTCAATTTCAACAGTTTAATCATTTGTATAATCTTCCTTCATAATAATGAGGATGGAAAATTTAATTTTTTTTTTTAATTTTACAACATATAGAAATTATGTAAGTGTAAAAGTTTAAATGTATTTTTTATGAAATTTGAAAAAATAAAATTAAATTTTTATATAATAATTACTATAAGTAAGAAGAAGCATGAACATAAATTGAAAAAAAAAGGAAAATTAAAAATGTTGTGGTATTTAGGCCAAATAGGATCATTCACATCACATGTATAATATTTTTTTTCTTTTTGTTATCAGAATTAATTCATAAATTTTTTCGAAAAAAAATATATACATACATATATATATTGCATACATTACATCATACATACATAAAATTACATGGTACAAAGGCGAAATTCCTTATTGAAATTGTTTTTTGTTTTTTGTTTGTTTTTTTTTCTCTTCTCACACATCAAGCAAACTTACTTGTATTCTCTAGTGGTACCTACATACATCATAAACATTCTGATTGACTAAATTCACATAGATAGGTACATATACATATGTATTTCGAATTCGAAAATAAAAACGAAATTGCTTAGCTATTGTGCCATGTGTTATAATGTTTTGTTTAAAAAACATTAGGAAATATTTGAAAGTTAGGGGGTTAGGTCATGGACTGTGTGATGTTATCTATTATTACACATACACACAGCGTATACGAAAATTCAATAAAATTGAAACGATTGAAACATTTAAAGCTTTCGTACATATATCATTTTGTACATTATTATTATTCTCTTAAAAATTGTTCTCTCAAATTACATAGTTTTCAGCTCTTAAGTTCAATTATTAAAGCATGTATCATACATCATACACCATCATACATCATACTGTAGATTTTTTGTATATTTTGGTATTTTTTATACTTGGAAAAGTTTCATACAGCAGAATAAAGCAATAAAGCTTTGTGAAAAATTTTCATTTTCTCTGTACTTCTCTTTAATTATTTCTTTTTCTTCTTATATTGAAAAATTTTCATTTCCAAGCAACTATACATAATATTTCTCTGTATTTTCAATTGTTTTTATACGTTTTATATTTTGCAGATTTTCGAAAATGTATCCATATATTTTTAACTTATTTATATGCATTTTATTTTAATTTGTGTGTGTATGTGTATGAAAATTTTTTAATGTATATATGTATTTTGTATGTAAATATAAATCGGTGGTATAAATTGTCTGATTATCTCAGCAAAAATTTTTATTTTAATTTTTAAAAATGATTAAATATTCTTAACATTACATTTACATTACACCACTAAAAAAATACACAAAATGTTTATAGAGAGATACATACGTTTTGTTCTTCTTCACATTTTATGTTTGCATTTCCATGCATATATACTCTTGTATTTTCAAAATAATATTTGATATTAATGTGTGTGTGTATATATATATATATATATATATATTACCATGTATTTATTTACATATTTTGTTTTTCACTCATCTTCCTTTTTTTTTTATTTTCTTTAAAGCTATGCTGTAGCTGTATATCTACTTTTCGACTATAAATGAAAATATGTAATAATAATTTTCTGATGTGTATTACATAAAAGCATGCTGTAGTCTGTATATAAGTAGTGTATCACAATTTTTTGTGTATCAAAAACAAAACAAAAACAATAACAAATAAAAAAAAAATTGATACTGACAGTTTTCTCCGTGATTTCAACGAGTTAAGACATACATACGTAACAAGAAAATTATTTGAACGGAAATTATAAAAAAATTATATATAAAAATAATTCACGGAAAAATGAAAAATTTTCATTTAAAAAATTCTTCGTAGATAAATTTAATGTTTTTTTTTTTCGTCTAATTTTATTCTTTATAGTGTGGATATTTTCATAAAAATTTTATTCTTTTATAAATAACGTATTTTTTTTTTTTTTAAATTTAAATCTAAATTGTTTTTTCGTTTTTGTATGGTTTTATATCTGTGATTTAAATTTTTTTTTTGTGAATTATTATATAGCTATACGATTATTATTTATGTATATTTATGTGCCCGTTTTGTATACGAAAATCATTGGAAATTGAAATTTAAAAAACAAAGTAAAACTATTTAATAATAAAATATATATGTAGATATTACATACTTTATTGCCTTAAAAAATGTTTTATAGTTTCAAAATTAATTCAAATTTCTTCTGTATTAATCATTAATTATATTATTTTTTTCGATTAACAATTTAATCGATTCGATTCGATAATTAACGATTTAAAAATTAACGTAATTTCCATTTCATTTGTATATATTTTTCACGTCTATTATTATTATGTAAATTTATTCATTTCTGTTACACGTTACACATATGACTTATTTTTTAAGTTTATTTACTCATTTATTGATTTAAAATTCTTATAATTTTTATCACAATTATAACAACAATCAAAAAACAATGACAACAACAAAAACAACAACAACAACAACATCAACGACGACATAAATATTTTGTATAATATGTACATCAGATTATAAAAATTTAAATGACAAGCAATATCATCGTCATCATCACAACATCGTAATTTTTTATTTTATCTTTGTAACATAATAGCTATTTTGAATTAAAAAAAAAAATTAAAATAAAAATATGAAAATTCTTACAAACTATATTCTAATTACACACACGTGTCCTAGATAGAAGATGAATTTAGTTTGTCAACAAATTTATAATTTTTAAATTATGCCATATATTTATAAGAAGGGAGCAATAATTTCTCTTTATACCTTTTTGTTTTTCTAAAAATTTTAATTATTTCTTTCAAAAAAACTTCAAATTTATGCATATGCGAAACTATAAATGTTTATTATAATATTAAAAGTTATGAAAAAAAAAAAAACGTTTCTTTGTGTTATCAATAATTTTCAATTATCTTCGAAAATGAAACTTATCCCACTTGTGAAATAAACATTTTTCCATGAAATCATTAAAAATATCATCAAAAGGAAAATATCGAATTACAATTACATGAATACTATATAATATACAGTTTTATATTAAAAATTGTGAAAAAAAAAGTTCTAAATACAAATACATGTGTGATTAAAATGTAATCAATGTGAATTGTTCCTTTTTTTAAAAAAGAATAAAAAAAACAATTAGTTTTCAATTTAAAATTTTTTTATTCAATGATAATTCTACATGTATATGAATATTTTTGACAAACATATATGTGTGTTTACAATATTTTGAAAAAAACGTTTTTTTTTATCAATAGATTTATTATAACACAAATTCTATATAGTAAATGTAACGTGCTGTGGTGATATCGAAATTAAAGTTAAATCGTTAAATTAGATAAAAAAATTTAATACAAAAATAAATATAGAATAGACATAATGGTTAAGTGTAAAATATAAACAATAAAATGCAACAATAAAAAGAATGTAGTAAAATTTTAAATTAAAATAATTCTGCTAAACATTTGCTTCTTTTTTTTTCAAATAAATATTTTAAAATTAAAAGGTATTATGCTGCATAACAAAAATGTAATTAAAAATAATATAAATTTGAAATACTAAAAATTATTATCACAAAATATTATTCGTTCGAATTAGATTCGCTGAATAAAATATAAAACCAAGGTATGGTATGGTATTTTTGGTCATCAAATCATTTTATTTATAATAGTAAAATTGAAATTTTTTTTTTTTTTGTTTGATTTTTCTAGAATACATAAAATAATAGTATATTAATCGTGTTAAATGTATAGAATTATTTATGATTTATTATAGCTAGAAAAATTAATAAATATGCAGACGTATAAAATAATATTTTATATAGTGGATTTATATTTGATTTTAATTCTATGTATATTATTTGATTTTGATTTATTATTATAATTGTGTTATTTCAATTTTTTTATTTATTTTACATCAATTTATGACCTTTATAAAATGTTTGTATGTATATTTGTGTAAATTAATAAATAATAACAAAGTAATATACCTTCTTCTTCTTCTTCTCTGCGTGTTGCAACAATCCTATGTCGAGCCTTGACCTCCTGAAAGATATACCTTCACTCATCTCTGTTTATTGCTATTTGCATTCAGTTATTCACACCCAAGACGCTACAGTGTCTTTATATTAACAAGTACAGTGTGTTTGACAAGAGCGTCCGCCTTATAAATTTAATAAGAAGTAAAAAACTAAAAAAAACTTTTTTTTAAAAAACAATTTATTTCAATATCTATCGCGCAATACATTTAATAGCATATGAAATCACCATTTTTATAAATATCCAACATTTTAGATGCATTCAAATTTCCAGTAAAAATTATCAAATGACCGAATCCACTAATATTGAAGCATCCCCAAACATGCACTTTTAATCGGGTGCTTCACCGTCCTCACGACAACTCTTTCACCTTTCGGTGACCATACACGTTTAGAACTTTGAAACGCCGAAAAGGATGATTCATCGGAGAATACGATATCGTTCCAATCACGACCCAAATTTTCTGTAGCCCAGTCAAGTCGTTTTTGCATATGGATCGTTGACAGTAGAGGTTTGCTGAGTTGGTAATCTTTATATTATTTTAATCCAATCGTTGTCGAATTGTGAAAACGGATATGTTAATACCCTTTTCAGCCAATTTCTCTTTTGCTTTTCGTAATATAATGAGAGGATCTTTCTTAAATAACTCCAGTATAGCTTTGTCCTGTTTTTTTGATGTGGTTTTCGTTTTACCCCTTCCAGGTAAATCGTCTACGTTTTTATGCTCCGTATAACGTTTACATCACTTTCTCACGAATGACTCATCCTTTTTAATATATTTTGCTGTCTTTTTAGCACTCCACTAAGGTCCTTTCGGATGCTGACATAAGAAAACTGCTTCGATTCGTTTTAAGTATTTTGCACTCATTTCAGAAACTTGTTATCACCACGAAAACTGAATAACTAATGAGGCTAATTTTTATAACGCGCTTTACTACAAGGTCTACTACTTAATCCTGTACTTACGTTTTTCAAGGTAATTCCTTTTTCGTTGAAAGGTAGAGCGGCCGATCTTGTCAAACAGACTGTATATCAATCCAACGCACATGTGATGGTTTTCCTCTATTCCGATTACCTACAGGATTTCCAGCAAATATTTTATATAATTGCCCATTTCCTTATTCATACGTGCAATGTGTCCAGCCCTCATTTTAATCTTTGTATTTATCTAATCTATATCGTAATAAATTTTTAGAACAATAACTTTTCGTCCATAGAGTAATAGATTTATATAGATAAGATACTGTGTACATAGAAATTCTTAATAATAATTAAGACGATATACATTTGTATTTTAAAATTTTAATTTCAATTATAATATAATACCAAGAACAACAAAACTTTGAAACAATAAAATTCATTGTTATCCTTATCACTTTATATATTTAATATATCTACCTTGTTTAATATACAAACATTTTATTTAAATTTTCTCGACACTTTTATCAAAAAGGAAATTGTCGGTTAAGTAGTGAAACCTCGTAACTAACAAACAAAAAAAAAATTTTTTTTCAGGAGAAGGAAAAAACTTCAATTTAGGTACAATTTATTTAAATGACTTTTCCAAAAAATTTAAAAGCTGTTTAAAAGTTAAAGAAATAAATTAGTGAAAATATATTTAATTTTAATAATTTTAAATTAGGTATGTATGTATTTTCCGATTTTAATTTGAATAAAAAGCAAAAAATTTACCTCACATTCCACAGAAATAAATTAAATATAAATGGATTGAAAGATCTTGCAAGCGATCTTGCAAAAGAAACACTTTCAAATATAATCAATTTCTTTAAACAAATAAAACTATATAATAAAATTTAGATTAAAGTACATAACAACAAAACAATAATAGTAATGATAACAATTGTTAATAATAAGAATAATAACATTAGCCTTTTTTAATTAAATCAAATTCATAAATAATATGTAAAAGATAGTATAAGCCTTAAATAACCTAATTTTAAGAGTTGAAAGGCCTACCTTACTGATAATAATAATAATAATAAAAATAATAATAATAAAAGCAAAAAATTGTTTTTTGACAAACTGCACTTACGAGATTTCACTACTTAACCGACGAAATTCAAGTTCATTTCGGATTTTATGAATAAAATTCTATGAATAAAAATATTTAAATAAAATATATGGATATTATATATTTAGATGTATGTATAATGTACCGTGCATAAAATTTAAATAAATTTTGTATTTTCTTCTTCAAAATGTTTATAAACCATATATATATAAAATTATTAGGGTTACATAAAATTTCCCAAAATCCATTCATAGAAATTTATTTTAATCAAAAATATTATATAAATCATAAATTATAATGCAATGAATGAAATTAAGGAATCATTCATTTAAGCCCTAGACAGACATCTAGTATCGATACCATGGTATGAACAATACTAGCATGGTGACAGACATGTAATCTAGTATAAACCTAGTATCATTTGACATATTTTATGAATTTTGTTGTGGTGTCATACAGAAAATTTATATTTGGATTATATTACTTTAAACTTAGTGCTTACTATGCCTACTAATTACTTTCAACTTGATGTTAAAACTAATGTAAAAACTAATTTCTATAATTTCCGCAGCATTAAAGCTTGTTTTCCTGGTATAAAGCTAGTATAGGGTGACAGACATGTAGTATAGCCAATACCATGATATCGATACCACGTTTATACTAGATGTCTATCAATGGCATTATATAGTTATAGGGTTGTTATATAGTTTATAGTAAAATATGTGTATAGAGGTGAGATAAAGGTACATATTACATAATGTATTTGTAATTTTCATAAATTTTTTCTTTTAATTCTTTTTTAAGAAAAAGAAAAATATTCATTCAAAACTGAAATAAATGGAATATCATGTATTATTTATTTCATTTTTTTTTTCTTTTTGCAAATAAGAAAATCTTATAATTTTCCTAATGATATTTTCTCGTTAATCAACATTTTGAAAAAAAAAAAAATTTATTCAATTTAAATTCTTTATTTATTGTTTGCAATAAAAATAAATGAGTAGGTATATTAAAGTGTGTTTTTAGATCCTTTTTCTAATATTATTTAAATGTTTGGTATAATGTATGTACATTTTTTCTATATTTTCTATTGTATGTGAATACATCGTTTATATATGTACGAGTATGTTAGATGTAAATTTTAAATGTTTTACGGAAATTATTTTATAAATTGAGTAAAATGAGAAAATGTATAATATGTTTTAATATATTGATCAAATAGAATGGCGGTGGAATTGATTTTCACGAATATGCCTATAATTTTTATTAATGTATTTTTTTTTTCTTCTCATATTATGTTTATGCACATATGTGCGTACTGCGTATGTATAATATATGTGAATTTAATTGTATTCCTTGAATACTTTTAAAATATATACCAAAATATCTATATACATTATATGCGTTATAATATCATTATAGAATAATTATATTTATTTTATTTCGATTTATGTATAAAACACGCATGCATATAACCATACATATAAGTTTTAACTGGTACAAAAATATATTAGAACCACACAAATCTACTTACCTGTTGTGTAATTAAGTTAAATTGTTTACTTTTCTAATCAAAACTTTTGCCTGTATAATGTATAGATAGATTGTACTTGTACATATACAGAGCTTAATTTTCAATGTTCATATATTTGTTTTGTTTTCTATTAAAATGAAATTACAAGTACGGGGGTAGGTGAAAAATTTTTCCGGATTGATATATATTTTTTCGGGAATTTTCTGAATCTGTTTTATATTGACGATTGATCGCGACTTCTTTTGAAGGTAGTATAAACGAGGTTTGAGATTATAATTATGTTATCTAGTAATTTTGTGACAGTTGTTTGAGGAAAGTGATCTCGTCATGCTGAGTCATCACAATGTATTCTTGCTGGACGACAATGCACCACCACACAGTAGATCGTCAACTGCGATGACTGATAAACATAAGTGCGGCTTCACAGAAATTAGTCATCCGTCATCCGTCATTAGATCTCGCTTCTAGCGATTATTATTTATTTCTAAAATTGAAAAAGAAGTTACGTGGTTGGAAAGCACTTTGCAGACAATGAATAACTGAAAGTAGCCATAAATGAGTACTTTGATGGTCAAGATCAAAGTTTATTTTTTAGAGTATTAGAATAAATTACTTCCAGAGTGTCGTTGTAAAAAATACATTAGTAATAAAGGTGATTATATTGAAAAATAAATCTAACAAGTTTTATCTATCCCTACAGGGGCTTGAATAGCTCGATGGTTATGGGTGTCCGTCTTGTGATCTTGAGATCACGGTTCGAACTCCAGCCAGCGCGCTACTGTTGCCCAAGTCGATCATTAATTTCCCATCAGCAATGTACACCAGTAACTGATTACTGATGATAAACTGGATGATATATCTGACAAGAAATTACTGATCGGCGGTGCCATAATGGACTGAGTATCCGCGTACACTTAATATATACTATATACATTGTATGTACATATATATGTATATTTAATAAAAAAAAAAAATCTATCCCTATACAAAAATATAGATACCATTCTGCAAACATTTTTGATCTACCCTCGTACATGTAGTATGTATATGTATACAGGAATAAGAGTATGAGTATATATAATTATGTAACATGTAAAAAAGTACACACATAATTTTGTATATGAATATCTGTTTTGTTTTTTTTTATCTTCAAAATTGTATATGTACGCGTATATATATTTATGTCGGAATTTCATTTTAGCAATTTTATACAAATATAATTGATTTACAATACTTTGTAGTGTAGTAATATAGTTATACAAACACATAAAAAATGTATATATGTATATATAATATTTATTTTATATTTCTATTTATTGTTTGTATATACAAATACGCGTAGTTAACTGCTTGTAATAATATGAAAATTTTATATAAAATAACTAAATAAAAACATGAATTTTATGTTAATTGAAAATTCTATTTTGTCACGTAATTTTGTATATGTTATAATAATAAAATTATGAAAATATTTATTTACGAGTATGAGTATTTGTATACATAAATATGGTATCTATAGTACGAGTATTTATATTATTTTTCATGTCTTCGAAATAATTGAATATAATAATAATTATATAAATATATCTAATCATAATGAATGGTGATAATAATGATAAAAATTTCAAATGAATAATTATTATATTCTATACCATTTATAATATTCATAATTCAAACAAAATACTTACATTTATGTCTTATTATAATACACAGCATATAAATGTTGAAAAATATGTTTTCTCGTCTTTGTAAAAAAAAAAAAAACGAAAAATAAAGGAAATGTTTGATACCAAAAACAAGAAAATACTTAAAAAATATTGTACATAACATATATTTTGTTATGTTTACAAAAGTTTACATATACATATTTTTCATCATTTCATTATAGTCAAATCCAAATGAATTATGTTTATATCTTTATACTATAAAGGGCACATAATTAATCTTCATTTCACATGAAAAATAATTAATATCTAGATAATTAATTTTATTTAATGAAATTTTAACTGTGTTGTGTTTTTATCTTTGGATTTTGACACTATCACTTACTACTCGTATGTACTTTCAATGAGATTAAGGTCTGGTGATTTTATCACATAATTTAGATTTTTTTCACAAATGGAATTGTTAATTTGGTTTTTTTTTTTTTTTTTTTTTTTTTTTTAGATTTTAGACAAACAAACAGGAAGTTTTATAAAACAATCATGTGTTCGTGTATCTAATATTTATAAAATTTTTCATTAAGATAAATAGTTTTGATTTTATGTTGAAGATATGTATATGATAAATTTGATTTTGTTAAAGATATATTTGATTTATTAAAGATAAATTTCATTTTAATTCAAAAATATTTAAATATGGTAAATAAAAAAATTTTTGTGGCAGATAAAAAATACTTATTAAAAATTATTTAAGATTTCTAATATTGTTTAGATAATATCGGGATAAATTTAATTTATCATGAAAGAAACTAAGAAAATATTAAAATTTTTCAATTAATTTTGTATTTTCATTCTTGACAAAGAAGTTGATTTTCTCTCTGAGTTGAATAGAATACGAATATAACTAACAACATTTTATACTTGCTCCTCCCACTCAATAATCAATATATACTCTGTAGCAATACAGTTCATTGACTAGTTACGAAGCAAAGATTACAATATACTAGAAGATAGGACACTAAAATGAGTCATCATCTCACAAACACATACAAACTTTTTTTTAAAAAACAAAAAAAAAATTTCGTTAAAGTAAGAACAGTCTGAATAGATAAATTTGTTTCAATTTAATACCCTTACCTAAATTTATATGTAAACGAGAGATACAATAGAGTACACACAATAAAGAAAAAAAAACAATATCATGACGTGTATATTTTTTTTGCACGTACTTTTAAAAGCGACCTGGAACAACGATGACGTCATTTGTCTTTCAAATTTTAAGTGTTTCAGGTCGCCGTTTAAAATGTAAAGTATAGGAAGACAAGAAAATAAAACGAAAAATGAATTGATACTACTACATATTTATTGCATATATGTACACGATTGTTTACATTTTTTCATGCTGCAGTTTGAATGGCGACCTGGAACTAAGATTTGTATGAATTTGTAAATTGATATAAAGGGTGGTTTTGTTTTGACTTAATTATACACGTAAGATTGTTTATAAAAATTATATGATAATTTCAATTTTTTTTTCAAAAAAATTTTTTTTATTTTAAAAAATATTTTTCAGGTAGTCTTGAAATGTATTGCATTTGCAGTATAATATAAATATTTCCTTTCAGGTCGCCTTTAAATGCACTACAATCATAATTTTCCTTTTTTTTTTCGGTCATGTTTAAAGTGCCCTTTTATTATATTACAGCAAATTTTAAATAAAAACATTTTTAACTGTAAATACCTAGAATGGTGTACATTAAAAGTGACCTGTGATTATTTAAAATATTTTGTATATTTGGAAAAAGGTATGGTATAGGTACAAAGATATGTTATGTACATATTTGTTACATTTTCATATGATTCATTTCAAAAATTAAAATTTTTTAATTTTGAATTATTATCTGTGATGTGTATGGTGAAAAAAGTATAAAATTAATAATTAATAGTATAATTAAAAGGTATAAAAGTATTAATTAAAAAGTGTAAAAGTATAAATATTTAATATTACAGTGAAATTTTAAAGGTAAATTTTTTATTGAAAAATATAAAAATTATACATTTTTCATATTTAAAATAATATATTATTAACTTTTTTCAAAAAAAAATATGGGAAAACACCGAGTGAAATGTTTGGCCTGCGGAAAGGAAAAAGAGAATTTCCCTGAAGCACAGTTTTTTAAATTAGCGGAAAATATTGAAAGGTAAGTGAGCATAATGCGAATTATAAATAGTGTATTTTTTTCAATTTCGTACGTTTGCGTGAAAATATTTAGTTGATATTTAGAAACAAGTATTATATTTCTCATTTCATGCCTACGCTAAAAATGTACACTGAGAGAAAAACGTGTTAAAATTGCCAAGAAACATATTTAACTTAATTTCGTTTAAATTAAAAAAACAGTCGAGTTTGAACCCGGTTTTGCAAAATTACTATAATTTTCTTTTTCAAGTAAATATTTTGTGTTTTCTAATGTAACTTTGAATACATCAGGAAACTAAAACAAAGATTTAAACTGAAATTTAAGTGGCATTATTTGAATAGTTAGAAATTTAGGAGCTAATATGGAATAATCTTGAATAACTGTCTCATTTACTTGATTATTTATGGTAAATGATCGAGGATTTTCATATAATTTCATTACTTGATAACTTTTAGTTCATTCAACCAGAACAATTACACGGTTAATTCAAAAGTTTTCATGTGTAAAATCAATATTAAAATTTATTATTTCGTGCTCAAGAACTTTCATTATTATTCTAATAATTAAAGAGTTATTATTTGGATATAATGCTCCCTTTTCAAAATTACATTGTAAATGTTAAATTAAAAACGCAAGTCTGTTAATTCAATTATTAATTTAAGACTTTAATTCAAATATTTGTTAAAGGACCAATCATTCTAATAGCATATACGAATAATGTACCAAAAAATGATGTTTCGGCTTTAATAATGTATCTTCAAACAATTGAATATAAAAAGTATTATGATCAAAGACCAACTTTTCTAATTTTAGTAATGTTTCTTTAAAAATTAGTAAATTATAAACGCAGTTATTTTTTCAAAAAACATATCTGTTATTACAACAGATCAATTCTTTTGCAGTCAATACATAATTTTCTTTTGTATAATTTATTTTTTCCAGGTAAAATTTTTTTTAAAATTTTGATAGTTTTCAATAGTAAATAAATAAAATTTGTAAAATAATGGTGAATTACATGAAAAAATAAAATTATTTACCTAAATACAAAAATTTTGTTTTCAATCATATGGAAAATATTCAACTAGATCAATTATTTTGCGTTTGGGTAGTATATAATGTTAAAGGAATTTGAAAAGGCAAAATTAGTTAGACCTTAGCCTTAATGGAAAGCTTAGAAAAAATAGAAAATACTTAAATTTATTCAGAATTTTAATAATTTAATTATAGAAAATGATATGGAGTATAAATTATTTGAGTTAATAAAAAATGATTTTGATTATGTATGTTGTGAGAAAGGAGAAAAGGATTATTTAATAAGATTGTATATAAGAGTTAGAATATATTTTTTAATCAAAAATTATAATAAAAATATCAAAACTTTAAGTAATAGAAATAAAATTCTTAATGTTAAGCATTTATAATAATTTTATAATGTTTTTAAAAAAAAAAATAATTAAGTAAAAATTGTTTTTTTGTTTTTTATATTACACCCTGTGTTTCCATTTCAAAATTATATATTATTCCTTTTCCAAATTGTTCATCCCTTTTTTTTCAATGTATTTTATGTTGCTATCGACTTTTAGCAATTTTAATTTTATTTTTTTTTTTTTTTGGAAGACTTTTTTCAAAACACGTGGTCAGTGCCTTTACTTGTTACGAAGTATATATTTTACTATGATATACACTACAAGTATGACGAGTAGTATCCTCACACCATGTGTACTCGTATTTTTCTTGTTTATAAAATGTTGATTTTCTCTCTTTAGTAGAATGCGAATATTGTAATCAAAGCAAACGCAGAAAATCAACAAACAACATTTTTTACTTGCTCCTCCCCCTACCTACAGTATACGCTACGATAGTATACGAGTAGTGTTCTACACATCGTATGTACCAGTATTTTCTTTCATCAGAAAAAGTTGATTTTTCCTCTTAATAGAATGCGAATATTTCAAAATCTAAAAAAAAAATTCATTGTTTGTTATCATTCTTTTATGTTTTCCATATTACAAAATATCAATTGAATTTATATCCGGCAACATTTTTTTTTTGTATTGAATATAAACGAAAATCGAATCAATATTTAATATAACAATAAAATCGTATGCTTATGATACACATGTTAGAATAAATTTTATTAAATATGTTTTGCGTTTTATTATATCATAATATGCATATCTAGATATATGAGTTTGAGTAGGTACTTATTATATTATCATTAATAATAAATAATAATTCATTTCCGCAGAGATTTATTACATTATGATAATCGAATCGTTATTTCCTTTCACATTTTACTCATTTTTATATTTTATTTTATGAAATGTGTAAACAAAAAGTCATATTGTAAAAAAATATATATCCATTACACATCGTAATTAAATATGTATTTCCATGCAAAAATAAAAGGGAGAAGTTTATAAAAAATATCAAAACTCAATGATCAAAGATAAGATAATGAAAAATTTTGATTCAAAATATAATTAAAAAAATATGTATAATGACTTTCAATAAAATAACGATATCGTAATATAAATGAATCCTTTTCTATAGTTAAAAAAATACAAAATGTTAAATTTAATACTTAAAATTCGTTAAAGTACATTACATACATTACATTGTATTTTCGTATATGTTGCAAACAAAGTTCCAAACAATAATGTTGCAACAAAATTAATGTGAATTTACATATGTTTATATTATCAAATATCATCACAGACATGAAATGTAGATATATGATTTATTATACAGCAAAAAATTCTTGCACTATGATGAATTTCTAATTTGATTAACTGTACATATAAATTCATTTATTCCATTACATTAGTCTACAACAATAAAACACACTTTTTATTTTTTTGTTTTAGTCCTTCAATTAATTATACGAACAATTAATTTATTTGTGTATCTGAATGTAAATTGTGTATTATTACCTCATGTTTATATTTTCTCCTTTATTTATTTATAATTTTTCATTTCCTGTCATTTTTCTATTCCATCATATATTACACTATACTATACATACCATTTATTGAGTTATTATTATTTAAGTATACGTTCACAGAGTTTATGCAACACATACAAAAACCAACAAATGTTTGTATTTTTTTTTTATTTTTTTAATATTTATGTTAACGTACGGTTTTTATTTTTTATAGTTTGTTTATTGTATAGTCATAATAATGCGACTCTTATAATGTACAAACTATAAGCTTCTATATATGTGTGAGCATGCTGTTTAATTGTTTTAGGTTAATATTGAAAGGACATTCGTATATGTATGTACATGTATATGAAAAAAAAAAAAAATAGGTGTGGTGCCATAAAAATAAAAAAATATATTTTTGTCCTTTAGTTTATTTAATTCATTCTTTTTTTTTCTTTGTTAGATATACAATCGTCATAATTTTGTTAGAAGTACTATATACATATATATACATTTTATTATGCGGTGTTATTGTTGCACGAGTAGTATAGTTATATAGTTTTCCTATAGATAGTATTTGCTTGTTGGGATACAGTATAATAAATTTTCATTTCAGAGTTCACATGGTTTTCAAAACAACATATGTTAGCCTCTGTTAGGCTTTTAATTGCATATTTTTTATCAATTATGTTGATTAATTAATAAAAGCAAAAATTACGAATATAAGTACTATATGTATTTTTATTTGTTTTTTGATTTTGAGTTTTCGATATTACATAAACATTTGTGTATCGTTATAGATTTTTAGTATCTCATATTTAATTGTTTGAATATAATGAAATGTTGTTTGATAAATTGAATCAAATATTTACTGCGAATGCGATTATAAATGCTATCACAAATACGAGGCTATAGAATTGTGAAAAATTTTGAAAAAAAAAAAATTACAAATAATGCTAAATTGATAGGATTTGCTTTCTATATATGTATTTACATATGTCTTATATTTCTCTCATCATTGCGATAATTATGTTTTGATTTCTTATACTGATATTTAAATTATTCATTTATACTTAAAACTGCGTATAAATTAAAAAAAAAAAAAAAATTGGAAGTGAAATACATGAAAAATCCTTGAAAAAAATTATCATTATTTATTCGTTTTACCTATATACACTGTTTAGATGTTTTTATGTATGACACAAGTATACACCCATGTAATTAAATTTTCATAAAAAAAAATACCACAGAAAATATTATAATATCGTTCAGAAAATTTTTTTTTATTTCACGTATATGCTCGTATAAATAACATATTATTATCCCAGTTGTGAAAAGAATGCATTCAGAATTAATTCTAAATTGATTCTTCAAGTCAGAACCAATTCCATTTTTGATTAACTGGCATGTTAGGAATTAATTACTTTTACACATGCATGTTGTTAAGCGGTAATTAAAATGATCTTCATCTGCATTACTTTGTAATTAGTTTCAATATTGATAACTTTTTATTAGTACTTAATCGATATAACACAGAACTCATTCCAGATGCATTACCCCTGCATTACATGGAATCATATAGAGAAATCGATTGATTCTCTTTTGCATTACTGCGAGAGAATTAAAATTTGAATAAAAATCATTACTTTTGTTTATGTAATGTAATTTCGAATCGATTCCCCAATCAACAATCGGTGTTCTTCTTTTCACAACTGGGATAATTTTAAAGCAATATATCTACTACACACAATTACAAATACATGTATAGGAGCATGTATGCAAAAAAACATAATTTATGTATATTCAAAAATTTAGACATTTTAACAAGTAATTTATATAAAAGATTTTTTTTCTATACCTATAAAAAAAATTTATTAGTTATAAAATTTTATAAAACAATAAAAATAATTCAGATAAGATTTCATACTTACTATATACATTATTACGTCGTGTGTATATACGTTTATGCTTGAGTTTGGCATATTTGCATGCCTTCACAAAGGAAATATGTATATAGATATATGTATACATATATATATATTTTGTTAAATTTAGATTTATGAAAAAATTTTTGTATTGTAATAGAATTGAAAGAGAATAAAATAAAAATTAATTTTTTCTTTAATGTATTCACTTTAATCATATGAAATACAATATCAATGTTTTAACAATATCTCCATTAAAAATAAATTAAAATAGAATAAAATAAAATGAAACCAAAAAACAAATAAATTTACATAATATTTGACATAAATATATAAGAATTTATATATAATACACATAATAGACACACATAAAAATTTATAAAAGTGTATAGGTACATAACAATACAATATATTCTATTATTACATACATACATATTTTTATATTTTCATTCGAAATAAAAATATATTTGAATTTCCATTTCATTTATATGTATGTATGTATAACGAAAAATACTTAATTCTAAATATAAATGAATGCCATTGAATACCAAATAAAAGTAAATAGAAAATATTTAAAAAGTGTTTTTGAACTTTTTAATATACTCGTATATTATATTATTAAATATAACTTTAAGTGTGTATGTATTTATAAAATTATATTATACAGAATTATTTACTTAAATTTCAAATATAATACAATATAATTCTTAAAAATATTTCTGTATTAATATGCATTATTATATTTTTAAAAGTTTTCTAAATTGATTTAAATTTTTAGAGAAAATAAATCTTCATCATTATGTGTAAATTATGTACATTAATTTTGGTATACAGAATATGTAACTGGCCTATTGATTTCTAACTTTCCCACTCTGTATACAATAAAAGGGTATAATAATATACTTGTAAAAAAAAAATTTGAATTTTGTCGAAAAAAAAAAAAAAATAAATTCCCTTTAAGATTAGGATTCGAGATATCTGTTACCTTGTGTACCAATTATCTCCGAAGTTACTTAACCGATTTCAATGAAATTTGAAACATAGATACTTTGGTAAGAGTTGTGGTGCATAACGGAGCGTTTTTTTTTTTAAAATGTTTTTGTTACCTTTTTATAGGGTGTCAAAGTTGTAAAAATTGCAATTTTTCGGCTTCCAAATGCAGCTCGTACAGCAAACACTGATTGACCAATTTCTTTAAAATTTTGAATATATGTAGCCTGAAGGATATTGTGGTACTTGAATATAGCACATTTTCGATTTTAGGTCCGGAAATTTAGTTATAGTTGTTAAGAAAGCAGAGGGGTTTTTTTTTTTTTGAAAAATCTTTCAACTTTGACTTCTGTTTTCATACATTAAATCTTCTTATATCTATATGATTTTGGTATCAAAATAAAATTTGGACTTTTCTGATGTTTTTACAAAAAATCAAGTATAAAATTCTTTGTTATATTTCCATTTTTATTAACAAAAAAAAAAAAAAAAATGATGTTCTATTTCATTTAAATATTCAAAAATCCATTTTTATTAGCACCTAAAAGGTATGCAAAGACATTTTTTAAAATTTTTGTAAGTGAAAATCGTTGTTGTTGTCTTCGAAAATTTATCAAAGTCGAAACCTACTCTTAACAATAAATATTTTACCTTTATATTTTCAATATTTGAATTTCAAATTTCATATATCGTTAATAATCTATTTGCAAATAAAAATTTCCAACAAAAATTACAACCTTTTTCTATAAAAAGAAGAAGAAAAAAATTTTCATTTTATTGTGGAAATTAGAAAAAAAAATTTTTGTTATTATCATTTATAACGGATTTTTTTTTGTTGGATAGAAATTGAAAATTGGAATTTATTAGAAAATAAATTAAAAAAAAAAAATTTTTTTTTTAACAGAAAAATATAGGAAATTTTTTGTAAAAAATTTCAATAAAAAATATTATATGGTATCGGGTATCGATTTAATTTTTTATCGGTTTAATATAAATCTTTTAAATTTTGAAGCAAAAAAAAAAAAAAAAATTAGGAAAAATCAGAGAGAGTATCAATATTTGTAGTGTGTACCGTTTTGTGTGGATATAGTATTTTAGAAAATTTACCAAAAAAAATGTATATAATGGTTGTGTGAAAATATGGCTACGTCGAATAGAGTATAGATGTGGTATAGATCAACAAATTTAAGGTATGGCATCAAACTATAATCCTATAATGTTCCTTTTGTAAAAGTAATATTATTGTGTTGATTTGAATAAGAAGATTTAAAATTTAATTAAATTTAATTTTAATACGCTTATCTAGACACACACACACACACACAACACATGAGCATATTACAAAAAATATATAACCACAATTAAAAAAGTTCAAAACAAAATTATTAAGTTCAACAATGAAATTTTTTATTCATAGCGTTCATCGTTCTACTTAATATAAAAATTTTTGGCAAAAATTGTACATAATTTAGAAATTTATTAATAAATACATATTCCTAAATATAATAATATTATTGTACTTAGACCATTCTCATAGAATGTGTGATGATTATTTGCGGTATATTTATTTGTTTTATGCCTCTATGTGATGTCATTATTTATAGAAGTGTATACATGAAAATATTTATAAAATAGTTTTGAATATTTGCCAATACAGCTAATTCTAGTGTTTTTTTTTTTTTTTTTCATTTATTCGCCTATAATAATTTATTTTCATTTTATTTTTTTCCGATTTTCATTCATATTCATTTTATTTATTTAAATTTTCGCATTACTTTTATCTCTTTGAAAGTAATATAAAGTGTGGTTGGTTGCGATATTATTCATCGTATACAAAAATTATAAAATAAAACAAATTTTTGATTAATTTAATTCAATGTTTTCATAAAATGTTGTACATAATGTACATTATATTGCATGCATAATAATGTATGTAAATAAGTATCAATTATTGATTATTAATATTTAATATATAAATTTTTTGAAAAAAAAAAAAAACATCTAAATTTTTCCATAAATAATGAATGGCAATAGAGAGACATTAAAAAGTTCAAACGATAAGAGAAAATTTATCTAGGTAAAAAGAGATAAAATAATGAATAGATCACTTCAAAAAGAGATTGAAAACTACAATATCAGCAAAATAAATGTACAAAATATACTTAATTCATTTTTATTATTAATTTACAACAATATCCATGTATATTTACATGCAATATTCCTATGTATCCTGTCATGTGTAAGCAGTAAAAGTTAAATATAAGTAGCATTATTATAAGCATTAAAATTTGTCCATTTAGAACATGACACAATATTTCATTTTTCTTTGTATACAGTTTTATGGTTTTACTGAGTAGAGTGTTTTATTAAGTACATATATGTAATGCAAATATGTATTTTGTTTTTGTATTTTTTGATAATAATAATAAAAATAATAATTAGAACAATGTCCGACATAAATACACATTTTTTTGTTTCATTTTTAGAAGTTTTGCCAAAAAAAATGGTGACATACGAGTACTCTAGTCTAGTACGTACTACAATTTTATTCATAATGACATTACATTACACATTATTGAGATTAAGAACATAGATTTATAATTACATTTTTATATGTGAATTTTGATAATTATTTCAATGCATAATATTTATCACAATTATCTATACTAGAGCTCTACAATACGTATACTTCAATTGATTTACTTACGACTGTTTATTGTAATTATACTCATATGTCATATTTTATGATGAATGATTATGGTATATAATGTGGATTTCTTGATTAGGTGTTCTACGTGACACTCGAAGTTTCAAAATAAAAATTCAAAAATGGGTTACACATGTTGTGTGAAATACTACTCATACTAGCATAGCGTATACTATATAGTTAGGGGGAGGAGCAAGTATAAAATGTTGCTAGTTGATTTTCTATGTTTGTTTTGTTTACAATATTCGCATTCTACTAAGGAGAGAAAATCAAATTTTTCTCAAAAATGAATAGTACACATGATGCTTGAAATACTACTCGTACTATCGCAGCGTGTACTATAGGTACTATAATGGACAATATCTAGTCAATTATTATCTTCGATCGTTGGTGTATAGTCCAAATAAATTTCTCTGCTGTTGAAAATTTCAAATCGAAATATGAAAATCAAATTAAATGAAATAGGAATGAATATTTTTTCTCTATTTATATATGTACTTTCGTATTGTAATTAATAATTTCTTTTTCTAATAATATAAATAATACATAATACCTATTTACATATATACATAATAACTCCTGATACATTTATTTAATTGATTTTATGTATATATTACTGAAAACACGTATAAAATAGAAAATATTTTTATGAATTTAATGACAAAGATAATTATAAATAAATATGTATTTAAAATGTAAGAACAGAAATTAGAAGACAATTAACAAAATTCTTGTGCATATACATATGTCCATTTATTTAAATAAATTGCTATTAGATTTGTTAGTGTTTTAGTTGTTCAATAATCTGAAAAATGATTTGAAATTTTTATAGGTTTTTTTTTTTTTACTTTTCAATTCTTCAAGATTTTACATTCATGCTATATTTAGATGATCAGATATTTATACGAGTATGTTACAAATTTTATTTTTGTATTTTAGTTGACTCATTACATTTACACCATTCATGTGCACCAACACGTAGTACATAGTAAAATGTACTCATACATGACACATAAAAATTAATTTTTGAATTATTTTTATCTTTTTTCGAATTGTGCTTTTTGGTAAATGGGTAAATGGAATATTCACTACTTCCTATTCTCTGCTAGCCTTTTTTTTTATCACATTTCTGGGTTCTGCTCTTCTTGTCCTAAGCCTCCACGACATTTTATATCGTCCGCTGTCGCATAATATGATGTCGCTGTCGAGGAAGATGTACATATTTGATTGATTGTAGTGAACTTTGAGAATTGCAAATAAATAATAACTGAAAATTATTTTTCTTACTTTTGGACTTTGGTTTATATATCATCGAGATTTTATAATTCAAGACTTTTGTTATCAGTATAGACTATATAGCGCTTTACCCATTAAGTCATATAGTATTCTTGGTAATATCATCAGATATGTAATTCAAAGAAAGTTTTAATATTGTTTTAATGAGATCTTGTATACATTGGTCAGCACAAATAAGTATGTAATTACGAGTAGTACTGGAAATCGATTAGGTATGAGAAAATTGTGTAAGTTTACATGTAGTACAAGTCCTAAAAATGTAAGAAATCAGTAAAAAAAAATATAAAATAAAAAATAATATATAATGATTGTGACTTTAATAAAACATATAATTACATTACATATTTTGGTATGTTATATTTCCATATATACGAGGACATATGTATACCTTAATTATGTTGCTTTAACATACTATATGTAAATTGTTGAGTGTTGTATGTGTACATATACAATATTCATATTATTGACAAACAATTATACACTTGTCAACAAAGTTAAATACAATATCAATAAAATCAATTATCGATTATGAATTAATGAGTCTATAATTTCCTGATTTATGTAATCAATTTTTCAATCTATAGATGTAATTATCTCT
Organism: Villa cingulata; assembly: GCA_951394055.1. Taxonomy (NCBI): domain Eukaryota; kingdom Metazoa; phylum Arthropoda; class Insecta; order Diptera; family Bombyliidae; genus Villa; species Villa cingulata. Next base: position 12,305,408 of record OX596020.1, on the reverse strand, counting down.
TAGGTATCTGTGATGATTATAACTTGTATGTGAATCTTGTCATATGATATGATAGCATATGTATTTGAAATTGTTAGAATATTTTAGTATTTTCTAGTTTGTGAGCATGTTCATAATTTAATCATTAGAGTAAACGTATTTGTTATTCAAACTTTATGATGATATTTGATAATCGATATATTTGTTATTTTGTACAAAAATTTTATTAAAGAAAAATTGTAATTGTAAAAATGTTCTTTAAAAGTTTCCCATTATGTGTTCCTGTTGATTAGAAAGAAACTTTATGTGTACAAAAATGTATGTATAAATATGTGAACGTAGCAATAGATTTTTCCATGTAGAAACAAATTTTCTTTTAACAATAGTTACTTTGTTAACATTTTGTTTTTACAATGCATATATTTTGGTGCAGCATGATGTATAGTGTACCATCAGCAGAATCAATACAAAATATCTGTTATAGACACCGCACCACATTTACAGTTCTATGTGGTTCTATGTTCTATGTTTCCATAAATTTTTTGTAAAGCTTCAACGGTTCAACGATATATACAAGTTACAACGAGAAACCACATGGAATATTGAAATTACAAATTTTTATAATTAAGTAGTTTACTTGCAAAGATTTTCTAAGTCTACACACATCACATTATATCCTCTTTTTATTCTCAGAGCAGAAAAAAAATACTGATTTTCCTGTAATCTCGTATATCGATTTTCCTGTGTTCTTTTTTTTTTCACTTTACATAATTTAAAAATCTTTGTATATGTTGTTTGGGAGTGTATTTGTGTTGCGGTTATTTATTACGCGTATTTGTATTTTTTTTTTTATTGTTGGTAATTTTGTAATTCTCTTTTCCTTTCGTATACACCAACATGTAAAATACTCTAAAACATTTTACCCTTATCTAAAATTTATTGAAAATAACACATACATATACGTGTACATGAACATATGTATGAGTGTATAATATACAGAAATTTACATGATGTTAAAATGAACTTCAAAGATATGTATGTTACATACTACATATACTACCTACATTGTAAAATGAAAAAAAAAGGGTTCAATCGGATTATAATTCGTTTTGGTTTTTATTTTTATGATATGGTTTTATTATGGTTTAAAGAATGACACATCAATTTAAATTTTGTGGATCATAAATAAACGAGGAGGTATTTATGTGTTTAGGGTATTTTTGTATTTGTTGGGTATTCATTCTGGTGTGATAATTAAAATGATAAATTTAGAAATGAAAAAAAAAATGTCTTTTATTTGAATTATATTGTATGTATTATTGGTCTAATGAGTAGTCAGTTTTTTTTTAGGCCGGCCCTAACCTTGAGGTGTTTTTGATTATGTTCGAACCGAATTATTGTAACACGATAAAGTTAAATCTTTAAAAAAATTATGAAAATAATTTTTCTTTAGGGAAAAAAAGATATGAATGAATCCTTAAAATTTAAAAATTCTATTTAAAAATTCGTTAAAGCTATTAAAATGCCTTAATAATTTAATAAAAAAGGGAATATTCTGAATTTCATTTTTCACAAATATAATTTTTAGTTAAATTAACATACAAAATCATTTGTAAATTCATATTTTTATTGAAGATTAGAACATCCCTAAAAATTATATTTTTCATTGCATTCAAATTAACTCTCATACATTCAATTATTTGGATCATGTACTTACTTAAGTACGAGTACATACATATGTATGTAAATTTATTAAAGGTTAAATTGTATACAGTTTTATCGTAGGATAATGAAATTTCATGTATGTATTTGTATATATACACTCTTGGGAATATTTTTATGATTTATAAAAATTGTTGAAGTAAAATGTATACTTACACTCTTATACAGTACATATGATGGATACTTGTAAAAACATCATCTATATATGATCCAACAACTTATATAGAAATATGTAATACCTAAGAACAAATATTAGTACAATGAATGTTTGAAAATAATTGAATTAGTACATATCCTTGACATTTTGTTCAAGTAAGTATTTCAAGTATTATTTGTTTGTCCTTTTCTTTTTTGTATTTTAAATTTTGAATTTTTCTCTTCTCAAATTTTTTATTTTTCTGTTTATTTAAAATTTTAATACAATAATTTTTTTTTTCTTCAAGAAAATGAATATTAATATAGAAGGAAACCTCGTATTTTCATTGTGTATGTGTAGTATCATGTATAATACGAGGGTCGCCTGAAAAATTTCTGACCTAACACAGAAACAAATATTTTTTCTCCTTTTTAGTTTGCACACTTTTCGCACCAATGATTTTAATCCTTTAAACCACTTTAAATAATAGTCTTCATCTTGCTCTGCAAAATATGTTTTTACGCGGATACGATGTCCTTTTCATTGATGAAAACTTCCATGTTCCAAGCCAAGTTTTGAGACTAGAAAACAGGAAAATTCGTTATGATCCAAATATGGTGAATACAGTTCAATCAATTCAAGTTCATTGGCTGAAGTGTGAAATGGTATTCGATTTTTTCAATTTTAAGAAAAAACACTGATATTGAGATTGAGTAACACAAATGACTGTCAAACAACAAATGAGTGTCAGAAATGGCTACAATTTTTACAATCATCTTGCAAGGCATGTACCATCGTCTTACCAAAATGAGTTCGACAAGAAGTGTTATTTTTATGTCGAGGCTAGGAACTTTTCAGACAACCTATGTATGTTTGCCATTTTTGTCATTTTTTTATTTCTTATTTTCATGTTACATATTATTCATTGTATGTAGATACTAATATAGAAACTAGATGAATCTTTTTTACAATTTCTTTTGAATACATAAAGTTTGTATGAACCATATACTATTAGAATTTTTTCTTAGGTCCTTTGTTTTTCTACAATAAATAAATTTTATATATACTCTCTTACTCGTATTTTTTGGAATTAAAATACAAAAATATTTAATTATTTTTCGTAATTCTATCGTAATTCTATATTATACAGATAAATAGGATATTATACAAAATTATTTTATTATCTGAACGTTTATCATTTAAAATATACGAGTACATGTGTATATACAAATACTTAATTAATAAAATTCTTAATTTATATTTCATTAACAGGATTTTGGTCATCGCACAAAAATGTGTCCCTATATTGTTAATAAAGTTATATACAATTTCGATCATCACATTATGAATAAATAAAAACAATAAATATCCCTTGGACAACACTTTTTGGGGCTGTTCATATTTATGTAATTAAAATGATATTAATGAATTAAATAAGGATAATATGGACGAAAATGGAAAATATCAATGAAGAAAAAATTATCAACATTTTTCAAAACAAAAAATAAAAAATAAAAAAAAAATGAAAAATTTCATGCATTTATTTAAAGAGAAAAAAATGTATGTAGAATGAAGAAGTACTATAACAGAAAAAATATCCTAGAAAAGTTTTTCATATTTTAAATGCGAAATTTTATATTAAAAAAATAAAATAAAAGGAGGAACAGATAGTAATGGAAATTTTTTGATTTACTCAAATTTACTCAAATAAAATTAAAAAATAATTTCATGTTATGTGTATAAGAATCAAAAATATTTAATGAAAAAAAAAAAAAATAAATAATAAAAAAAAAATTTGAAAATATCCTAAGATAAAAAAATAAAAATACTATTGCCACATTCATCGTATAGGTATATAGCAGAATATAGTATCGATTTTATTTGTTACGAGCATTTATTACATATATGACCACATATATCGGGAATATAATGGAAAATCTTATTTATTAATTTTGTGTTATTGATGATGATGATAAATTAAATATATGTATTTTTTCATGTGATTAGAGGAAGAAAAAGGCAACAAAAAATACTACAACAATTCACTAATTTATATAATATTCATTTTATACTATAAACGTACTGACGTACATTATTATATAATATTATTATTATTATTATTATTTGTTGTCGATAATTTGTTGTTATACAACCCTGAATGTATACATATACTCGTATACGTACGTTCGTCTATGAAAACATTTATATTTTAGAGTTAATATAATATATGATATTTTTTTTTATTTTTTTTGCTATAGCAGCGGTCTTAATATTTACGTGTACATATTGTATTTATATACAAAAATTTGTAGTATGTATTTGTAATTTATATTATGTATGTACATATTTCTATTATGAAAATTGATTTGGATTTAAGAAGTACCTACATACATATATCATCGAATTTATTATTCTTATAAAAAAGAAACAAGAATATAAATGTACATACATACGAGTATATGTATGAAAGAACAATAAATAAAAATAAAAAATAATAATAAATAAAAGATAAAGAATATAATAAAAAAAATAAATACATACATTCTTATATATATGTGTGTATACATAAATTCTTAAGAAAATGATAATAATATATTGTGTTTAAATCAACCGAAATATTTATTACAATTATTGTTGTTGTATAAAGTACATGAGAAGGTCATCAAAAATGATGAGTGAGTTCAATAAATTTATTAAGAATACAAATATACTCTTACCACGCATATTTATATGCATATGTGAATATGAAAAAAAATATATATATATGATTAAACGAAATCAAACATAAAAAAAAATTATAATTTCAAATAGTAGCTATATCCTGAAATTTAATTATACTGACAATAAAATACTCGTAATTTGAAAGTAAAACTGAACAACGTTATAATACTATAATCTCCACAATAAATTTGTGATACGATTTCAAAATTGATATTCACTTCATTTCTTTCTTATACAATTGACACACTGCAGAGATAAACCATGGTTATCTCAAATGGTTTATCGATAACCTGGTATTGGTGACACATTTAAATTGAGGTGAACTAGTTTATGTATTCATATGACACCTGTCGAGAAATAAATTCAAACACTAATTCTTTTCCATCTAGTCAGCATGTTAGCTGAAATTTGGTTTGACAGTTTGTTTAAATATAATATAAAAAAAAAAAAAATAACACAAACGTCAAAGATAACTGAGTTCGAACTTGGTTAACAAGATAATTGAGTTCTAGAAACTCGGTTAACTTAACCGAGTTCTGAAAGTCGGTTATCGCAAAGATAAACTACAAAACTTCGAAAACCAGGGTTTATCTCTGCAGTGTGTCAATAGTATTACATATGTACTATATAGTAATTCTAATTTATTTTTCTGTATTGCAAAAAGTATAAATTACAATATTTACAATTAAACAAATATGTTTACGATACAATTTAATTGGTTCTTTCTCTTTTTAATTCATTTGAATTGCCAAAAATCTATATTATAAATAAAGTAAAATAAACAAACGATAGAAATATACAATGAAAAATTAATAAAATTACATCCACCATTTTATTATTTTTTATTTATTTATTATTTTTCTTTTTTTTTTGGTATTAAAATTAGTCGTTAAATTTTAGTTTTCCATTGTTACTATTATTATAGTTTTTCATTTTGTATATTATGTATTTTCTCCAGCATTTTAATTTTTCGTTATGCTAATATATTCGTATGAATAAAACATAATGACGATGTCTTGATATATATACACATAATATAATGTACGATGAATTTATGTGAAAATATATAAAAAGAATGTAAAGAAAATAAAATAATAATAAATAAATAAATAAATAATAAAAAAAAGAAATAAAAAAGAAATAAAAACACACAAAAAAAAAAAAAAATTCCAAAATAATAATATAATAATAATCAAATGCACGAAATGCTACGAAGTTGTGTATGTTTTGGTCGTAATAAACGACGTGGCTCTAGTTTCGAAGATTCATCGTCATGTCGGTCATCAGAAATTGAACGTGGTGGCGGTACTGATATTGATATAACATCAAATAATACTAGTTTATTAAAATTATTTCGTACGAAAGGTTGGTATAGACAGTGGCGTAAACCAGGACGTGGAATGAGCATGACTAAAGTTGAAAGAAGTAAGTACTTATAATCTTTATATTTAAATACTTAAATTTTTAAATTAAATTTATTTCTATATTTTTAAAAAATTTTTAGGGATTTTTTATTTTTCATAATTTTATGAACATTTTTTTTATATTTATGAGTATATTTTGCTTCCATAATACTCATGTATGTGCTCCCTCATATTTTTTGTTTTTATTTTGGTAATTTTATACATTTTCATTTATCCAATTATCTACATGTTGATCTATTTATTACATTATTATTCGTCCATGTATTACAGTATTTTCTTATTTATAGAAAATGGTAATAGAGGTACTTAGTTTTTAGTTATTAACAGTTGAAAGTTTTCTGTGATTAAAAATGAAAAATAAGTGAAAATAAAAAAAAAAAAGTGTAGTGGCTACGATGAGGTAATATATACAAACTAACGGTTGGTTTTAATGTTCAATATTATTCATCATTATTTTCTGTGTAATATGAGAATATTCTAAAAAAACATTTTAAAAGAAATCATTCAAAAGTGCTGAATTATGTTATCTTTTGGATAAAATCTTGAAATTATTATGGAATAAGTTCAAAAGGGATTAAACTCATATTTTTAATTAAATGAAAAAAATAATAATTAATATACGAAATATGATAATATGGATTATCGTTTCATTTTTAGTTTCAATTAGCATTAAATATCAATTAAAAGAAATTTATTTTTAAAATAAAAGCAGTGGTATGGCGTGCTAATAAATATGTATTACATGAGTTGTCTCGGAGTTTTATTTTATAATTTTTAAATATGTATTTATTTTTTTTTTCTTATAAGTTTTAAGGTTTTAACAATGCAAACAATACACCAATGTGTGTATAGTGTTCTATAAAATATCCAGTTATATATTGGTTAGAAATTAATCGAAACTCAAACGTTCCTCATACACTGGATATAATCGTTAATATAAGCTCCTATAGTTTGTAAAAATTCAGAAAAAATAAAACCCATCATTTGATGTTTTATTCATCTATACAATATCTTAAACTTATAAGCATCCTGTGTTTTCTTCTTTGCAATGGCTTGACAGCTATTATATTTCTATACCTATCATTATGTTTAAAATTTCAAAATAATTTATATATAATAATAATTTAGTTTTAAATATTTCATATACCGATGTTTCGTTATCCTTATTCTATTTTTATTATATAAATACACACATACACATACAGACATATTGTAAAAATTTTAATAATAAATTTTGTTAGTAGTTAGAGGAACAAAAACATTCATTATTCACGTAAAAATTAGTACTATATTTTTTGGAACGTTTTACTGGTTTTACGAAAAAATAAAAGACACATAACCGAATAATTTATATACCATGATATACAATTTTAAGCTTTTAAATTCATTTTATCGTTTTGTTTTCGTTCTCGTTTTTGCTATTTTTATTATCATTACATAAAATGCTTTCATGTTTTACATTTTATCTAATGCATTTTTGTACTTTTATCCTTGTACGTCAATTGTACGTTTTTACGTATAGTGTATATACGTATCAATTTCTCATTGTGTACATACTCGTGTACAGAGAACTTATCTTAAGTACCTGATATACACATATTACAATATCATTTTTAACAGTTACTTATAGATATACAATCAAACAGTATGGAATAACTTTTTAAACTCTAAACTGTATCTATACACACAAAAAAGAAATACAACAAATAATCCTTGAAAATATATATTTTATTGTCATACACTACAATATACTAGTACATATACTTCTATTTTATATTTTTTTGTGTATGTATTTATGTAATTTTGTGTATTTATGAATGTAATTTTTGAACATGACATTTTTACATACATATGTATACATATAATGTACATTATTTTAACTGCAACATTTTAATTTATTATGATGTGTACACAATTATACTTACGTAAACAAAATATATACATACGTTTGCATGGCCATCATATAGGTATTTGTCCTAATTTATTTATGCCCATATATATACATACGTATACAATAAACACATATATATCCTTTTTATTTGTCCTTTTTATATCCTTTTTGCGTGAAAAATAAATATTATGCAGTGCGACAAAATATATATATTCTAAATTTATTTAAACATATCGCGTATTGTTTGTATATTGTTCTCTTTAAATTTTATTTTCTTATTCATTTTTTGTTGTTGTTGTTATTATTATGTTTGCTGTCATTTATCTTTGTACATTTTTGTTTACTGCTCACTTCTTTACTATGTTTTTATTTAAAAAACAAAAATAATGAAAACTAATTATTTATTCATAAATTTTATTCAAATTTTTTAGCATTTATCGTATATATTTTATATTATATTTATATGTAAATTATTTTATTTATGTGTTGGTAAATAAATATGAAGTCATTGTTAAATAATCGTTATAAAATACATACATATATATATTTGATCCCATTCTTGAAATATGAATTATTTGTAAGAAGAAAAAATAACATTTGGGTTGTCGGTTCCGAATCGAATTCAGTGTAATTCAAATATTTTCCAATCATAGATTACTCGGATCTCGGACTGAGCTGTATTTAATTTTGCTGTTTCAATTCTTAGCTAAACTAGAAAATGAAACTTTTGGAAAAGATAATTGACTGCTATGAGTCTCAGTCTATACTTAACTTAATGATTAGTTGATTCGTTCATTACAATTTGCTAATGGAATGGAGCCAAACCAACCTTCTCTTCTCAAATCTTATCGCGTCTTCGTGTCGTATGGTGTCGTGTGTCGTGTCGTGTTATTTCATTCTCTCTCTCTCTCTCTCTCTTAACAATTCAATTGCTTGCAATTTGCAAATGTCATTGAACTTTAAGTATAATTTGTTAGTATTTACCTTCATATGAATTTATATTTAAAAATTAAAATAGAAGGTATTTTATAAATTTGAAATTGAGATGGTGTTCAATAAAACTGATAACATATTTGCTGATCACCATTTTTTAGTAATCACCTGTCGTAATTAATTCAGAAATTTTTGACATAAAATATAGAAAATGTAATTTGGGAAAAGTATTTGTTATTTGTATGCATAGTGGGTATATGAAAAGGAAGAATTTAGATGATAGGAGTTAATGAGGTAAATGGTATGTATAAGGAATGTAAATAATCTTTTATTGAAATTCAATATTATACCCAAAAAAATTTTGTATTTCAATTCAAGCGAATTAATTAAAAATTTACACAACATCCTTTAATCAAATTGAAATCATTCCGTATATACTACGAGTAAATATCAAAGTTGTATATGAAAGTTTTTGTTTTTCTTTATTGATCTATATTAGAATATAAGAAAGACATAGCTATATGTATAATTGTATGCACTATAACCGTATATAATGAACATAAAAGAGAATATAAGAAAAACTATATAATGTAGTTATAGAAAACAAAAAAAAAATATGAAAAAAAAAAATAAAAATTAAAATCGATCTAAAATAAATGTCGATGAAAGATACAGTATAGAGTTTTTGATTTAGGTCGTTGTATAGCTGTATATAAATATAAATCTAGTGCATACATACATTATATATACTATGTATAGATGTGTGTATGTGGTTAAGTTCATTTTGATTCATCAAATTAAATTAAACCTAATTATAAACGTAGTGTAGTAATAGGTAATAGTTCATGAACTTTTATCAGCTGCTATTAATTTAAAAAGCATCATCCAACATTTACATTATATGTATGTATAGGTATATACGTAGGGACGGACGTAAATTTATCGTAAATTCCTTATGTCTTATATACATCAAACCACAAACACAAAATTATCTAGATTTATGATTAGAAATATTTTACGTCAATGGAATTTAAAGATAATTTTTGTTTTGTTTCGTTTTTTTTTTTTTTGTTATGTATACGTAATTACTGTGTAAAAATGAGTCTGTATACTAAATACAAGGATACTTATACATTTATATATACGTACAAATATAAGAAATATATTTTATAGATCAGATTGTTTTAGGTGTTTTACTTTTTTTTTCGGTTTATATTAAAACAAAAGTTGAGCTCCCATTTGAATTCCCTATATACACACACTTTATCGTTATATTTTCGAAAATTTATAAATAGACTCTGTATTCCATGCTGTGTATAAACTACTGTAGCACATTTATGCTGTTTAATATGTATTAGGAGGGCTTAAGATAATAAAAGAGAATTTTATTTAATATTTCTGCGAAAAGCCTTTTTTTTTTCTAATGTTATTTACACAAATATTTGAATTATGTAAATATATACAATGAACAATGTTGGTAATTTAAGCTAATTAAACGGTATATAATATGTAATGTATATTAGACGGGGATAAGTATATGTATTTATTTACATTTTACAATTTACAATTATAAAAATATAAAATTCTCAACAATTATTCTTTGAAATAATTTCCCTTAGGGTTTTCGTGTGCATTTTTTTTTTTTTTGACATAAATTCATTATTCCCCACATATTCACATATCGTATGATTACAGTGATGACGTGTAGATCAGAATAGATTTTTAATCAAAATAATGAAAAGTATTACGCATACAAAAGTAAACTTCTACCTTCTACAGTTACTCCCATAAATATTTAAACAAATATGTAACTAATTTTTTTTAAGTTTTTTTTTGTAGTACCTACGTATAAGAATTATGTATAATCATTACTCATAGCAAAAATAGGGTATCTGAAAAGTTTCTTGTCTCGACATGAAGATAACCTATCTCGTAGAATTTATTTTTGTATGGTAATGGTACATGCCTCGCAAAATGAATGTAAATATTGCAGACATTTTGAATGCTTATTTATTGTTTGACAGTCATTTTTACTACTCAATATCAGTGTTTATAATCTCAGATTTGAATTGATTAATCATCCATCATATTAAGCAGATTTGGCACCTGGCGACTTTTTCCTGCTTCCTATAGACTCAAAGTTTGGCTCAGAAGACAGAAGTTTATCAAATGAAACGGTCATTCGCGTATCCGTATAGAATATAATCATATTTTGCAGAACAAGATGAAAAATGTTATTTAGAGGGGATAAAGGGATGGGAACATCGTTGAAAAAAATGTATAGACTTAAAAGAGGATAATATTGTTAAAAAATAAAACATATTTTGACCAAAAAAAAAAATATTTGTTTCTTTGTTAAGTCATAAACTTTTCAGACGACCCATATAATACCTATATACAGTCATATGACTCACTATGTGTTTGCTTGTATTCGAAAAAAATTTTAGTATAATGTATACATATGCCATATTATTATTATTGAACCCATATACTATTAATGACTATAATCATTTTTCAATTATCGATTCACATCGTATATTTATTATTTTTCTTTGTTTTTGTATATACGGTTCTATGGCATTTAGCTTATTGCTTTTGTTGGCTATCCATATCGATTCATAAAATAAAATAGATAGAAAATGAAAAATAAAAAATTGAATTTTGTAGTATCTCCCTTCGCATTTATACGCCTAAATAACGATAAATATATACCTACACCTACACATATAAATATTATAGTCAAAGAAAACAAAAAAAAAAAAAAAGAAAATAAAATAAAATAAAAACAAAAACAACAACAAAATGAAAATGAAAAGAAAATAATAATAAAAAAAAATACCAGGAAATTTATAAAATTTTTGAAATTTATATGTCAGTTGACTAACTAAAATTGGAAGAGAACAAACGTTTTTGCTCTATATCATACGTATAAGTACATCCTCAGATAATATAATTTTATAGTGTATAGGAAGCAAAAAGGATCTAAATTTTAGAAAAAATAAATAAAAATAAAATCGAGAACAAAAATTTGAATGATATATTTTGAGCAAATTTTATGATGTTTTTGTTTTTTTTTTTAATTTTAATTTTCTTTAGAAAGATACACTTATATAATTTGTAGAGTGATTTAAAAGTTTTCCTTTTGAAAAATTTTTGAAATAACATACATACATACATTAGTATCTAGTATGTTATTATTACGTAAATAATTGAGATAATAATCACAAATTTCAAATTCAATAAATAAATTAAAAGTGATATAATACTTACCTAAAATGGGGGATAAAATTTTTTGGTTGTGATTGAAAAAGTGTCAATTTAAAGTTTTGAATTTTTTTTTTTGTTTGTGTTTTGTTTAATTTGAGTGTATAAGTTAAATAAATTTGATATTATAATTTGATAAATATAAATTAAAGATACAAAGATACAAAAATTAAAAAAAAAAATTAAATACAAAAATAAATAAAAAAAAGTGAAACGTTTACTAATGATGCACGATTTTTCATACGTTACGTACGTTCATCATAGTATTGATTAACTATAAAAATGAAGCCGTATAATTAAAAAAAAAAAAATAAATAAATAAATAAATAAACAAAACGCAAAAGCATATACGTAAATCAGTTACTCATCATCATCAGTTGTTAGACTGTAACATATCTAAATACTATTTTTTGATTACGATAAAAAATTTTCTTGTGTTTCTATTTCTGTTTTATTGTTTTTCCTTTCTTTTCATAATTTTATTCCTTAATTGCATTGCAATACTATATTTTAAGTATTTACATATATACTAAATACATATGTGCGGTTTTTTTGTGGTTTCGAATTGCAATTTATGCAAACGAAATGAAAACGTGACCAATTACATTTTACATTTTAAATGCATGTTCCTATACGTTCAAGCATGTAGAACTTATAAATTTCTACAGTACTAAGAGAAATCTAGGTACATATAATACTTAATACGTATCTATTGTACACGTATGTAAGAGAATATTAATTTTTCTGAGAGTTTGTACATAAATTATAACTCTATAGACTTAATTATGAATTAAAAATGAAGTCATCTTCCAAATTCGTGTTACATGTACCCAAAATCTTGTTATTATTCGTCGTTTTTAAATCTCCTGAGACTCATTATATGTATATTTCCTTCATTGTATATTTAAAAATATTTATTTTTGTGACTTTATCATTACTTTAGTACAAAATTGTATTTAAATATATTTATACTGCAATTTTGTGTGTGACTGTAGATAGATTTTCAGTTAAAAATTATGATGTTTTAAATAATTCTACAGAACACACTTAGTGTATGTAGAATTCAAGTTAACTGCTTTACGAATAAAAGACATATTGTGTTTCATTTTATTAAAAACGAATCAATTTTTCATCATCATTTCATAATGCATGTACGATGTACGAGTGCCATATACATCGGCTGCCACAAAAAATGTATCGCCCAAAAGTAATATTTAATTTGGGAAATGTTTGGAATTCATTATATTTCCTAGAATTGTTCTACCCCACCACACTATAAAATGATTTCTCTAAATTTATCTAAACAGTATGTTTGGATTATTTGCAAAAGAAGAAAAACTACGCAAAATTCAAGGGAGAATTTGAAAAATGCATAATAATAATGTAAGAATTAGTAAGAAAATGATTCGATAATGATTGAGGGAGCACATATCCGCCTACGCCTAGAATGATGTAATGAAAATTTCAGTAGGAAAATGATACATTTTTTATGATCACGGGTGTATGTGTAATGTGAAACTCCATTATCTACTGAAGAAAAAAGAAAAAATGCTAAGATATCTATAGAATTTACCAAATTACAAAACATTGGTATATGTGTGTATGTATGAAAGAAAATAAGATTTATTCATTCATCAACATTTCATTTTTCAAATTTGATTTTAATATTTTTGGTTTTTCCTTTTAGAATGAAAGAGAGAAAAGAACAAAAGAAACCAAAAAAAAAAAAAAAGATAAAAGAAATGTTCTATATAAGTATATACATTGTATTGTATACACTCGTACGCATAGGTAATTAAGTACACATTAAGAGAATATTTTTCTTACGGCTAAAGAAATTGCTATATTCTCATTTATTCTGGTTTCATTCTTCTACATACCTACATACATAAATCCTCAAAAAAACACCAACCTTCTCTACTTATATTCACATTCATTCTTCTTATATTCACATTCATTCATACTTACTTTTCGTATAGCATCTCATTATCCAAATAAATTAATGATGGTATCATCTGCATATGTACTACATTATGCATAAGTGTATGTGGAGTGAAGTATAATGGTGCTAAATAAAAATCAACTTCTTCTTCCCTATACTTAGTCTAAATTTTTTTTAGGTTAGGTACTGTTATGATTTTGCTTCTTTATATTTTTTTCGTTTGTTCAACGTAACATTTAATTTGAACAAGGATATGTATGTAACATTACATCAGAAAATTTTCATTTTTTATTATTGCAACATTTTCAATGGATTTATATACACAAAAATTTTTTTTTTTATTTTTTGTAATTTTGTGTTCTTTTGTACTTTTGTACTAGACATTTTGTTTTTTTCTTTTTATCTTGACATTTTACTGTAAATAATTGTCATTTTGTGTAATATTTTCTTCTATACAAATAAAACATCATATTATACACACAACATTTTGAATGAGAAAACACACACATATGTATGTACATGCCATTGTATCCTAATAATGAGAACATAAAAATATAAAAAAAATGTATATACATATGTATACATCGTAGTGAATAATGTAACAAAAAGGATATGTGTTTTTATTCTTTGAATTTTTTTAATTTTTTTTTTTTGTGATATTTTTGCAATTTTCTCATTTTCAGTTTTTCGTGTTTTTTTTTTTTTTTAATGTTTTGCCTTTGTTGTTTGTAGAGTAGGAAGATAATTGTTTTTACATAAAGTACAAAATATACATACGTATATCATTTGTTATCATATCATATTACATACCACATATTGCAATGAAAAGAAAACAAGGAAATAAATAGGAAAAAAAAATCTCAAGTGTATAGAATATAGAAAATGAAAACAAGTGCAAAGCATAAAAATTAAAGTAAATGCCATAACATAATTTTGTTCTATTTTGTGTGTATTTGTGTGAAATATGATACACTGATATGTAGTTTGAAAAAAAAGAACGAAAATTCTGTTATGATAATGTTAAATGTATGACATTAAAATAGACGAGAAAAAACAAATTACAAAAATTGAGTCAATGAAATTAATAAAATGAACTTTTCTTCATTTTTATAGCACAAATATAGTACCTACAAATGTATATATATAGAGAGAGAATCTACTCTGTATATCATGCCATATACTCGTATTTTCATTCATGAGGAGAATTTATTTTTTCTTTATACTCGTTTTGCCCTACACATCAAAAGAAGTATACAAGAAAAGAAAGAGACAATAAGTAGTAGCAATGAGGTTATTGGCAACTATCTATAGTACGATATACACTGTAGTACTCCACATATCTACCATGCACTCTTATTTTCATTCAAGAGAACAATTAATTTTCTTATTTTATTATTATATTATTCTTGCTTTTGTCTCTAGTGTTTCTTTCTCTCTCTCTCCCTATCTGAGAATCTTGCATTTAAAGTACAAGCATATAAATGAAAACAAAATAGAAAAATTGAAAGAACAAATACGCAGTTAATTATTCAATTTGTTTAATAAATGGCATTCACATATACTTGTAGATGCTAAGAGTTATGTATAAAGGACACAAAAAATTGCTACATTTTTTATTTTAAAAAATACAGATTTCCATTTTATTATTACTTTTAAAATGGAGTAAAATTATTATGTATGTATGTGTAGCATTTGTAAAGAACATTTTGTGTAGCGATTGATTGATCTAAAAATAGAATTGAATAAGGGATAAGGAAGGAAATAACATAAAAATTAATAGCACAGTATAAAAAAATTGAAAATTATTCATGAACTTTGGACATTTGAATTGAATAATTTAAAAAATATATATATATATATATATTTAATTATATGGAGATGTGCAAAAGTTTAAAAACTTTTGTAATTTTAAATCATTTCTCTTGTATGTTGTGTTATACGAAATGATTTTAAAAATAAATTAAATTCATTGCAGACATAAATACTTAAGAGTGTAATGTCACGTCTCTTGGCTGTAAAGAATCTATTTGAAAATGTGTAATTAAAAAAAATTTTTTAATTACGGGTAAATGTTTTTAGATGTACTCGTATATGCGACAAGATACTATATATTTCCCAAACTATAGGATCTAAATTTTATTTAGATACAAATACAAAATGAATATTAAAAGAAAATTATATGTAGTTTTCAGGATACTTTGCTCATTGCAATCGTGTCAGTATTAAAATTCATTTTTCAATGAAAGTAAAAATCGACGAAAAAATAAAATATTTATTATGCTAACTTACGCTCATACTATATATGAGTTTGTAATAAAAATTTTTATATGTATTTGTTAAATTATGTGTTTATATATGCGCATTTATAAATGTATGTTGGTTTTCAAATAAAATAAAATTTATGTTTTAATTCTGAAGAGAATTATCCTAAATTTCGTTTCATTTTTATGTTTTATTAAAAATTTTACATGTATTTGTATTCAAATAAATAGATATGTATAATGCTTAAATTGTGAATTATCCTATGATACAATCAATAAACAGAAGAGAATTTTATTTAAAACCATCAAAAATTTTTAGTCACTAATAATAATTTTTATTAGAATGAAACACTTCAAAAGCCTCATAAATACTGATATAAAGCCTCGTAAATACTGATATCTAGTAAAAGTTCATACATTATACGAATAAATACGATTACTCACTCACTCGTACATCCATATAATGTAATAATTTTAAGGATATTCTGTATCTGTATTACTGTTTGTTACTATGTATCTAAAATGTATGCAATAAAGTTACAATGTGACGTACTAGATACTTGTAAATATTAGTGCGATACTAAATGCGATTATTTGTGCATTTTATCGTATATAAATTTATGTTCTGTGTGTAAACTTTATAACGTATTTTTGTGTATATTTTATATTATACATATAAAATACACATGCTCATCTTGTATACATATTCACACAAAATGTGCAAAACTAAACAAAAATAATATTATTTTTTATGTATTTTTACACTATTGATTGTCTAATGTATTCATTAAAACTTTCACATAATACTACATTCTACTTTACTATACACCCAGGCATCAACTATAATATGCGACAAAATATAATATTTACAAAAATTAATAAATTACATTTTATATCCTTTAACTGTTTACAGTCATATTTTATTGTAAATTTCTATAATTTTTAGTAAGTTTATGACATAATTTAACTCTCGTTTTTACATTTTACGTATATAGAAATGTATCCGACCCGCCGTATACTCATATAAAATAAATCAAATTTAATGTAATTAATGGCTGTACTAAAAGTAAAATGCTCTTGAAAACTAATCGCGTACACACTCTCATTCAATGTAATTTAATGATGCTATCACATAATAGCATAGCTTATAAAAATGTAATGAGTATTAATTTTAATTAAAAAAAAAATATATAAGTATTTTATATGTGCTGTAAATGTATACGAATAATCTAAGGATTAAATACATAAATAGATAAAATATGTACTAAATTGATATATTATGCAAGGATGTGTTGTAATGCTCATTTATTTATTGATTATATAAATTTGAAAAATTTAATGAATTTAATGCTCTAACACTCATATTGTGTCGCCAAAATTCGTATGCTAAGTGCGAATATATTTATTGTACAAATTTTTGTTAAAATCCTATAAAAATAAACAAAGGTTTTTATTTGTTGAAAAATTCGTGTTTGAACTTTAACTATATTGAAACTAATTTTTACGATCAAATCCAATCAAAATCAGATCATTCGGATTCAAATTCTATATAACGAACATATTTCGATGAAATGTATGAGAGAGAAGGCTATTTCCTTTAGGAGCAATGGGATCGTTTGCAAGTTTGCAATGTACGAGTGGTCTAAATAAAAACCTACATTAGAGGTGTATTATTACAGATTTTCCATAAGTACTAACAGAAAATTTTACACAAAAAATATATTTTGTACATTATATATATATAGGTACGTGTTGACATTTCAAAATGTTAAACCAAAAAGGAGCTATTACATTAGTCAAAGAAAAGAAAAAAATGAAATCATACTGTAATTTTCACATAAAAAATATTACGTAGAATGAAAAAATTATTTTGAAATATATACAAAGAATTAAATCTAATATTCGTGCTAAGTAACAGAATAGTGAAAACAAATACTTAAACACATACACATCTGCTGTATATAAGAAACTATGTTGTATTACAATAATATCCTGTATACATTACATTAAAAAAAAAAAAAATAAATAAATACGATAATGCGATTTGTAAAAAATACACGAGGATATAATATAGATATAGTCATGTAAATATAAATATAATAGATGCACTTTTTTTTTTCTCAAAAAAAAATAAATGTATGTGTAAATGTTATATTATGCCATTGACAGACATCTAGTATAAACGTGGTATCGATACCATGGTATTGGCTATACTACATGTCTGTCACCCTATACTAGCTTTATACTAGAAAAACAAGCTGGTATAATATTGTAGACACATAGAGGTTGAAATTAAGTATTTTGCTAATTTCAGCCTCGAAATCCGGAAAATACGACAGATTTGGGCCGAAATCTAGTCAGCGAAATTACATAAAAAAACGTAATTATCGCTCGAAATCTACTCATGTTTCGCTCTTTACGTAGAACAGAGACATCTACCAACAAATTGTAAAACAAAAAAATGTTTTTTTAAAATTGTCATTAAAAAATAATTGAATATAATTGACAGTTAAATTTAATAGAAGAAGTAGGCTATATTCAGGTAAATTAAATTAAAATTAGATAAGTTAGACAAACTGTCAAAATCGCTGTGTGTCACCTTCATAATTTCTACTCGAAATTAAAATGAAATCTACTTAATTTCAATCTCTGAGTGTCGAAGACATAAATGTGGTATTGAAACCAGCATGATTTATGTCTAGTATGAATCTAGTATTCACAAAATTTACTAAAAGTAGCGCCATTTTAATGCTGCGGAAATTATAGAAATTAGTTTTTACATTAGTTTTAGCATCAAGTTGAAAGTAATTAGTAGGCATAGTAGGAATTAAGTTTAAAGTAATATAATGCAAATATAAATTTTCTATATATGACACCACAACAAAATTCACAAAATATGTCAAATGATACTAGGTTTATACTAGATTACATGTCTGTCACCATGCTACTATCGTTCATACCATGGTATTCATACCATGGTATCGATACTAGATGTCTGTCTAGGGCTTTATAGAGTGTATTTTATTTAAAAATACTGCATATCATGAACACAATATCCTCTGTAATGAATTTTATTGTATTTGTATATTAAAAATATCTATGCTTGTATATTATGTGTATTTTTTAAAATATCATACTTACATATTTCAATGTCCTTGTTTGTATATCGTTGTCGTTTTAATATTTATCATTTTTATTTTTTATTTTTTTTTTTTGCTGTTTCCTTGCACACGAAAAATAAATTATACATATTATGTATGTGTGAACATATAAAAATATGAAATTAATCTACATTTCATGTGAATATTTCTACCGTGTAAAAAACAATCAAAAATGATGACAGAGTGTAATGATGTATACATAGTTGTGATAGTTTGTTTTATATTTTTTTTTCTATGCGATATATGAGTTGAATATATATTTAATTTAAAAGATGAAACACGTACACTTTTGTATGTTGTACAACTGCAAGTATTATATAAATAATATTACGATTATACTCGTACTTTGAAAAATGAAACGTATATACATACATATATTGGGTCACGTCTTGTGTGATATTCATTTTTTGAATTTAATACAAAATAAAAAATTGTTGAAAAATAATATTGAAAAATAAAATGAATATATAGCAAAATGAATAAATTGAAAAATAAATGAGAAATAAAATTAGAAATATATACGTATATGTATACATATATAATATACAACACAACACAGTTCAAGGTTATATTTATATTAATCATTTTTTTATGTGATTAAAGATACTAAGTATATGCGCTCGTAATATTTTGAGACAAAAATGAAAAAATATAAAATCAAAATTTCAAAAATGAAATTAAAAAAAACGATAAAAAAAAAGAAATTAATTGAAAACGTTTTTAGTAGCGTTCTAGAGGTTGTTCTAGTTGTTAAAAAGATATGCATGCAAGGATAACAATTAAATTTTCATTTTATATATATTTTTGAATTTATTGCTTCTGTATAGTTTTTTTTATGATTATTTATTTTCTTCTATTCTTGTGTAGAATTTTTTTGTTATTTTCAGAAGTATATAGGTCTGTACGAATATTT
This sequence comes from Villa cingulata, assembly GCA_951394055.1. Taxonomy (NCBI): domain Eukaryota; kingdom Metazoa; phylum Arthropoda; class Insecta; order Diptera; family Bombyliidae; genus Villa; species Villa cingulata. The sequence continues at coordinate 12,285,061 of OX596020.1, read as the reverse complement.
CAAACGAAAAAGGTACATTATGTATTTGGTGAAACGTATTTATAGATTTCAGATAATATTAAGGAAAATAAACATATACCTTTGTATATACATATGTATGTATACTATACTATGTATGTATTTGTTAAAATTATATTAAATATAATTAAATATAATATAAATATGTACTTATTTAAATTCATTGTGTAAGTTCTCATTATTTGCTTATCTTTTTATATTTACATTCTACGTATTTTTTTTTATAAATGTTATGTAAGATGATACAATAAAATAATGTTTGCTATTATACAAATATATTTATTATATCATATCGGTATATGTATATCATTTTATGAATAATAAATAATGAATTTTAATTTTAATTTTAATTTTAATAAGTATTTTTTTTTATCATTTTATACACATAATGATATTGTTACAGATACATATGTAAGTAAAAATTAATATTTTCTTTGCCAAATATTATTTTATTTCATTGAATTTTACTGAATTTTATAGCGTTTTAAAGAATTTTTTTTTTCATTCATTATTTTCCTTTTGTTGTTTGTATGTCTGTATATAGCATCCATAAACAATATAAGAAATGCATTAAAAATACGACATAATAAAATTTCATTTTTATGTGTATTTACTGTTATTATCATCAAAGTACGAGTAGTATACATACAAACGGAATAAAGATATAAAAATGGAATTTTAAAAATTTTTTAATATATTTTTTTTTTTTCAATTATTTTATCCTTTTTTATCATGAAATAAATTTAATACAGACATACCATATATAAAAATATTTTTTCTTGTTTTTTATATGTTTAAGCGCAAGTATTTACATGTATATGTCTACATATTAAGATTAAAAATTATACGTACTTCTTTGCAACAAAATAGTTTTTCACAAACGTGTAACAGGATGAATGAATTTAAAAAAAAACACACTTAAACCTTTAATACAATACCACAAAAGAAATGAAAAACAAAAATTATAATTTCTTATACTGAATCATTTCTTTCACTTGTGGTTTAAGTTTTTATTTTTATTTTTTATTCTTTTTTTTTAATAGAATTTTGCTTTTTATATTTTTTCAATTTTAGTTTTCTTTTATATTTTTAATTTCTTAATTTCTTCTTAATTTCCTAAATTTTTTTATTTTTAACTTATTTACGCACTTTTACACAAATTTACTTATTATGTTTATATATACTATATGCATGTATATTTTAAGGATCATTCATATACAAATAAATATAAGCACACTTATGTATGCATATATGTATGAATTCACACATTTATTTATGTTAGAATTATTCATTGAATTAACACATAAATACTCGTATAATGGCCTTAATAGTTTTAGACTAACGTGTGAAATATTTCATTTTTACAAGATGAAAGGCATAAAAATTTACAAAATAAAATGCTAAGAAAAAAGAAAAATAACAATACAAAAGAAAAACTAAAAAATACTCATACACAGAATTAAGCACGTAAATAACAAACGTTTCGTATTTTATAGTATGAATTGGATTTCATAAAAATGCTCTGCCACACATTTATACCAATTTTTTTAATGAGTTTTCATATTTTTTTCTTTTTGTTTTGCGCATTTTATTTTGTTTCTCATTTCTTTTTTTCAATTTTTCATTTCTTTTATTTTGTATTTGCGTTTTTTTGTATTTTTCAAAAACGAAAACATTATAGTCCTATTATTTTAATTATTTTGAGTTCTGTTTTGAATCATATTTGAAATGAATTTAAAACGAAGTGAAACGAAACGGAATGTTAAGAAAATAAAACAATTCATTTATGATACTACCACCTCTTATACTTAATGTCTCTTCGTGTTTCTCTTATACAATTGTTACAGTGTGTAGTGCAAAGAAAATATAAGGAGAAAAATAATTTTTCTCATAAATGCAAATACGAGTATGTATTTGGTTTATGGGGTACTATGTACTATATAGCGTAGATCGTACTATAGCTAGAACCCAATATAATCTCATTGATATTATACTTACTACTTACGAGTTACGGTCTCTCGGTAGTGCGGAGAATAATAAAAGAAATAAATAATTTTTGTCGTGAATGAAACACGAGTTAGTTGTATGCTATGCGAGATACTACTAGCTACCCTGCCAGCCATGGCTGCGTACTCGTATATCTTACCATAGTCTATAGTTAGATGCCACTTACCTCATTGCTACTACTTCACCTATACCGTTTCTTCCTTTTTCTCGTGTACTTCTTATGGTGGGTAGTGATTGATGAAGAACAGGTATAAAGAAAATAATACTTACTCTCTTTTCCCCTTCCAGTTTCTTGTATTCTTCTTGTGTTTTGTAGTACGGAACAAGTGTAAAAAGAAAATATAATTTTCTTATGAATCCAAAACACGAGTGCATAGTGTATGCAAGTTACTACTAGCGTACATTTATTTCGTACTATAGTTAGCTGCTATAAGCCAATAAAAAAAAATAATTTATTACAGAAATAGTTATTGGGATTTTTCTTTAAAAAAATATTGTTCAAAATATAATAAATAATAATATATAATCACATTTTAAAAGACAATCAATATTGTAGTGTTTTTGTTTTAATAAAATAAAAATTATTTGCATTTTATCAAAATAATTTAATTACAGACAGTAGAATTTACAATAAATTAAAACCAAAAATCCAATCGATTTATTATTTATCTTCTGATGATTAATCTATAAAATGTTTCTGTGTTTATATATACGCGTACACGTACATATACGTTGACGTCAGAGATCAAAATGCATATGCAAATACGATTATAAAATTTGTGTTTGAAAATAATTGTAAGTAGGAAAGTGCATAATTATATAAAATGTCGATAATAATAAAATTTTTACATGAAGGACAAATAATTTTATGAATATTCTTGTGTATGTATATGTAAACGATAAAAATTAAAAAAAAATTTTTTTAAATGGGTGCACGTTGCACCAAAAAAAACGAATACAAAAAACCTGATCTTGCAGTATGTAAGTATTATTCACAATATATATATATATGTGTGTATATGCAAAAATTTCTTATACAAATTCAATTAAAATATGTAAATTTTTGGTATCTTAATTTTATAATTACATTTCGATTACATTTTCATTCAAATATTCAAATTTTCATTTTGTTTAATTGATTTATATATACTTGTGTGCATTTGATTTTGAGATGATTTTTGAAATATTGTTGTGATGATGGGATGGTATTATAGTGTTGTAGTAGTGAGTGGTTCATCTTTTTATCATTTTGATTATAACAAAATTATTATTATCAAAATGACATTAATTAAAAATCAATCAATTCATTTCATTTATTTTTCAATATTGCACATATACTTCGGGTCTTCTAACTTATAATAAATGAAACACGCACACATGTAAACATAGAGTGAGTTTCAAAACACCTCAAAAATGTGTTGTGATACGGCATCAAAACAGTCGTGATGCAAAGTTTCAAAACAGTATTAATGCTTTGCATCGCTATTGCAGTTCTACAATTTTGACGTTTCGAAACGAATTTGTTGCTTTGTTTTGACAACAAGAAAAATGTTTCACCTCCTGCAGTACATAATTTTAAAATTAATTCATTCTCTTCACTAAATCAATAAAGGTGAAACAATGTACTCGTATGATATAATACTCTCAATTTTTTTTGGAATTTGTCATTAATATCAAAACACTACACATTAAAAATTCAATTTATCATCATAAAAGTACAAAATTTTTGTTTAAAACAGACTGACCTTTGGTTCCATATAACAAAATTCATATAAAAATAAATCATTGAAATGCTACTGAGAAAAGAAATCTATTCAAATCTATTTTGCATCATAAAAATTCAGGATGTGTAGATTGCTTGACAGATGCGTATCAGATGCATTCACAATGAGTTTTGAAACTGAAAACATTGTTATCGATTTAAGTGTTATCGTTTTGAAACAGTTGATTATGCATCGAGGTGGTCTTTAAACGTTTTGAAACTCACCCATACTTTATACATTACGTATAGAAGTGTACATGAATATATTCATAGATAATATCGATCTATTAATAAATAATGAATTGAAATCCTATTATGCGTTTATATATGGTACGTAAATAGGTGGTAGGTGTCCAAGATTCTTATATTATTTATGTTTGTATAAATGAGTAATTTCAATTCCATATACATATGTGCACACACTAAATTCTAATAATAATTGATTTTTCAAATATGATGAGGCTATCATGATGGCCATAGTAATCAAAAACAGAATTATAATTCTTTTGTTTTCCGATGATATATACTGTTGGCTTTCATAATATTATCATATCTGTCTGTATCTGTGGTACATACAGATCCTTGAGATTGAGTGTATGAAATTAATGTACATTATTATATTGTAGATACGACTGTATATACGGATATTATTGTTATTTTTTTATTGATTTTCGTAATATTGATCGGTTGTTTATGTGAATTTTAAATATGAAAGGAAAATTCACACAAATCAAATCTAGTAAATTCACATGTCTCCACAGTTGTAGTGGAACGAAAACAAAATTATTCATAGATGATTAGAACTTTTGTGATGGATATAAAATTGCATTTGTTAATTACAATAATTCACGTACTACATGTGGGCTATAGATTAGAAAAACTCAATGTGATTCCGTCATAATAATAATAGTTTTGATTTTTTTTTTTTATCTTACTACATATTTTTCATTCTAATCAGAAAGATGAAAACATGAAACTGTCAATAAATAAAAGATAAATATTACAGTAAAACAGAAATTACAGTAGAAATTTTCCAAAAGAATTATTCCACTTATTATTTGGAAGGATAAAATTAATTTTTGAAGTTTTTATGCGGTCGTAGTACATGGATAGATAAAGCAGTATACCAATGGGATAGATAAAACATTTATTTTGTAAATTGAAATTTTTTTAACAAAAAGGATAATTTCCTTTTTAAAACTCTTACGGTTTCATGTATCAGAAAAAAAACAATTTTCATAAACTTATTTACTTATTTTTGAACCTGTACATGTATGAGTTTACATAGAAAATAAAATAAAAAATTCATTAGTATATTCTAGACCGTTTATTTTTTTCAATTTTTTTCGAATTTTCTTTTCAAAATACTAAACGGAGGGTTTGTACCATTTTTTAGATCGAAAATAAAAACTAATAAACAACAAAATAGGAAAACCTAACGCATGTATGTTTGTATATTTGAATTGATATCCTTTATTTATTCATAAATCGCATTTAAGAATTTATTTTCTCACGTAGAGTCAATAAATTTATTAGGGGATAAATAACAAATTTTTGAACATATCATCACGATATATTATACAATATCGTAGATATTTTTTATTTTTGTTTTTTACTTTTTTTCTGATTTTTATTTTTAGCTTTACATAAGATTCTCATATGTACAAATATTTAGATAATAAATAAAACGAATTACCTATATATGTACATAAACGTAACGTATATAATATATGATCATTAATGTGTGTATATACAAATACTCAGATATACTTATATTTTTATCAAAAATACACAAAAATAATATCAGACCAAATGAGCAAATCAATATTTTTATTTTCGTCTCATCGAATATCTTATCGGTATTATACGTATTCAAAATTTTATTGCTATATTATATAGAAAAAAAATTGAATATAAAATATGTAGGTATCATCGTATTTAATTTATTAAGATATCATGCTAAATATCCTTTATGAATCATTTCATCGTCAATAATTTGAGACTATATTCATTTTGAACTATCTAAAACCTTCGTTTTGTAGTCGCTGACTTTCATCTTCCTTAAATCATCTAAGACGTCGTCTATAAGATTTAAATATTGTTATATTGGTCTTTGGTTGTTCTAGTGAACCATTTCAACCTATAGAAGAACTGGGTATGTGAGCATAACTGTAAAGTACATCTTATCTTATACAATAAATTATATGAATAAATAAATTTTAGATTAATTAAAATTTTAATTAAACAGCAATCGCTAAAGGGTATTGTTGATATACGAGTATTGTATATGATATCGTTTTGTTTTGAATTGTTAAATATATCTTATGCATATCCTGTAAAATCTATGTTGTAAGTATAATATAAATTCAATTATCCTGTTCTGTAAATAATGTATAAATAAAGAATATTTATGTAATCTACACAACTATATATACGAGTATGTATGTAAATACGTACACTTATTATTCAGTTATAAAACTTACATAAATCTACATAAAGATTTTTTTTATTATTTTTTTTTTCTGTTATTTATTTATTTTTTTTTTTTTGCATTTTTAAAAAACAAAAACTCATTTATGACACCTATACTCATACATCTATGTATGTATAAAATATAGTATATCAGAGCAGCATAGTAGCATTAAATTATTATTTTAGTTTCACATATTAATGAAGAACAAGAATCACATTACTTAACTAAAAGTACTTATGTACTGTATGTACATACACATACGTATATATGTTCATCTCTATACTCGTACATAGAATAAAATTATAATATAATTCAATTATACATAACATATATTCATAAATGAATGGTGTATACTTATTATGTGTACAAACAACTTATCATCATAATATTTTCTCTCTATATATAAAATATAAATTCATTTTTGAATTGAATTTTTAATTAAAAAATCATCAAACAACAAGAAGATACGAGTATGTATATAAGTAAATTTTTCACATTAGAAAAATACAAAGACTTTTCTAAACTTTTTAATTTGCATTTTAATTAAAATATGTATATTATGCATATTATAACAATGTTATATGTATATAAGTACTTACGTTACGTATAAATATAATAATAACTATGTATATATTATTAGTTTTTTTTTTGTTGTTGTGTGTGAGTGAAAGAAAAAGGTCAACAAAATTTTTCTTAATACTACAATGAATGATTATATGCATATAGATAATAAAAAATACATACATTAAATACTTACTACGAGTTATGAGTATGTAAATGTGACTATGACTATTCGACTATTCATGACTATATGCATTATAACATAAAACAATAAAAGTGTAAGACATGTAAGTAGTAGTATGTACTTATATACTTACATATCCTTTTAGAGAAAGGAATATGATTTCCAGACTCTATGAATATACTTGCAAAAATTAATATGTATATTTCGTGTAAATTTACATAAATCTTTATATGAATATTCATTAGTTTGTATAATTGTACTAAAAATTCATATTCATATCGGTGTACATACATGCATCTGTACTGTACATAAATTACATTTACACAATGTACATGCAATAGAGATTGCATTGTTATTTTATCACAAAAATATTTTCCAATCATAATTATTTCATTCATAATATTTTTGCTCATAATATTCTCGTATAAAATATTTTATAATTTGAATTTATATAGAAATTCGTAAATATGTGTGTACATATATTGCATGTGTTATGGTATACACACAAGCTAAAATATGATACAGAAAAAAAAAAAAAAACACAATAAAAACTGAAAGGATAAATTAATTTAAACTGATCTAATTTTTTTTTTTTTTTTTATTTTACAAGCTTTTATGCATTTTAGATAATATTTTATGCAAATTATTAAACAAATTTTTACACTTTGTACTATTATCCTAGCACTAAATATTTTGATGTCAACAACAATAATTCAACACTACACTACATAATAATAATTGTATTCGAATATTTATGATGAAATTTGTTAGTTTTTGTATAACAAAATGTAATATGTTATGTAAATTGTAATTGTTGTTTATAAGCCGCATACTATTTATATATAGAACACACATAAATAAATATTTATTTTATATATGTATATATAAATATATAACACAATAATAAATATTCATCACACGTTTGTTACAAATAACATTTATACAGGGACATACATACGAGTATGTATAGGTATGAAGGATACATTTTGATAACAAAAATATATTTTGTTTTTCAATAAAATGTCAACATCATTATTCCAGAAGGATACACATATGATGTGTGTACAATATAATATATGTAATTAAATTTTATAAATTTTCTTTTAAGAAAATATTTAAACTAAAAACACTTACGAACACATTCGTATATTGGTATTTGGTAGTGGTAGTATGTTTGTGTATTAAATGTATGCGTATTGTGTATTTGTTGGATATATGTAAATACATATTTGGAAAAGTTTTAAACTTGAAATGAAAATACATGTACTCCTTGTACAATAAACAAACTTAGATCATATATACATATTCACACCCGGTTTCTTTTATAATTTGAAATCGTTCACTGAAACCGGGTGTCAAATCTTGAGGGCGTAAATAAGGACATAATAAAAGTCTCGTATCCGTTTTTAGAAAAATAGTTTTGTAAAAAATTTCTCTTCAAATGTTCATTTATGCTAAAATTATTCGAAAATAAAATTTATGGTTCACATGTGTAAGTATAGGTCTGTGTCTATATAAAAACCGATAAATATTTTCTTTATTTTTACTTACCTTTCTACTTCTCAAATACTAAATAGTTCAATGCTTATGTTTGTTTACAAATGCAAATATATGTCAAAACATTTATCGGGTTTTCTTATATTCTTATATTCACGAATCTTGTTATATTTTGAAATTCTTGTTCGTACACGCCCACTACAAATCCGTACAAGCAGTATATAATTTAAACAAGAAAATGAGGAGAGAAAGAGAAGTTGAAATAAAAGTAGTAAGACAAACGAATACTAGTTTCTGTTCTCCTCTTTTTGTTTGAACTATTGCTTTCTACATTGTAGTAGCAGTGTACACGGAAGAGTTTCAAATTGGAACAAGATGCGTGTGGAAGGAAAAACCGATAATATTGTTTTGACCTATATTTTCATGTGTAAGCAAATATGGTCATTAAACTCTTGAGTATTTGATATCTAGAAAAAGAAGAAGGAAGTAGAAAGATAAGTAAATAATAAATTCTCTTCTTATTTACTTGTTCAAACTATGTACTACACTGTAGTGGGCGTGTACGAAGAAGAAATTCAAACTGAAACAAGATCCATATAAACAATAAAAATCGATATATGTTTTGATCTACATTTTCATTTGTAAACAAACATGGTTATTTAACTCTTTAGTATTTGAGAAATAAAAAGAGAAGTAAGTAGAAAGAGTCTAGAGCCGAACCGGCACTGTACACATTCATCTACACACACTCTTCTTATTCGTATTATTTCATTGCACATAAAATAAACTAAGTAAGTATATGTACACATTCTCGTATACATTGTACGTTTATTTAGGTATGTAACTCTAAATCAACTTCAAAACTCTATATAAAGTGAACATTTTATATTTGTTAAAATTCAAAATTTCGAAAATTTAAAATTATAATGTAGTACTGCATAAATCAACTGTGTCTGTGTGTGTCTGTGTATATATAGTAGGTGTATGGATTGCATGCTCTATATGAAGTGCATGTTTGTGTCAGTACTTTGTAATTTTAGGAGTTTCTTGACATGTAATTTATGTACATACCTGAAATCTGTAATTTATGTAAATTTCACAGGTCGTTCTTTTAAGTAATTTATACAAACGTTGTTATTTTATCTACAATATGTGAAATTGAAAAGATAAAATTTTTTCTGACTTTTAAAATGTTATGTACGTGTTCACTACATTTTAAAATTCTAAAAAACAAAAAACAAAAATAAACAAAAATAAAAGAAAATTTAAAAGATTTACAAGGATTAAAAAAGGATTCTGTACACATTCTTCGGTTATTTTGAACTGCATATACACAGGACTTTATGTAGAGAGATAAATATTTATAGACGAGAATTGTATGAGAATACAAAAATCCGATTAATCTCTTGACTATATTGAACATATGTGAGATAGATGGAAAATATAAATAATGATCTCATATACGATATAAATAGGCAATTGCTACAATTTTTTTATTTTAATAGCAGTGTGGAGCACCATTTAATCCCTTTTCGCCCACTCGCACTCTGTCTAATAATATGCAGAAAATTATATATGTAAATCAGAAATATAATTTGATTTGATTTTTTCTATCTAAATATAAATATGAAATTTTGATCTAATATCTATAAATGTGCAAATAAAAGACTGAATAAAAAAGAAAAATGAAAAATATTCAACTACTTATATGTAAGTAGATGACATAAAACCTTAAATTTTTTTATATTCAATTTCGATTATAAAATGGCCTTTTTGACAGTACAATAATGTAAATATGGTATATTAAAAATCAAATTTACAAAAATAAAAAAAATAAAAAAACAACAAAGAAAACTCAATAAAAATGAAAATCTTTGATAAAAAGATTATTTCTAGTAAAATTCAATTTTTTTTTTTTTCAAAATAAATATTTTGATCAAAATTGATTTTTATGGAAGAGTGAGAGAAAAACGACGACACAGACTGACTGACGCACATTTTCTTTATTTTTTTTTTACAGATTTAAGAAAACTAAAATTCTTCAATTTGAATTTGAATTATGTACTTCAATAAAAAAAAAAATGTTTCTTCTTCTTCTTCTTCTTCTTCTTCTTCTTCTTCTTCTTGTATATTCGTTTTAGAGGAAGATAGAAAAAGGCAAATGAAAAAATAAATTCACTCATCTGAAAATAAATAAATAAATAAAAAAAAAATTGAGTATTGATTTTTCTCATTATATAGTTTTGTTGGCTGTTAGCTATTTACATGTGTGTGTATGCTATGAGGTTAAAAAATAAAATAAATATGTAAATAAGTACTAATACGCGTTGTCTTAAGTATGTGCAAACGTAAATATATAAAATGTTCATGTTCACTTATTATTTGCTTATAAGTACTGTCTTACAAATTACAGTCTGTCACAGAAGTTAATGTACCATATCTACTTATTTAAATTGTTTTTTTTTTTTTTTTTTAAAACTGTTAGTACTATTTTATTGGTCGGTATTCTTTTGCCCTAATAATTATCTGAAAATGGTGAAGAATAGAAGACATAAGATTTCCTTTGATTTTTAGTGAAATTTATGTTTCGCCCCTTGTAACAATATTTCAAGTCTTTTAATTGATTTCTAGGTGTGATATTATAATTTCTATGATCATTTTTCTAAAAATGCTCATACGTGTTCGATTTAGTTATTATCAGAAAATTGTGATTGAGTCTTTGATAATATGGGGAATATTATATAAATTCAATATGGTGCGTATTTTACGATATGAGTTTTGAAGGATTATTTTTTTTTTTTTTTTTTTCAAATATACAATATACAGTATATATTAAGTGCACGCGGATACTCAGTCCATTATGGCACCGCCGATTATTAATTTATGTCAGATATATCATCCAGTTTATCATCAGTAATCAGTTACTGGTGTACATTGCTGATGGGAAAAATTAATGATCGACTTGGGCAAGAGTAGTACGCTGGCTGGGGTTCGAACCGTGATCTCAAGATCACAAGACCGACACTCAACCATCGAGCTATTCAAGCCCCTGAGGATTATTTTGTTGGAAGTAATAATCAAGATCCAAATTTACATATATTTTTGCGTATTTTCTTAAAGGTTATCCCATAAAATATTTATAGTATTTTCTATGAGTTCTAAACTTCCTATATATAGGCACATTAATTCTTGATAAACAATTGCACAACATCACTCCACCATCCCTTGTATAATTTCATTCTAATTATATGCATAAAAAATATTAAATAAAATTTGAATTAAAATGTTGTACGTTAACTTTTGTAACATGCTGTATAATACGAAAATAAAATAACATTAAATCTGTTACATACAAAACAATTGATTTATTTATAATTATATTTATATTTTTCCATTTATTTTATAAAAAAAAAAAAAAATTGTTTCTTAAGTGAACTTCAAATTTATGAAATTAAATCAAAGCAAAAATAAAATAAAAAAAAAAGAACACAAAAATCAATTTGAGAAACTTCAAGAGATTTAAGTCACAAATACTGCATAAATACTTAAAATTCCGTCAAATTTAATATCGAATGTATTTTTATGTACATTAAGTACATATGTACATATGTAATATATTTATGTATTTAAGTCAATTATAGATGCTCTTATCATAGAATAAATATTTGTTGAACGATTATAAAAAAAAAACAACAACCATAAGGAAGAAAAACATTAAAGTAAGTTTTTATATACTTACATTATATTCGATTTCATTATCAAAAAATATATTATTTTCAATTACATTATGTGTTATGTGTGTGCAAAATAAATAATTTTCTATAATTTTCTTATCAAAATATTTACAATAAATTTTCATATATTTTTTTTTTTCATTCCCAGCAAATTTATTTAAAATTTATTGTAAATTTACGTAAATTAAAATGTTTTGCTTTACAGTTATACACGCAGACACACGTGAATATTATTTTTAAAATAGAGTCTTATTATTTGTTAGTTTTATTAATTTTTTGTGTACCTAATATATCCTTTTATTGATTTATTTATTTGTTTTTATATAAAAATTCCAGATCAGGATAACTGATTATCTAGAATTCTTTCAATTTTTGGATATACTTATACAAATTGTATCTGCATCATTTTATTTAGAAAGTATCAAAATGTAAATGTAAATTGATCTTTAAAAACAAAATAATTTGGTACAAAAAAAAAATTAAGTAGCATTGGTAGCATGCAGCCTTATATGCTCGTATCATTCAATTTTGTGTTAAACATAATTATAGTTTCGTTTCTTTTTTAAATGAAATGAGTTGCATTGAAGTGGCATTGAAGGATAACAAAATAAAAATGATAACTGATGTTTCAAATTCAAAATTGATATTTCATGGAAAAAACAAATTAACAAAACTTTTATGTGTACTCGTATTTCGACGATCGAAAAATATTCAATCAAAATGAAAGCATTAAAGAAAAAACAAAGTCAACTCTGACATTCAGTTTATAAAATTTTGTTTGTTTGTTTTTTTTTTTTTAATACAATTTAAATATAATTTATTCATAAATTTTTCTGGAATTTTTTCGTTAAAAAATTCATAATAGGTACAAAATTTTCAGTTTCATCTCCCGTTGATCGGGATCAAAACCAGGATCTAGAACGAAAAATCACTTTTAAAGAACAGACAAAACAAAAGATGAACTACCATAATGATACTAGAATTAATCGTAGATGTTAGTATTGCCCACAAAACATTCCTATATGTTTCTGAATTGTACATTTCTGAATTCCTATTCGAATTTATGGTATTCATACCAGTTCTTATAAAAAAACAATGTAAAATAGTAGAGTTTTCTTACGAAATAAGATACTCATACAAGATCATTCTGATTTTTCTGAGAATTTTTTATAAAGCAATAAAACTAATAAAAATTTTTTAATAATCCATATTATAATTTTTTGTTGTTATTTTTTCAGCTATAAAAGCAGCTTTACTCATCCAAAGATGGTATCGTCGGTATTTAGCTCGTATGGAAGTACGTCGTCGTTACACGTGGACCATATTTCAAAATATCGAATATGCTGGAGAACAGGATCAAGTTCGAGTAAGTTTTTCTATAATTAACAATTTTTCATTATTCTGATTGCATTTTTTTGGGAATTATTCGCAAAAATTAATAAAACCAAATAGTACGTTTTTTATATAGAAATATAGGAGTACTAAAGTTTAAAATTTGTTAAAATTGTATGGATCAGTTATTCCGCATAATTCATCCTTCCAAATGAAATACACCAACATTCTTGCAATAAACCAAAATCTGTATTTCAAAATAATTTACGAATATGAATCTTTTCTTGAATTATATGATATTTTTTATTAAAATTTTCTTCACCACATCATAAGTAAATAATTTAATTTTCTTTTACGAAAATTTATATATATGAATATTATAAAAAGGACTAAAATATTCTTACCACAGAAAAAAACACATCAAACAGAAAACTTTAAATTTTGAAATTTTTCAGCATTATATTTCTTGTTTTTATACATGAATAAAATTCATTCAATTGACACGTTTTCGAATCTTTAAGTAGTCTTCTTCTGGTAAAACTGAAAGATAATACATGAAAATATCTAAAAAGTTATCAAAATACTTTTGTGCATGCATAAATATACTCACACAATCTTGAATAATAAAAAAGAATGTTTGAGAAAATGTATTTAAATAAATAAAAACTTATTATTTTCTTTTCTTTATAAAAATTCTATTCAAATCAAAGAAAAAATTTATGTTTCATAAGTGGAAACTTTTAGTATTGTACCATGAAGTTTTCTCTGCTTTTCTTTTCATTTTTGAAATTTAATTTGCTTTAATTTTATGGTTCTGAATTTTTCGAATTTTTCAAAATCTAATCTGTTTTATGTTATGTACAAGAATTATTGTGTGTTTTATGTCTGTATATAATAGGAAACCAAGTTTCATCAAGCGGTCAGATAAATAAGTTCGTCTATAAATTTTCAAGGATATAAATTTTATGATTAAATAAGTTTAAAACATTTATAAATTTTTATGAATTTCTTTAAATATTTTTATTATATTTTTTTGTTTTATATTTTTTTTTCATAATTAATAACATTTTTATTATTCGTTCTGTCTGTCTGTCTGCCTGCCTGCCTATTCGTGGTAATTAATTTTTTAAGTTTTATGTTTTCTTATTTACTTATTCTAAAATATTTTTAAATTACGAATTATATTAGCGTCTAGAATTTACTAGTATTTTGTTTCTTCAGAAAATGTTGATTTTCTCTCTCAGTAGAATCGTAGAAAGCGAATATTGTACATAAAAAACACAGAAAATCAAATAGCAATATTTTATAATTCTTCCTCTATTCTCTATATGCTATGCAAGTACAAGTAATATTTTACACATCATGTGTATACTCGTATTTTCATTCTGGAGAAAATGTTGATTTTCTCTTTTATTAAAATGCGAATATTGTAAACAAAACAAACACGAAAAATCAACTAACAACATTTAATACTTGCTCCTCCTACTATCCATAGTGTATGCTAAAATAGTAGGAGAGTTTATAAAATGTTAATTTTATTTTCTAGAATGCGAATATTGGAATCAAAACAAACACGAAAAATCAAATAACAATATTTAATATTTGCTTTTCCCCCTACATATTATAGTATACGCTACGATGGCACGAGTATTTTGAATTTTCATTTTGGAACTTCACCACTCAGAAGATACTTTATCTTGCTATCTAATCTACAGAGTAGTAAGGTATAGTAGCGTAGTAAACTGTATAGATTTCATGTTCATTTTTTTTTAAAAATATTCATGTATTTTATACGAATATGATACGATCATACAAAACTTCTTTAATTTTATACCATGCATAATTTAATTCATTTTCCGCACCACAAGTATATATACATATTACATAAATATGAAATTAAAGGAAATTTCCTAAAAGAAAAAGAAAGAAAAAGACAGGAAATTAATTTTTTGCAATAATGTATAGCCAGGTCCCAGGTAATCATTTAGGTGAAATTTGAAATGAAATTACGTCACCATCATATAACATAACCATTAGAATTAAATTGAAATTAATTCATTTTTTCATCAATAAAAATTCATTAGACACCACAAAATACATTATGTACATAGTATAGGCATTTCATTCATCGTTTAATTATTTCCAACCTTAAATTTATTAAAATCGAAATAATAATTAATCAAATTTTTATTTATGTTGAATAAAAATAAATTTTCATATCGTCATATATTTTCAATGGTTCTTCTTCGATCGAAGTAGTATAATGATTAGGCAAATATTTTATACAAACTTAAATATTGTTTTACGTATTTTTATACGTTTTTTTTGCTATAAATATACTAGTATATTTATATTGATATCTATGTGTAAAGAAAAATACTAGAATTCGAGAAGAAACCGCCTAAATAATAATAGGAGCATTTTTTTTCTTTTTTTGGAACTTATGTTTATGTAGTAGTTAGTTAGATACATAATTTAGCTTCTGATGATGATTCAAAAGAATTTCTTTTCGTTCTGATGAGTAATTTATTGCGTAATTGATTAAAAAAACAAAATAAATAAATAGATTATGGTTCGTTTTTTTTTTTAATTTCATTTTATTGATGTGTTTATTATCCCTAAAATTTCTATCAAATTTCATTTTTCGTAAGAATATCATGGAAAATTTGATTCTCAGAATAAGTAAAATACAAATTCGAATTCATATTTCTTGTCCATAAGCCAAAAAAAAAAAAAAATAAAAACAAAAATATATAAAATAAAGCTTAAAATATAAATTTGACATCATCATGATGTATTACATAATCGAATTGATTCAATCACTTGATAATAGTATAGAATTATGACGAAAATTGATATAAGATTGAGATTTTAATTATCAATGAATGACAAATTAGTATCGGATTTTCATGAAAATTAGTCAATTGCGTGTGTATTTTGTATGTGTTGTTTTTATTTTTTTTGGGAATTAAGTTTGGAGAAATTTGATACAAAAATATATGTATATAGATATATAAATTAGAAGGGTCATAATATACATGTAATTGTGTAACGAAATTGACCACATTAAAAAAATTTTCCACAAAATGGGGATAGTAAATTTCAATATAAAAATATAATACTATAATGAATGGGTGTCAAGTTTTATTTGACATTTTCTGAGTTCATATTTTTGATTTATTATAATATTTTCTATTTCTAAAAAATATCTATTTCATATTTCTTCCTTTACTCTGTATATAATAATCTAGAGCAATTGAGAAGAAGGGAAGAAGTCAATTTTCTATTTAGTAGAATATGAATATTGTGAATGAGAAACACAGAAAATCAACTAACAACGTTTACTATAGTTGTTCCTCTATTCTAATGACTAGTTACTAACGACTTAGTTAAAGGCTATTAGTAAGGCCCACTCCACTGACTCTAAAATTGCCTATTGTGTACTCTAGTGTACTTGTATTTTTATTCTTGAGAAAAAGTTGATTTTTTGGAATTAGTTTTAGTGGAATCGTAAAAAGCGAATATTGTACATGATAAAACACTGAATATCAACTAACAACATTTTATACTTGCTCCTCCCCCTACATGTTTATTAACGTTTCGAATATCATGATCGCGTTTTTAACAAAAAGATACGAAACGTTTCGTTTTCGAATATCATGATAGGGCGGAAAATATAGTCGATTTTTTTTATTTTTATTTTAGTTAGCCTTGAAAGTGTCAAAGTTTATATTACAGCGAATTAATGATGACGTTTCGAGTTGTGGGTAAATAAGAATTTATGTAAATTATGAAATTCCTGTCAGGCTCACATTGAACAGACAATAAGGGGATTCATTTCACGTCGCAAACTTAGTAATCTTCGTAAGATCAAGATTAATGTAAAGAAAAATGAATTTTTTAGTTGGTGGCGTAGCAACGCGCGCTGGGTACAGCTAGTAGATATACATATATTTAATTGATCTTCTAAATTTCATTTAACTAAGTACTTATACGTTAATATGTATGTTACGAGTAACTACTAAAAATAACAAATCAGTTGCAAATATTTAAATTGTAACAATTTCAAAAAGGATATACACACACTTACAACAGGCATCATATACTTTAATAGAATATGTACTTGAATTTGAATCGGATTATTATACATATATGCTCGTACTTATTAGGTAAGTGCTTACAATTACTTATGTAATCGTTATTCCATGACCTGTATTAAATTGACCAAAGTTTAGGGATATTTAACTCTCGTAAACATCTAAATTTAAATGCAATGTACTCATATGGTATTTACTTAAATATTAAATAAATTTTATGATGAACAACAAATATGAATTTTTTGCTGTAGTAAAAGATAAGTTCAATGATAAGAAGGAGGAGCATACAAAACCATTTTATGAACAAAGATAGTTTGATAAACTATTGATTCAATCCCATTCTTGATGTTTACTAAAATTGTGTGTTGTTGTGTGTGTGGGCTAATTTTATAACGTAGTTATGGTATTCACGGTATAATTGTAAATTTGATTGTGGAATTTTGTCATTCATTGTACACATCCAAAAGTTATGTAACGTAACTACTTATCTATAAAGTTTGTCCGAAAATTTTATTTTTCAAATCAAAATATGTGCATACATATTGCATATTAACATTTTATTTACAGTCAAATTTTTTTTTTCCATTTTCTATTTAATTGCTATGTATTTATTGATTATTCATTTTTTCAGATTTTAATATTTATAAAGCATGCAATCTCAATTTATAAATTTGAAACAAAAAAAGGAATAATATCGCATTGGTATTTTTCCATTTAGATATTAAGAATTGAGGCATTTAAAGTAACAGCAAACAAAATATAAATTAATTATAAATAAATAAAAACTGTTATATAGCATGTGAATCATATCATTTTCACATTCCATTGTATATACTGATAAATGTTGAAAATTTGATATTCTATTCCAGTTATACATATATGTATTTTATCTTATTTTTATCATTTATTTTTATCGATTACTTTATTGAAATTGATTTTTTATAACTCGCATTATAAAAAAGTTTCCTAATTACTCTCATCGTATGTATGATAAAGATTTTAACCGCAATGTTCATTTTCATTTTGGATCGCAAATTATATTGTAATATAAAGAGAAGATAAAAGAACATCAGAATCAGAATAATAATATAAAATTTTTGTATGTATAATATAAAATTTTTGATTGTATAAGTTGTAATTGAATCTGATTCGTATAATAATTGATGACATAATTTGAATTGAAATTATACCAATATTTGTTACAAACTTTTTGTATGTGTGTATGTGTGCGTGATTTAAGTAAAAATTTAATGAAAAAAAAATTGTGTAACAAAAATGAAGAAAAAGTAACATGAAAAAGTTTATAGAGAACAAAATGCCTTTCTTTCTTACTTTGCATTAGAGAACAAATGAAAACAAATTATATACAGACTTAACATTGATGTATTAAAATGAAATGCTTTAATCAATATCAAGGTAAGGGTATTCACTTATGGCCAGTTTCGCAGTGGAGGTTTAAAGTCAAAGTTAACTTAACCCTGAACTTGGGTTTAAATTGAAGATTTAAACTCATTCAGTTTCACAGTTAAATTTTAGTTGACTTTAGTTAACTAGAGTTGCTAGAGTTTAACAAAGTTTAGTTAAATTGAACAATGAGGGGATATTATAATTATATACTTATTATAACTGCTGGAACAGAATGTGTAGCGACGTTTAGCTGCAGTACGGCTGTAGGCTGACTGTTTTCTGTCTTCTCCTTTTTTTAAGTTATTTTAAACCTTACCCAGAGTTTAACCAGTAGATTTTGTAAGTTTAACTTTTGTCGGTATTTAAACTACATACAAAGGTTAAACCCGTACTGTGAAATTCATTAATATTTTAATTTGAAGTTTAAACCTCCTACGAAGTTTAAACCTGCACCGTGAAACTGGCCATTAGTGTAGTAAGCTGCTCAAAAACCAAGTAAAACGTGTAAATATTTGTGTAAGTATCTTACAAAATTTATGCCGCTTCTACATTCAATGCAGTGATTTCAACTTGGACTTCGACTTTACAGCATATGCTTAACATGTAAAAGTATGTAGCTGTCAAGTCTACTGCATTGAATATAGAAGTTCTAATACATATCCATTAAATCAAAGTCGATGTTGAAGTCACTGCATTGAATGTAGAATCGGCATTACTCGCGGTTTACAAACCTCTTATTACGTTAAGTGAATACCCTTCATTATTTCAAATAAAATATATATATTTTTCGTATTTTGTATTATTTACGTTCCTTTTTGCTAATCAAAATTGTGATTAAGTAAAATTATGTGGTTGTGGTAGATTTGGATGATGATATTTTAAAATTAGAATATATTTCTGTAGGCGTATTCATTAGCATTCGTACATAAATGTAAGTATGTAACTCTCTTATTTGCTTTGTAATTATGATAGAATTTGTATTTCGTATAATTAAATATAAAATTTCGTAAATTATTTGTATGAAAAGGCAAATACTTATGTATGAAGTCGATTGAAAATGCGATGTATGTATGATGTAATACCAGTAATATGATATATAGTACACTGAAGTTGATGAATACCCATTGTAAATCGTTTTTTTTTTTTGTACATTTTTATTAATCTGTATTTTCGTCCTTTTTTGTTTCAGTTGTACAATTTCTTCAATGCATTATTACAACACATTCCAGAAGCTGCAGGTCGATCTGCAGAATCACAAGCTACATCGAGAGCATCATCAACCGGTAAGTACCTACATAAATACGTAAATGTAGAAAATATGAAGCAATGCATGAGTACAGAGATATTATGATTGTTGTAGTCAGTTAGTTTTTCACTTAAGTATTTAATTCTGCACTAACATCAACATGAAATTTCAATTATTTAATTATTTTGACAAAAAACTTTTTACAGAGTGATGTATGTACTTATATGAACTTTTTGAAAAAAAAATAGGAAAATGTAATAATCAATTAAATCATTTGTCATTTGATTAATTAAAAGTTTTGCTTCGTATGATAAAATGTATATAAATGTACATACTATAAAATTCTGTATGCTTTTAATCAATCAAAATGTAGGTATTTACGATAAGTTAAAATGATTTATTGCACAAAATATTTGTAGTCTCTTACAGTAAATTGATTTCAGGATTTTATTTAGTAAAAAAAAAAAATAGTAAAAAATATAAACAAACTTTCACAACAAAGCATTTAATTAACATTAGTATAAATTTATTTGGTTAAAATTTCACTTTCAATTTAATAATTTCGAAAGTGTTCATTCCAAAAACAAAAAAAGAAATAAAACAACTGAAAATTGTATGAAAAATTATTCAATTTACATTGATAATTATAAAAAATAGGTAACGAAAATTTTAATTTTGAAAAAAAAAAATATATTTTCCCATAGATCAACTTGATATTACAAAGTATTCAGATGAATCCGATGAATTAGCTGATGAAGGTATTAGAGGTCCGGAACGTGTTTACCGTGGACCACATATTAATTTTCCAATTCAAAAGAAAGATGTTTACACATTAATAGATTTATTTCGTAAGAAAAAGGTAAAAAAAAAAAAAAAAAAAAAAATTTTTTTTTCTGTTAAATAATTTGAATTTTTTGTGCATAAAATTATATATCTGTCACTGTCAATCTGTTAACATGTGCGCATAAAAAATTGTATAGTATAATAGACTGCATGCAAAATATGTAGCTGGTATATTACGTGAAGCAGCTGCTAAATTGAAAAGACTTCCAAATTTTAATGTACCATCGACAGCTGTATCAAAACAAGTAACGATATGTGGTGATTTACATGGTAAATTAGATGATTTATTGGTTGTTTTCCATAAGGTAATTTTCAACATTACTTAATTTTCATATACATATTTTATTTTATTTTATTTTTTTTTTTATTATGTTATAATATGTTTATAATTTTGTATTTTTTTTTTGTTTTTCGAATCATATTTTGAAAATGATTTATTAATTAAAATAAGTTTACAGAATGGTATGCCATCTGAAGAGAATCCATATGTATTTAATGGAGATTTTGTTGATCGTGGTAAAAAAGGATTAGAAGTATTTTTATTATTATTATCAAGCTTTTTAGCATTTCCTGGTGGTGTACATTTAAATCGTGGCAATCATGAAGATACTGTGATGAATTCAAGATATGGCTTTATTAAAGAAGTTCAACTAAAATATAGAGTGAGTATTATATAGATACTCAAAATATAAAATCAAATCAAATTATAAATTCCAAAGACACGATATAAAATGAAAAATGTCTTCATTTTTTTTTTGTGGTGTTTTAGAAAAATTCTGAACGACTGCTAAAATTAATTGAAGAAGTATATCGTTGGCTTCCCTTAGGCTCAATTGTTAATAATCGTGTATTAGTTGTGCATGGCGGAATATCAGATACAACTGATCTGGATTTAATGAAAAGTTTAGACAGAGGAAAAGTATGAATATGTACATGAATTTATTGTTATTATTATTTTTTTTTTTTTTTGTTTTAGATATTGTTTAAGTTTTTGTTTCGTTTTTCTTTTTTAAACTTTTAACAATTAATAAGTTTCTCATTTAAATTTGAATTTTTTTAAAGAATCAAAATCATTTAATATTTTGTTACGTTGAGAAATTTGAATTTTCCTTTCCATTCATGTAATTTTCTCATTTATCTATAAAGATGACAAAAAGAAAAATATTTTTTTTTTGTTTTACAAATTCAAACAGATCCAATTTTATGCAATGTAAATTTTTATGTGATAAAATTCTAATGGAATAGAAAAACGAACGATTCGAATGTAAAACTAAAATTTCGAATTTAATTTTTTTTCCTACAGTTTTATAAGAATCAAAATTTAAAAATACATTACAAAAATAAAAGAAAAAGAAAAAACAAAAAAACAAACGTAAAAGTATAACTATTGTCCTGATAAGGATAAAATTTGTTCATTTTATCGATTTCACATTCCAGTAATAATCACAGTGATGTACAATTTTAAAATGCTCTTGATATCAGAGTATAAAAAATTCTACAAGAAATATGGTACAATTATTAGTCTATGGTACAATGAAATAATTTCTTTTTCTTTTTTATTTTTGTTCGAATGTGTAGCGACAATAAAAGATTTTGTCTCTAAGTCGACAGACAATATCCTTTTACTTTATTTTATTTCATTTTTTTTTTCATTTTTTATTTTTATCACTATTCTTATTCTTCTAATTTTCTTTAAAATTACACCAATAAAACTTTTAAAACTTAAAAAAAAAAAAAAACAACTTTTTTTTAAAGATAAGAATTCTTTTAAAAATGTTTTTTTTCTTCTTTTATTTAATTTTTCATATATTTTTGTTCACAGTATGTTTCGATACTTCGACCTCCTATAGCCTCTGAAGGTGGAACTGATGGTATCGATAAAACCGAATGGAAACAAGTAAGTCTCACCAATAATTAATTATTATTATTTTTTCTTTTAGAAATTATAATTTTTTTTTTTTTTTGGTTTGATTTTATTCGATAATTGGAAATTTTTTTTTTTAATCGAAAATTCATTATTTTATCAGTAACCGACACCAAAACAGAGTAAAATCTAGATGGCACATGACAACAATTTTTTCTTTAATTAAAAATCTAAAAAAAAAAAAAATCTCTTAAAATTTAGTTTTATTCTTTAAGAATTTCATTTCATATTTCATTTAGGAATTTCATTTATTTGAAATATTCTACTTCATTGTGATGGTGGTGTTGAGACATTGACAACATTCAAGCTTTTTAGTACCCATATTATTTTCATTATATTAATATTGTCATATTCCATTCCATCGATATTCGATATCCAAGTAAGAAGGATATGTTCGATTTCTTTAGAATTATTATTACAGTTGCTAGTCAAAATTAAATTAATATTTACAGAGAATATTATTTGAATGAAATTTTTTCTTTATTATTTAATTCATTAAAAATTTTGTTATGAAAAAAATTCAACAGACAATTACTATTTTCCCTTTTATTTATCACGCATTTGGTGAATTTTACACAAATAATAACAAATAAAAAAAAAATTAAAAAAATACTAGAATTAATTAATGAAATCGTACTCATATTATCCATGCATATTCACAAAAACTGTTTATGTATGAAAGCAAAAGCAAAGTAAAAAATAAAAAAGGATTCAAAAGAATTATAAATAAATAAATAAATAAATTATAAAGACAAAAAAAATAGAAAATTCAAAATTATAATTTATTAAAAAAGGAAATTTTTAATTTCCTTTATATAGTCACGAATATCCTGTGTACATTGTACAACAGTCAGATATATAGTCATTCTTTGAAATACTCAGTGTACTGATACCACAACTACTACAAGTTAACAAATAAATAATTAAAATAAAATGTCCTTTATATACATATGAAATAATTTTTTTTTTTTCATAAACTAAACGATCAATTGAAATTATCAATAAATTAAATGAAGCATCAGGTCTTCTACTATATGGTTTTGTACAGCAAAATCATATGTAGATAACACGCAAACCTTTCATAAAAATGTCTCACTGTAGTAATTGTTTTTCTTCATACATACTTATTTGTTCGAAAAACAATTATCTTAAATAGAATAATGGACTGACTATGTAATACAAATTGTTTGTGATCGTCCTTTTTTTTGCTAAACTATCAATAAAAATTATTATTTTTTATTTTTTTTCTTTTGAATGACTTGAAATTTTTATAAATATTTTCATTCATTTTATTATTTTAATTCGTGTTACAGGTTTTTGATGTTATGTGGAGTGATCCACAACATTCCGAAGGTTGTGTACCAAATAGTTTAAGAGGTGCTGGTACATATTTTGGTCCAGATGTTATTCGTGAATTTTTAATTAAAAATAAACTTGACTTTTTGGTGAGATCTCATGAATGTAAACCAGAAGGTTATGAATTTATGCATGAGGGAAAGGTAAAATCAAAATGGAAGCGAAATGAAATACTCAACAATGTTTTAATTTGAAGAAAAATATTTAAAAAAATATATACATATATTATTTTTCATTTATCTCTTATCTCTTTTCATTAAGTAAAGGTTATTACAATATTTTCGGCCTCAAATTATTATGCAATCGGTTCAAATAAAGGTGCATACCTAAAATTGAATCCACAACTTGATACGCATTTCGTTCAATACATATCGGCTGCATCAAAAACACGTCGATTAACATTTAGTAAACGAGTCAGTTTAATTGAACGTTCAGCATTACAAGAATTAGGTGGAATACTTCGAGAGAATCGTAATGAACTTGAAAGAGAATTCTCTAAACGTGATAAAGATGATAGAGGTGAGATTTGTAATTTTTTGTTTTTGTTCTTGTTTTTTTTTTTTCTTTTTGGAAATTTTTAAATTTCTCACAAAATAATATTTTTACACAAAATGTTATAACTGTAGATTTATTCTTGCACAAAAACTGAAGAACTCTTTAAGATAAGAAATTTAAAAGTAATAATTAGGATTTAACAAAGAATAATTTATATTCATAAAATATTTAGCTACATTCTGTTAGAATTACGAGTATACACAATGGGGAGTAGATGAATTTATTTGAAAAAGAGGATAATTTAGAGATTGACTTTAGTACCATACACCATCATACCATGGATCCATGGATGAATGAAAGTTTTACTGCTTTTCACTTTATAGCTCTTATAATGATATCTTTGTTTCTGTATAGCCCAGCAAAAATTTTATGTGAGGGTAATTTTTATATTTTTCACATAGTCAAAAAGAAAATGAAGTAATTTAAAATAAATCGTAATTCTTTTTATTACACATACCATACACTACACTGTATAGCTGTAACAAAACACACAACTATACAGAACCTATATACAACAGCTTGAAGTTATACACTTGAAAAGAACAAAAGAAAAAAACAAAACTTTTCTAACTGTGCTGATAATAATCACAATAAAAATCTTGAGAAAAAAAAAAGAAACTTTCTTGTTTCTACGGAAAAGTATAATTGGAATTTTTCTTTTTATTTTCTGAAATTGTGGACAATAATAAACTGGCAACAACAGTAACAAAAACAATAAAGAAACAAATACGATCCTTTTGGGTACATTTACAAAAAATAACACTCAAACAATCCTTAAAATAAGAAAAATAAATTTATTTATGAATTTATGTACTTTTGAGAAAGGTTAAATTCAGTCTAACAAAAAAAGAAAATCTCAAAAAAAAAAAAAAAATTTCAATGTTAAAATAACTAAATTATACAAATACAAACAATTCAGTTATGTTTATTACCCGTTCCGTTATCTACCTTTGTATTTTTTGTGTTACAATATTTTTGTAATCCGATAAAAATTATTTGCTTTTTTACGATTATATACGCTACCTAAGTATCTTAAAGGTTTTTAATTTTAATAATATCTTTGCATGGTTCTTATCATTTGTATGATGGTGATTTTGGGAAAATGTTTTGAGCCATTTCCATTTACCTTTATTGTTTTTTTTTTATTTTTTTTATTTTTGCATAAACTGTTTAATAAAGCTTATCAAATAATTATAAATTTTGTGTAGGATATGGAGTTTAACAGACTCGGGGAGAAACATAAAGTTCCTGATCCAATATATGGTTCCATATTAAAACTGTTGCTGGTGGATCATATCAACGTCCCTATAGACAGCTCAATTGCATACCTACTCATTTTGGGATCTCAATCTCATTGGTAGAATAGTGAGTGGGTAACCCCTGCCACAAATAGAAACACTGTCCACAGAAAACTCAATAGATGGCCATTGATAATTGAATATTTTTGTTGTTACATAAAAATTATAAAATTTTCAATTGGAAAAATGAAGTGGAAGCGTTCCAAATACATAAAAAGTTTGTCGTTAGAGGTTAAAGTTTACGAGAGAACTCACTTATCATATATTATTTTTTTACATTTTTTCTTTTACGTAAGCGAAATCATACCAGAACTCTTTTGTACGTTATCTGTCTCTACAAAAAAATTTATTTATGTACCATTTCAGTGTATGTATATGTACCATTTTAAATTTGAATTCAGAATGATATTAATCTACATATTTAAAATAAAAACCTTGTATCTTATTTTGACCCAATTTCTTCCTTTATTTGTATTCGATTTTTTTTTTGATTTTTTTTAAATTGTTTACAATTTTATGTTTTTTTATTTTTTTTAATTTTTGTATAATTCGATTACATAAAATGTATTCATTTTTAAATAAAATAAAAATGTGCACATAAGTGATTTTGAAAGTATGTACAAAAAAAAAAAAATTAAATCAAATTTTTCAAGAGAAAAATAGATATTTGATGTGAAACAATTAAAAAAATTGCAAAAATTATATAAAAACTACAAAAGCAACATAATAAACAGGAATACAAGAAAAATAATAAAATTAAAAAGAATAGAATTAAATTAAATCAATTTTGTGTATGAGCCACTATACTATATACATATGTACAATGTACACATGTACGAGTACCCCCCTTATATACTGTAGAACAAAAAAACAGAAAAGAAAAACGATCCATAAAATAAGTGAACGAAAACAACGAAAATAAAATGCCATTAAATATTGTGCCACAACACATAAAAACTTTGACATATCAAAATGTGGGAGAAAAAACCATAAATTATATTTTATAAAATTTTTCTTATACATTATGTCCAATATTTTTATATTTTCTGTTCAATTTTGTCCGTCCCGTACATTTATACTTTTACCAATGATGCGTTCATAGGTAGAGTACATCTATAGACAAATTTATATTCATGATACATGATACGAACACATTGTTATCCTTCCTATATGTATCCTTTTTTTTTTGTTATAATACATACACATACACAGATGTTATGTTACATATGTTATGTTTTCCATTTATAACAATGTAATTCTATATAAAAACCGTACTAAAGTTACTTAAATACCAACAAAGAGTAGAATACCTTTTCTATATATGTATACATATATATATTTTATTTTATTTGCATTAGGTAGGGTTACCATGTTACCATTCGACTCTTTTTAAGAGAACATGTTCTCTTATTCTGCCCTTCTCTTTTTTACTTTATTCTTTTTGAAAATTTTCCTCTTTTAAAGAGTACGCACTTTTTTATAAAATAAACATGAACATTTTTAAATTAAATGAGATTTTTTGAGTGTTAACGAACTTTTTTTGTATTTATTTCTACTACAAATTTCAAATATTGGGTGCGTTCAATTCAATGCAGTGATGCAAGTCAGCGATGAAAATGCAGCGAGTTTAGATAATCGCTGTATACAATTTACTGAACTGTTTACAGCGGAAAAACCCGCTGCAAACAGTTGATAGTTGGCTTTGTCTGTTGTTCTAACATTAAATATGTCAAAATTTGTTTACGATGACTTTTAAAGCGAACTTTTTTTCAGCTGCAAAATATTTACATCGCTGCAAAGTAGCGATTATGCAGCGACGCCGTTCAGTAAGAGAAATTATTGCAGCGATGGAAAATTATACATCGCTGCGTGGAACTGAACGCACCCAATGACCACTACAGTTTATTTTTTTTATCTGGAGTGCGTTCATGAACATTACTTTAACCATTGTCATGGTATAGTATAGTTTAAGCAAAGTTATGTTGTACTACAGCCATAGTTATGTTAACTTCAAGTAGTTTTTGAACGCGATTTTTACCATAGTAGTAGCAATAAATTGTCATTCAGCTGTCAAGTCAAGTTTAAAAAATTTTCAAAAAAATTTTTATATATGTATAATTATTATATTTTTTGTTTGTCAAAAATTAATTAATTTTTAAAAATTAATTTTTACACAAAATCAATTAATACTACTACTTTTTTCAAATAAATAAAATTGAAATTTTCACAATTCACAACACAAAATTAAATGACAAACGATTTTTTTATTGTCAATGTGACAATGTCATTACCACTTAAAAGCTTACTATCGTTAACCATGCTCTCGAGCAGGGCTAATTTTTGACATCAAATAGTTAAAAATTTACTTTACTACAGATGTTTATGAACGCTAAATAGTTATGTTGGGAGTTATGTTTTACTATACCACCACCATTCTGAACGACTATAGTTAACTATATAGTTAACTATAATAACGTTTATGAACACACTCCTGGTGGGCTGTCAAAGTGTTAAAACAACGTCAGTGTTCATTTTATTCTGTATCTATTCTGCAATTTGGTTTCGTGGTTTGATTAGGTTTGGTTAGGTTTGGTTAGGATTGGTTAGTTTATTTTGTAAAACAAATGAAATTTGCCGTGTTAATTTTTAAAATTTTATCTACTTTCGCTGTGTTTAATATGTGTTTGTATGTGTTTGTCTGTATCTAATGAGCTTTTGCATAGTGTACTCTTTTGTACTCTCTTTTAGCATAAATATGTTCACTTGCATTTCACATTCCGTCTGGTAACCCTACATTAGGTGTTATTTTGTACATACATATGTATATATGTAATATGAAAAATGGAAATTAAAATTTATTCTAACTTTATACAAATTCGAAAATAATAAAAAATCAAAAACGACAAACATCACAGAAAAAAAGTTTTTGTACATAATAAAATGAAAATGTAGACAAAAAGAAAAATAACTCAAACCGTCACAAGAACAAAAAATGTTGTAGAATTTAATGTACTTTGTATGTGCCTTATAGCTAGTCCATAGTCCATCACATCACAAACAAATATAAAGTTTAATATGTGTTAGTGCTGGATGTATCTATTAAATAAGTAAATGCAAAGGACAATGTTACAAAAAAAAAAAAAAAAACAAAACAAAAAATAAATTTTAAATTAAAATTGAAAATACTACAAAACTAAAAATCTAATTTACTATGTACAAGGTACGAATTATTTATACATACGTGGATATCTAAAATGTGTAATTGTATGCCATAACATGGTAATAAAATAAAAAAATTGGTAAGATTACATTGAATTTACACACTGTTTTTTTTTTATTTTGAAACTGATCGATAAGGAATGATCGATTTCAGAGAATTATTTATTTATTTTTTAATTTTTTTTTTCACAGTAGCAAATGAATCCAAAACGCTATAGGCAAATCCAATATTATAATGCTTCAGGCAGAGATATTTTCAAATTTGTTGGATACTTTTAACTAAAAGAAATAAAGAAATATGTAAATTTCATTTTGATTATCCCATAAACATTGTACGAGTGTAGTTAAACTTTTTTTAATAGTTTTTCTGTGAATGAAATGAAATTTTACGCAAAAAAAAAAAAACAATTAACTCAAAATGGTCACAAAAATGAAAATGAAAAATAAACATTTTACGGTTTTGCAAAAATTTTTTGTTTTCTGTAAAAAAAAACACATTCTGAACACATTTTAAAGTAATAATTTTTTGTTATCCTTTTGTTTTTCACATAAATATTATGTTAAACTTGTTTTCCTTGTACAACATCATGTGTACTATAATTGACAAAAAAATATACATACATATGTATAACATCGCCTGTACTACATTTTGAAATAATAATATTTTTTGTTTGATATTTTTTCAACTATTAAATCAAGGATATAACTTATATTCTTTTCTTGTATAAAATCTCTTCGTTTATGTTCAAAATACAGCTTACCTGTTTTAAAGTAAATAAATCATTTTTTACAGGATTTATGCGTTATGCTATTTTGCGAGATAATCAGAATCAGAAAAGTACCAAAATGAAATGAAATAAAAAAAAAATTAAAAAAAATCAGTGAAGGAAAACCGACAATTTGATAGTCTCTCTTGGCTTTATTTTCTTTCTTGATATTTTAATCGCACGCAAAACATGTCTGGGACATGAAATTTATTTATCATCTTTTTTACTGTCATCATACTTCTAGTCGATGTGTTATACATTCTATGTATTCCTATACGTGTACGTACTTAAAAAAATCTAAAAAACAAGATTTATTTATTTCATTGTTTTTTTTTGGAACAGAAAATAAATTTGAAAAAAAAACTCTTAAACACAAGGAGGGTAAACATTCACCGAATTAAAAAAAAAAAAAAACAAAACTTTATCTATTGTATTTTGTATCATACACCCACAATAGATCAAATATATACGTATACCTCTTAATCTGACCTTACTGTGTACTGTCCTTGAATATTTATTAAAAAGGATTACAATTCTGTTATCAAATTACAAAGCTCTTAGTTAAAAAAGTTTGTTGAAAATTTTTCTAAACAAACATTTTTTTGTGGTTTTTATGTTTTTTTTTTATCATTATTTCTTGCTGTATTTTAGCAAAAAAAAAAAAAAAATGCTTGTAAAATTCTAGAAAACCATGAGTTTTTGTTTTGTTCATTCAAAAATTTTTCATTTTAATTTTCAAGAACTTTTTTCACATTCCGATTAACTAAGATAAGATTTGTTAAACATTATTTTATTTTATTTTATTTTATTTTTTTTTTTTTCATTTTTATAAAAAGGTATCATATCGTTAACACAATGGACCGAAGCAATGGAATCAGCAACACATTTAGGTCTTCCATGGCGTTTATTACGAGATAAATTAGCTCCCCAAACAGAAGGAATATCTGGAACCGAGGTCAATTACAAATCAACATTGGAAATGTTAGATTCTGATTCAATTGTAAGGCATTCATTTAATATCCTATAAAAATAAGAATAAGATAATTTCATTTTTTTTTTATATTATATGTATTTTTATTATGTCATTTTTATATGAAAATTTATAGAAACATGCACAAGCCGGTAATACATCTGTTGTAGAATCATTGTATACAAATAAAAGTAGTCTAGAAGCGTTATTTAGACTTTTAGATAAGGATAATTCTGGTATGTAATATTATAAATACCCGTATATATACCGTACGTGATAAATAATATTATAACATTTTTTTTACTATTATTTATGTAATAAATTTCCTGTATATATAATTTCGTTTTATTTTAATGGATTACATTAGGTTCCATTACTTTGGAAGAATTTGGTGATGCTATTGATTTACTACAAAGACATGTACCCGAATATGAATCAAAAGAGCAACTAATGGAAGTGTGTAAAATGATGGATATCAATAAAGATGGTCTAGTCGATTTAAATGAATTTTTAGAAGCATTCCGTTTATGTGAACAGGCAATGAATGGTGGTAGAGGTGGAAGTGCAAAACAAACAAATTACGCACATGGAAAACATGGTAAATATTAAGAATAATTTTTTTTACTGATTTACATTATACATTCATTTTTTATGTTTAAAGATTTTTGAATAACAATTTTTTGTCTTAAACAATATATGAGAATTTCTCTACTGCTCAAACAACTCATCAAATTTTTTTTTTAAATAATGTAGTACTTTTTAAACTCAAATCATAACAAAATTTGTATCCATACCTGAGAGTTGTTCACTCTCTCACATAATTATTTGAATTTGACCTGATATAATATAGCCAAATAATTTCTAATTTATCTATTATTTTCCATTTATATAAACTGAAGATGATGAATATAGATATCAACGGCATTGAAGTCACCATCGTATAGTCATCGAAAACATATGAAGAAAGTCAATGATAAAATTTGCAAAATTAAAAAAAAAAATCGAAATAATACAATCGATAAAATGCAATAATTATTAAAAGTTGTTCGCCTAATGTCAATCAATTTTTATATTTTTCTTTATTTAAAAACTTAAATCTTTGTAATCAAAGAAAATACTTATAGTATGTTAGTATGTATAATATTATGATTAACCTTATAACACTGACAGGCTAAACATTTCAATCTAGATTAAGTCGTTAATCTGGATAAAAGTGGATGTCTGTCATCACAATAACTAGATGATCCAGTTGTATAACTAGATTATCCTAATCCAGTTCTGAAAACTGGATAACCCACATAAACTGGATTTACAGTATGAAGAAGAAGACACGAAAATTGACAGTTCAGTTTTCTGGTTCTGATTTATTATGTATTTTTTTTTAGCGACTTATTAAAATTGTATGAAATGAGAGATTTTACAAATTAAACATTTCTAAAAACAAAAAAGCTAAAATAATTAAAATATTTCGATATTTGAATCGCAAGTAACATGAAAATAATAGCCTTAAAGTAATTTGTGGTGACTGTGTAGTTACGAATAAATTCAACAAATCAGTTGATTGCATTAGGGATGATCTATATTTGCAATTTGTCACGTTCAGCTGTATAAATCCGAATTAGAGATAACCCAGATAAGTTTATCTAGATTAATTTTATGTCTGTCTCTAGTATTACTCAAGTGTACGCATTAACATATCTGTAATTATATGTAATTTTTACTAAAAATCAAATTGGATTTCATTTTCATCTTTCATTTAAATCTTTTGCATATTTTTGCATAAATTTGAAGACAAATTTACCTAACAACAAGAAAATTTTCACATAGGTATACCAGTTTTAAAAAAATTGTAATGAAAATAGAAGAAAAAAAAAAAACTTTCTTAATGATCTGTATGTATGTATGTCATGGTTTTTATATTTATTCGGTTATCATCGCATTTTTAAATGGATTTTTTTGTTTTTCATCCTTGAGATTTGATTGATACGTAATTTTTTATTATTTTTTATATTTTGTTTTGTAATCATTTTAATAATAAAGCAAATGGTACAACACCAAAAACCGAACAAACAACATCACAATCTGATGAAGAAGATATCGAACCAGAAGATCATGATTCCAAGGAAGAGATACGAAAGAGTCCACTGCCAACGAAAGAATGCAAAAAATGTAATAAAACAACAAATGAATGCAAATGCAATAATAATAATAATAAAAATAATAATGAAAAAAATTATCATAATAATAAAGATAATAATAAAAATGAAAAACGTAATTCAATTGATAAATAAAATGATTAAACAATTAATATATTATAAAGTGATGCAAAAATACAAAAATATGATAATATATTGAATATGAATGTAATAAATTATGTAGTAGGGTAGTAGATGGATCGGAAAGTAATGACGTTTTCTTAGATAATAATTTCAAACAAATATATATTTTTCACAAATTTTTTGACAAATGTATAGTCGTCATTCGAGTTATCAACGTATAGCCTTCTCCCATTTAATTGTTGAAATTTTCAATTGATTTTTTGAGAAAATTGTCTGGGTAACACTGGTACAAAATGTTGTAGCTATAGCAATAAATGGAAATGTTCGGTAAGACAGTTACTATTTCCCGCCTTAAAATTTTTACAAAATTTTTTTTTTCTTGTAAAACTCAAAAAGCTTATACAAAATCGGATATGTGCAAAATACAAGCTCACTGTATGTTTTGATAATTTTTAAAAAAAAATTTTCCTAGTAGACAAATAACTTTATAACCTTGAAATGGCGTTCGATATGATTTCGAAGGTACCGCACATAAACGAGCTGACCAATGGAAATGTACAATAAACGACACTACTTTCCGATATACCCAACAAAATAATACGAATACATACAGTATAATATGGTATGATGTATGATGTAGTATGATGGAAAATATCATACATATTTTCGATTATACAAATTTCCATAACAGAACAGGATTTACAAAAACAAAAACAAAAAAATGATGAAAATAAAATAAAATAGAGAAATAAGAACAAGGTAATTGAAGAAACAAAAAAAAAAAAAAAAAATCAAACAAAAATAAACTATTGGAACTTTTAAGCTTTAATAAATAATTTATCGTTATATTTGTATTTTCAATATGATATGATAATATTCTTAAAACAAAATATAATACAAAAATTTATAAAAAAAAAAAAAAATTAATGTACACAAAATGTTTCAAATTTTATGTAGTAATATACAGTAACACAATAAAAATAATAAATTTTAATAAAATAATTATAAATTTTTGAATAAGAAATAAAAAATAAAATGAATTAAAATTAATTTAAAAAAAAAAATGAAATTAAAAAGAAGTTAATTAATACTTATACATAATAAGAAAATATTTTCCATAAATCTCTCACTCTCTCATTCAGAAATTGTTTATAAATTTCATTTTATTATGGGAATAATAATTACATATACTCGTATTGTTGATTTGTGTTTATCGAGAATATAATGTGCGAATGTGTTTGCATGTGTATCTAAGTACCTAACTACCCTACTTAACTTATGTTCAAAGACTGCTATTTTCAGAAAAGGTTAAAAAATAGAAAGTTAATTACTTAAATAAATTTTATATGGATTTGTTATTTTATTTGTATATATACATATTTGTAAGATGTATGTATAATGATGAGGACATTTTTATTCATATATGTAATGTTGTGAAAAAAAAATTTTTTTATATGATTGTAAACAGAATTAAATTTCTTTTTGTTCGTTTTGTATGAAAAAAATTTTTATACTTACGTAATGATGTATAAAAATTTGTTGAAGGTTTTCTTATTTCATATATATGCACACACAATTATATAGATATTGGTGTTTTATGAAAGATATAGATAGGCTGTTTTGCAAAACGTCAAATTCTGCGCAGTCGATACTAATTACAACTGTCAATATGAATTTCTATGACATTACTAATAGATTGCAGTAAGAAAATTTCCACTGCATTGTTTGCTTAAAATTCACACAACGAATGCTGTCATAATACATTCTAAAATTTACTGCTTCGTCAAAAAAATTTTACCTTCAACATTTTGAAATTCACTGCATTGTAGTAATACGGTATTACTGCGTTTTGAATGAAGAAACACTTTATTAAATAATTATGTTGGTCACACTATCATCATTTTTCAATTTTATACCTAGTATCATGTCTCTATTAAATGTATTAAACGTATTCATATTACATAGAATTTCTTAATTAAAATTTTAAATTTTCAAATTAATCAAATATCATTTCATACTACCACAATTTTTTATGATATTTCTGTCACTCATTAAAAATAAAATAGTATAAATGTATCGTTTTATCGGCATACACAAATGAGATGAGGAGAAAGCTTTATATGTTCTCCTCTTATTTAAATATAAATAAATAAATAAAAATAATATACAAAATGAGAAGTAATAATCTTTGCTTTTGTATAGCATGGGGCTTCAAGTTTGATACAAGATATACTTTATACTGTAGTTTCAAATTTATTGCAAACAGAAAGCAAACAAAATACAAGAATATCTTACGAAACGCTAATTATATACATACTTACTTTAGATAAAACTTAAGGATAATTCAATGAAAAATATATAATAATATTTTAAGCTTATATAAAAGAATTAAAACCTTAAAAACTTTTAAAAAAATAACAAACAAAAAAAAACAAATTTTCAAATAATATGGGATCAAAATTTATACACAGAGAAACGAAAAGAAATACAAGAAAAAAAGAAATAGAAAATTAGATAAAATTAATTTACGTATTATATATTCGGTCGAAAAGAGCCTTTAGAATATTATATATATGTATTTATTGATAAGTGTAGAGCTCTTATTATTATCTTTGAATTTGATGTTATTCTTAAATCTCTATTATATTTAAAAAAAAAAAAAATAAATGCATGATTATTATACTATGATAAATGAATATCTTTAGAATATTTATATATGTACCAAAGAAAATAAGTGTTAATATTTTTAATATGCTAACTGTAATATGAAAAATAAATAATTTAATAAAAAAAAAAAAAAAAAAAAAACAAAGCAACAAAAACAAAAAATTAAAAAATAATCTACAAAATGTTAGAAATAAATAAATTTCTGATAATAAAAAGAACCAAAACACAACAAACGTCAGAAATACAAAACCAAAAAAAAAAAAAAATTCCCTTATACTATACTTAAATATTTTCATAATCATATAGTGCAGAATATTCAGAATACTTAAGCAGTCTTAAAATCATAAAAAATATACAAAAATAATTTTTCAATACTTTAAAAAACTTTAAAACTTAAAACTTTCATTGAATTAAAATTAAAAAATCAAAAAAAAAAAAAACAAAAAACAAAAAACCTAAAAGAGCATTTACAAGATGTTGTAGATTTTCAGTTTAAAAGAATTTTGTAGCAATACGTCAATTAAAATGAAAAAATAATAAAAATACAAATTCATAAATAAATTTTAAAGAGAAAAAAAAAAACAATTACGAATTTCAAAGATGTGTGTACAAAAATGTTACAAAAACTTCTACTTGTGTATAAATGAAAACGAATGTTGTACGAAATAAAAATTTTAATTTAAAATTGAAGATAGTTTTTTGAATAATATACAATCATTTTATTTTTATGTATTTAATTTTTCTTTCGACAGCAATGGATAATATTTACTTATTTACAATTGATTTTATTTGAATCCTTAACCCTTGTTTTTTCATTTTAAAATTAAATTCACATCAGAATCAAAATTACTAACATCTAACATATAGCATTGTTTTTGTCATCTGTTACACATTTTAACGCTAAAATCACTATGTATTTACCATCCGATCGGTATACACATATGAGTGTATACAGTGTTATGCAAAACAATAACAACTATTCGAATTTAAAAGAAAAATTAAATTCTTTTTGTAAAATTTGATATTTAATTTTTTAGAGAATTTCAGTGTTGTCTTTTTTTTTTTTTGATTTTATTCTTTGATTACGATATTAAAAAATACAAATTTTACAAACATTTAGGATGCACTTATTAATGCATGATTTTTTGATTGCAATACCAATCTAAGTACTTTGTTTCTAGATCATATTTCAGCGTTTGCCTGCGCTGCATAATTACATGCATTTATTTAAAGTCAATCTGAAACAATAATGTTAAACTATACAAACTTCAATGCCGAATACCCGAATACGAATGTTGTTATAGAAATACATGCGTAATATGCGTCTGATTTTTTCATTTGTTTGAATTTATGAAGTTTCGACGCATGTAAAATTTTTCCAGACGGCATTTTATGAAGTCAAATACGCCTAAAACAATGCGCATACTTGCATATTAATGTAAGCACCAATAAACGTTTAAATTTAAATTCAAATAATTTATATTTATTTTCTCAAACACTGTATGCATATGTATATTATGTACATTTTAAATTGAAATTTACAGCATGAAATAATAAATAATTTACTATTGAATGATTATAAAATAATCAAAATTGATATAAGTAACATCTAATAAATTAAATAAAAATGAATAAATAAAAAAAATTCAATTTTCAAATAATTATACCCGCACTTATCTATACTTCGATTCAATTGTATACACACCATTGATCATATTCAAAGTTTGTTATATTCATAAACAAACACACACACACATAAACATAAATAAATTATTTTATATGAAAAATGATTAAAGAAAATTCTATAAATACTTATATCCTTATAACTTTCTAGTATTTATAAGAAATTACATTATTACTTTAATATTAATCCATGTATAGTGTATACAATATAAGTAGTATGTATAGTTAACTAGGAACATTTTTTTTTCTTAACGAAATATTAAGGAAATTATGTATATTTTTAAATTTATTTATTACATATATTATCATACACATACATAACTCCAAATATTTATTAAAAATTTAAAGAAAAATGATTAAATAAAAATAAAAAATAAAAAGAAATAAAAATAAAATAAAATTAAAAATTAAATTTTAAATTAATTCATAGAATTTTTATATAATACTTACGTATATGTATATGTTTGTATATGTACACAAGAAATAATTTAAGCAAAAACAAAGAAAATCCAAATATACTTAAAAAGGATGAAAAATTAAAAAAAAAAAAAACAAAACAAAATAATTCAGCTTTGAGAGCTTTAATATAATTCTCTTTCATCAGATATTATAATTACTTATTGATGTATTTCAATTTTTCAATGAATTAGAAAATTATGAAAAATTTATAATATGATGAAAGAGAATCAAAACCAAAACCAAAACCAAAATAATTTCATATACATAAAATAAATTTAATAAATAAATATTTATAATATCAAAAAAAAAAAAAAATTAAACATAATAAGTACTTAGTATAATTACTTATTATTACGTTATTACCATTATTATAATTATATTGTATTCAAATAATAATTACATACATACATATAAATATATTTTTATGATCGTTAATTAAATTTTTAGAAAATTTAAAAATAAAATACATACAAAAAAAAAACATTTTAAATGTATATCTATAAATATATAGTTTATAATTTTATTAAATCAAAATAATATAATTTAATTATGGAGTTAGTTTTTATTTTATTTAATAATGTTTATCGTATATATGTAAGTATAAATGTACATGTGATGGAATTGTATTTAAGTAATTTAGCAAAAAAAAAAAAAAAAAAAATGATGAAAAATAAAATAAAATGATTACAAAATTATCAATAAAAGAAAATGAAAATAAAAAAAAAATTTATTGTAATATTTAAATAAAAATAAAGTGAAAAAAAATTATATTTTGTAATTTATTTTGTGTAAGTGCTTTTTATTTTTGTAATTTTGTAGAATGAAGAACTTTATCGAGTTTCTATGCTATCCTATCTTGTACACTACCTATCCTGTAATGTTGGATATTAATTATGTATTCTTTCATTTTGAATTCATCAAATGTACCTAATTTCGAGCGTATATTTTAAGTCTTATTGCATGATGATCATTGACTATCGACCGATTGGTTGATTTTTATTTCATTTGAGAGAAATTTAATAATTTTAAGAAATTTGACATTTTGACGGATATGTTGACGGAATAACGAGAATGCCATTATTCATATGTGTTGATTTTCTGTAATGAAAATACTCACTGAATTTTCACCACTACAAAAGTAAGGTTAACCAAAATGAAATTTATCGAAACTTTTCTCAGTTCATTCATCACAATACCAGCTCCAAAGACATAAAATACGAGTATAATTTAAAAAATTATTTAAATTTCAAATTTGACGGAAAAATAAGAAATATTATTTGACATGCCCGCATATGCATTAAATATTTCACCATGAATCCACATAATAAATGTATAAGTTACCCAAAATTGAATTTGAGTGTATTTTATATAGTACTTTAGGTTGTGTAATATTTTATTTACTTGATTTCAGTTTCAGTTAATTCAAAATAAATTTAAATTAGTAGGTGTTTGAAATGTCAGTTTATGGGATCTGTTCATGGAATTTAATATGTTTTTTTCCATGTTTTTGAATTTTAATATGAATATTTATATAAATTTGCAAAAGAAAATATCATTTTCATATTTTCATATATTTTTTTGTTGTTGAAGATTTCCCAATTCCTTCAAGAAATTCTTATTACTTGCTATATAATACTAATTATTAAAAAATTTGTTTTTGACAGGCATACGAAAGAAGAAGAAAAATACACAACACAAAAAAATATTACAAAAATAAAACTAAAACATTAAAATTGTATATAAGAATAATACTCCAGTGTATATTTGAATCATAAATAATGTAATGAATAACACGTGTGCACATATGTAATAATGAAAATGATATGATATTTATATAATAAAGGAATATTATGTACATATAATATACCCTACACACAAATACATTTAAATAAATAACATTGTACACATATAGGCATACATCTGTAATATAAAATATTGTGTACCTACATCATAACATAAAAAACTCATGAAAATTTGATTACATATCAAAATTTGAAAAGTGAAAAATGAATAAAAATATTCGTTCTCTATGTACATAAGAATACATATATGTATATTTATACTTTATGTATAAATAATGAGAGTATTTTCTAAAACGTAGTAACAGTGCCGGTTTTAGTCTTTTGGATGCTCGGTGATGCTCTAGGTTGAAACTTTATTTTTTCAAATTTTACACTGCAGTATACAATTTACACAAGAAAACGAAATACTATTTGCGTATATCTTCTCCTTCTATATCTCAAGTTCTTAAGAGTTAAAAAACCATGTTTGTTTACAAATGAAAATGTAAGTGAAAACATTTATCGGTTATTCTTCTTTACACAGAACTTGTTTTTAACCCTAAATTCTTCTACTCTTCGTACACAGCTACTACAGAGTAGTACCACATATGCATAAGAAAATAATAAGAGAAAATACTTTTGTTTTTACTTTTCTTTCTACTTCTTAATACTCAAGAGTTCTATGACCATGTTTGTTTATAAATGAAAATATAAGTGAAAACAATTATCGATTTTTCTTACATTCATGGATCTTGTTTCAATTTGAAATTCTTCTTCGCGTACTCACCCACTACGGAGCAGTACCTAATATACAAATGAAAATAAAGGAGAAAAATTAGTATTTACATGTCTTTCTGCTTTTATATTTACTTCTCCTTCTACATCTTGAATATACTCAAGAATTATATAACCATGTTTATTTACATATGAAAATATAGGTCAATACCTTTATAGGTTTTTCTTGTTTACGCGGATCTTGTTTTGATTTGAATTTCTTCTTTCTACTCGCCCACTACAGTGTGGTAACTGGTACATAATTTAAACAAGAAAAGTAGAAGAGAAAGAGAAGTGAAAATAAAAGTAGAAAGATATACGCGAATAGTAGTTTCTCTTCTTATTTTCTTGTGTATATTAGGTACTACTTGGTACTACTCAGTATCAGGGCTGTCGCATGACAGTTTTAAAAGGGAGTTTTTTCCGACACAAAAAAGGAGGTTTTGCGACTGAAAGGTAGTCCGTTTATAGAAATGTCAAAATTTAAGTTGAATTGAATTGAAATTGAAGTTGAAGTTGAAGTTTAAATCTGGAAAGTGGAAACTGGAACTGAATTACTGATACTGAAGTCAGTTTAAATCCAAGTACTGTACAATACAAAAGTGTACATTTTGCTCTAGGTATTAATTATAATAAATTTATTTTTCAATTAAAGAAACTCCGAATGATGATTTTGATAAACAATTGCAATAAATGAAATGCACCACGTCTTCTTTAATTTGGCTAGTCATAAATAGCTGCTAAATAAAATTTGAATTAATTTTTATTCAAGCAGGAAGGCTAAAGGAAATATGAAAAATGAAGCAAAAAATTGTTATAAATTCAATAAATTCAAATTTTTCTGTATTCTTTATCCATCTCATCTAAATCATCTTGGTTAACAATATTCGGAAAATAATTGGTTAAAGGAACTATTCTGTGACTTAAAGAATCAGGATTTAAATTTTGGACGGCATTTGAAATTGGATCTTCAAAATTAATGCGTTGTAAAATTTCTTTGCAGAGTACAATATAAAAGTCTACATCTTTTTTTAATTTCAAGAATTTCTTTCTCATTCAACTGTCCATGAAAAACAATTTTTTTCAAATTTTGGTCCCAAATAAATATCTTTTACATTCTTATACATCTGCATGTTTTTAAAATCTGGTACGTTCAGAAATATATTTAGCTTCTCTTCTTTCACAAAGTTACTTAAAATACTTTTATATAGCATCTTAAAAGACAGTAATAAAACATGAAATCGTGGTTTTTCTGATTGAAATTCTAAGTTTAATTTATTATCTATTTTAAGAATGTATGCCAAAAAACTTAAATATGATTTTGTAATATTATTCATATGTAGCCGTATGCTTGCTGTGCTAAGTCAGCATTATCTTCAAGTTCACTGTAAAGAAAAAAGTGAATTAAAGGCTGCCACTGATCTCAGATCCTCTCTACAACATGTTCCATAGAAAGCCAGCGAGTATTGCTTAATGCCATGACTTTCAATTGCTTTTTGTTGAAATATTCTTGAAATTCTTTGAATTCCTTTTGACGATTAATTAAGTAAATTTTCTGAACGAGGAAAAAGGGAAGATTTTAGCTTCAGGGGTAGTCCCGTAGTCTGAGTGACAAAAAAGTAGTCCAAAACTCCGATCGGAGTCCAAACGACAGCTCTGCTCAGTATGTACGAAAGAAGAACTTAGGAACAAAAAAAGATTCGTGTAAACACGAAAACCAGTTAATATTT
This sequence comes from Villa cingulata, assembly GCA_951394055.1. Taxonomy (NCBI): domain Eukaryota; kingdom Metazoa; phylum Arthropoda; class Insecta; order Diptera; family Bombyliidae; genus Villa; species Villa cingulata. Next base: position 12,242,438 of record OX596020.1, on the reverse strand, counting down.
TGACCTACATTTTCGTTTAAAAACATACGTGGTCATTTAACTATGAGTTTGAAAGTATTTTAAAGCACCATATAATATGACTTAATTGGAAGTGAAATTTCTATCCACAATCTGCATTTGTTGGTAATTGCTTGTATACACACGTGTGAAAAATGTTGTAAATTGCCTTAACATTTCAAATGGTTTTTAAGGTGTTCTATTTAAAAATTCATTAATCGATTAAGTAGTACACCCCCAAAAATGTACAAATTTTTTTTATTAATTAAGTTTGATTTATTGAAAATGATAATAAAAAATAATTAAATACACGAGCAAACAATTATTATATAAATGAAAGAGAAATAAAAGCCATCAAAGAAAATGGTTATATATACTCCGCTTCAGGAAAATTGCTATAAAAAATTCAATAGAGTATCAACATTTCGTGCGAGATTGTGTAATATTTTCTTATTTATATTTTCAGTTTAATTAAATCATATTATCTGACATGTGCACATTTATACATACACGTATGTATATAAAAATGTATATACCTAAATTGAAGAAGAAATGAAAAAAAAAATATATATATAAAATAAAATACAATAAAATTCAATTAAAATAAAATCAAATTAATACAATTATTCAAATTACGTTTATTCTTATATGAATATTTAATTATATTTCATATACGCATACTGGCATACATACACTCTATAATCATTTTATTTTTTTTTTAATATCACAGATTTTTTAAACACAAATTGGATAGGATGAACATATTACATACCCAGTCGTTTACGTAGGTATACATTTCTAAATTTACGAAAATGAAAAAATTTCTCATAGAAATAAGTATATATGTATATAGTGTAAAATAATGTATGAAAAAGTTAATTAAAAATAAAACGATAAGTCGTTTATAATTTCACGTAATCTATTTATTTGTAAGTAAGTATATATACTCGTATGTTTTTACTTTTTACTGTACTTATATGAGTACTACATATGTATCAACACACATATGTATGCGTAATGTGTATTTCACATATTTGCAGATCATAAAATTTTATTACATGCAATTAATATATCAACTCGTATACATACATATATCTATCCTCATAAAATGTTACATATACGTATACGAGTAATAGTTACTTTTACGTAAAACAGAAAACGAAAAAAAAAAATTACTTTTTGGTATGCATAATTAATTTTTCTAGCTTTTTATTCATTTAAATAATTTCAAATAGCATAATGACAAGGAAAATATTTACGCGTACATATATATATACGTATTCGTATATACATGTTAGTAATTACAGACATACTTATGTACTCGTACATACAATGAAGAAAATCAACGATCACAAAAAAATTAAATTTAGTACATTTATATACGAGTGTATATGTGCGATAATCATTATTGTAAAATTGTAAAATGTAAATACTCGTATATGTAATATGTATATAAAATAAACAGCCTGAAGCAATGAAATTACATGAATATGCATTTAATAAGGAAAAACTGATTGTATATATAAAACAAAAAACCACAATGAAAATGTTAAATAAAAATATTTTTGGTAAAAATAATATTTCCGGTATTAATATACTCATATATGTATATATATGTACATATAGTATATGGATTTATTGTAATTTTATTAAGTGTTGAGATTATCAAAATATTATTTTCTTGAATTGTTAATTAAATGTTAATTTCTTCTCAAATTATATTACTTAGCTGAGTTTTACCACGTTTTACCAAAGATATTTATTTTTAATGATTTTCTAAAAATATAATAATGAAAATATTGTATTGTTATCAATTAATTTCAAGATAAATACACTGATTTTTTTAGATTAAAAATTAATGAGAATGTTAATAAAGTTTTGGATCACATATATACTACTCGTACATATACTTACATATTTGTTTGTATGTATGTAGGTTAATTAATTATTTCGTTAATAAAATTAATGTTAATTTAAGTACATATCATATACATTAATATCAAATAAGTATATGTCACATATTATGGTACTTATTTAGTATTTACTTACGAAATATACTTTAATTATTTATGTATATATTTTTAAAATTTTCGCTTTAATATCGTTCTATAGAAGATGTCAGACACTTTAATAAGTATTCAAATTTCTATATAAGTTGGGATGTAAGAAATAACACTACTTACATGTTTTCCGCAAGCTAACGAGAATTTAGCTTATCACTATATCCGCTGTAATTTTTAAATTAATTAATTTCCAATTAAAATAATTGATTAAAGTTTTTTTCTCATTATAACTACCTCTCATATACGTCCTACCTCTTTACATGCATATAATTTCAAATTTTAATAATTCGTCGTATAACAAGGATAATTATTTTTCACTTTAATTTGCATGCATATAACCTTACTAATATGTTTACATGCAATAATGCACTACTAGTCTTGTGTATTATCGAAATTTAATATGAAAAAATTAATTTGCTGTAATTTTATGTTTGAATTGATGTTATAAAAAGAAAAAAAAAAATGCATAGCGTTATCGAAACGAAAATTAGTTTAAAAACTCTATTATTACAATGCGGATAATTACATAGTACATACACTCCGTATGGACATGTAGGAAGTATAGGAAGTATAAAAATTTTCCTGTATACGAGTATGTAATGTCCGCATAATAAAATGTTTTGAATCTTCAACAAAAATGAATTTAATGATATTATTATTATGATTATATTATGATATTATACGGGTGCTGAAAGTACGAATGTATACAACGACTCAGAGTGACGATACACAGATTTTACGTACGTATAAATACTTTTTGAACTGATATTGAAGCAAAAATTAAGTTGAATGCATACATACATAATCTGCTTTTATTAATGAAAAACAGTGTTTTGCATGGCATTTTTTTTTTTTTTTTTGAAACTTTATCAGTACTGTACTAAGGGCAAAAATCAAATTAAATTAAAGGAAGGAAATTAGAAAATCGTAAAAAACTACTAAAAGTCTAACGTGTAGCATGACATTTATGTAATTGTTTTGTATAGTATATGTATAGGTACATAATTACGATATTATGCATGCACAGTGTGTGTACATTAAAAATTATTGAACACGCAAAACTTTAATAAAAATTAATTCAATTTGAAGTCATATTATTGATGACAGTTTTTTTTTTTAAAAAAATGTTTTCCCTTTTTTTTTTTTTCAAATTTTCTAATAAAAATATATCAATTCCTATGAATGTATTTATAGTAGGTATAGGCAATATAGACATGTATAGGTATATATGTATATCATACAGTAAATCCATACCAAGGATTATTAAATAAATGTTTTACACATTTTTGCACGTATATGCTATGCTAGTAAGAGTAGGATTCTACAAATCATGCACATGTGTACTCGTGTTTTCTGTTTTAAGAAAAACTTGATTTCTCACTCTGTACATAGTGCGAATATTATACACGACAAACACGGAAAACCAACCAACAACATTTTATACTTACTTCTTCTCCTACCTACGGTGTACGCTATGATAGTACGAGTAGTATTCATTCTACACACCATGTCATGTGGACTCGTATTTTTCATGTTTAGAAATACATAGTTGATTTTCTCTCCTTAGTAGAATGCGAATATTGTAAACAAAACAAATACGGAAAATCAACTAACAATATTTTATACTTGCTCTTCTTCCTTTATTCTATATACATACTCGGTAGCAGGGGAGATCATTGACTATAACAGTAGTTATATAGTATACACTACGATAGTACGAGTAGTATTTCACACGTCATCTGTACTTATTTTTGAATATTCATTTGCTCAGGGGTGTTTAATCGGAAAATCTGTTACTGAAAAAATGTACCTACATATATTTATATAAAAATGTGAAAACTTAATTGTTCGAAAGTATTACATTATATTAGAACAACTCATAATCGCTAAGAATGATATTAGGACAAGGACATTTGTCCTTTGTACAGAAGATGTTATGATATTTGTCTTTCTATTTCTTTTTTTCTGAAAAAAATTTATTTGAAATTCAATTTTCTTTACAGTTAAATAATTTTTTAACACTCAATTAATTTTCCTTCTATACAAATATATAATTTATATACTCATTATGTGTATTAGCATTACATTAAATTTTCTAAACTTTTCATTCACATTTTTTTTTTTTAATTTTGTATCTTTTCGTTTTTATGAAAAGAATTTTTACATATCTACGTATACATATATGCTTACATAAGACGAATAGATATAAAAATATCTTTTTATTATTTATATATTTTTCATTATTTCCGATGCAGACAGTTTTAATCTTTTCCAAAATATAAAATCGATATTTTCGATTATGGAAATAATTCTTCCTTTTCTGCTTTTTCTTTTTCGTCTTATGAATTTTTTTTTACATTTTTTTTTACTACTAAAGAAAGTTGAAGGAAAATATTTAAAATTTCCATCAAAATATATTAGAACTCATATACATACCTATTATTTATTCAACAAAACGAAATGTATGTACATAAGATTAAAAATTTTCCTGCATATAATTTTTTTTTATAAAACTCACATACACATACATACTCATATACGCACCTATCTATACGAGTTGGTACATCATCTTTATATTCTTTAAAACTTTTTAGAAAAATTCGTATGATTATTTCGAATAATTGAAAAATAAATCATTTGGAAAATATTCTAATGTTTAATTCATCTTCCTTTAAAGTATTTTATTTTTGAATATAAAATTTTTAATGTTGACTAAAAACTTATATGAATTAGTAATTTTTTAAGGCAAATTGAAATGGCAGCCAGCCAACCAACACTTGAAATAAATTTCGATCAAAGACTCATCTCTATGAATATTTTATAATACTTATTTCAAGAAATGTAGGTCGAATTAAGATGAAATCAAATTAGTATTTAGAATAATCAAACAGACAAAATTCTCTATTATTATACTGAAATTAACATTAAACGAAACTTATATAAACTTTTATAAACATTGCAAAATTTTAAATAAAGGCTAAATCTTCTAAATACTCGTGTGAAATATTTATATCTATGTCCAGTAAATAAAATTCAAATTCATAATCAAAGAATATTATGTGAACTTATACTTTTCAATCAACCAAAATAATCCTGGTAATCCGATTTTAAATTTGAATTATAGGATGGATTGTATATGTTTAGGGAATATTCAATTGTATGTACGTATACATATAACCTATATATATATGAATTTTATTTGTTTTGAAGGAAAAATTTCAAGTTAAATTTTAACTGAAAATAAATTTTAATTTTGAAATCACTTCGTTTCACTTAGATTAGAGAGCTGTATAGCGCTAATGATGATGAAAAATTTCAATTTTACATTTAAAGTAGATTTAGATATAGGTATGTATTTTTGTGTTGAAAAAAAAAATAAAAAATCACTGTGTGTACATATACACAATTTTCATATGCGCGTACAAAATATTTGGAATCTTATGCATACTCTTTTGTTTTGAAATTTTTAATTTTGAATGAAAATAATTTATTTGTTCACTCAACATTTTATGCATATATGTATGTATTTTTACTCTTGTTGATTGTTTTTTTTTTCTCTCTTAAAATTTATTAGACTAATATATTATATAATCTCCATATAGAAGCTAGAAAAATTTTGAATACTGAAGAAAATAAAAAATAAAAAAAAAAATTAAATAAATAAAATTTAAAAATGAAAAAACTATATAAATGCAAAATTGTGCCATTTGGTATTCACTGTTTCTGCTCATATTTTTTTTTTTCTAAATTTTCATTTAATTTAATGAAGAAAAAAAGCCATATGTTACACAAAATATAGCCAATTTTATATATTATTGTGCCTCTATTTTCTTATTATTTATTCAATTTTTATGTTAAACATCATATACGAAAATAATATGTAATAAATTGTGATGTCATTTTATAAAATAAAAATTTTTGATGTTACGTATTAAATTTTTAAATTCAAAGTGCGTGGATTATATTTTGATTTAATTGTAACAATTTTTTACTTCATTTTAGATAAACTGCTATAATCTATACTTTCTACTGTATATATGAAACAAAATTTTCAATTAAAGCATATATAGAATTTATTATTTTTAATGACTTTTAAATGATTAAAACTAAAAGAATAAAATATTATTCAAGTAATTATTCAAGCTATAAATTTTAAAATTTACAGAAATTTAAGATAAAATTATAACATAAATTTTGCTACAATATCGATTATTTTCTTAATTCTTTTCTCGTATACATACACTATATATATGTATATATGCATACGAATTTAGTACATATAATTTAATAAACTTTATCGTACGTGAATGTGATTTACTCTATTTCTGCACAAGAATTATTTAGATGCATGTAGAATATTCAATAATTACATGTGTATAAATGTACGTAATGAAAATGTATTATATTTTCTTTTTGAATTCTGTGCTGTGGTTTTTCTTTTATAATATTCAAAAAGGTATACCAAATACTCATTATTATTAAACATAAATTATTGAAAATTCTAACTAAAATTTAATCAGATAAATTTACTAAATGTATAAATATACTATGTCAAGAAAATTTGTTAGTATATAGTATAAGTCACATAATAACTGACAAAGAAATGCACATTTTCGTTTATATAAGATATCCACATTAAAACCAACTTGAATGTATGTAAATACTTAAATCCTATAAGCAGCAAGTAAATATGCACGAATGGATGTGTAAGTATTTATATACTTATGTGTGAATGATAAAGATGATAGAATATTTAATATGTACTTTAACTAGAAAATAAACTTTGTTAATAAAATTTTACAATAACGATTATATAATATATAGTTTTCAGAAAGATTCTAAATATTCGAAATGCCTCAAAGAATAATGAGTAAATTTAAAAATTGGATTTAAAGATAAACTCATTCAGAATTCACATTTAGAAATTTATAAAAGTAAATTGCATCTTACTTACGTCTTATGTTAAAACAGTCATAAACAATAATCATTTTTTGTCAATCATATAAATGCAGTATAAGGACATTATTCGATTTTCGAAAATTTTTCCCATTGAAACTATACACCATATTAATATATTAAAAAATGTAGTGAAATAGAGAATTGTGAAATGTTAGAATTTTAAAAATTAGGCTTTTACTTGATGTAGTAAAAGGCATGTAAACTGATTAAAACATGTAAATACGTTTATTTTACTATAGGTTTACGTATGCCGATTATCCTTAATATTTCTTCATTTATAATAAATCTACGTGTATTTCTTATTTAAGATATTATTTATACGATGATAAATGAAATATACGACTACATTTGTGTATAATTTTCTTGTTCATTCTGAGTAATATCAAAAATCATATATACTAGGAAGATATCTTACGCCATACAAAATTATTTATATGGAAAAAATATGAAAAAATAAATTTCAATATCAGTACCCAAGCTTTAAAATGAAGTTGGAATTGCATGGCGCTCAACTTGAAGTTTTCGCGTTTGAACGCTCTGCTATAGGTTGCATCGAGTTGCATGAATGTTTGAATAAGACTGATAAGACGTACGGACGTACAACTTTTATACAGTCAATAATTCAAATATATGCATTGATATTACCAAAAATCCTATACCACATGATTTTTGGTTATAGCATGCTATGCTGTGGATATGTTTTATTCATTATTGTCATAACTTATTCAAATCAAATAAATTTTATTTTGAATTTAATTGTCATTTTTGAATTATTATTTTATTTGAATACTATTCTATAGCGATCGATTGAAAACAAACTTAACAGTAAAGATTAAAATACAAAAAAAAAAAAAAAAATAGAAATATTCCATTGATAACAATGTTCATTTGTGCTTTTCCGAAGAATGTGTCATTTTCAACAAAGACTCATTTGTCTCTAAACTTTCTTTAAACTGTTCACAAGAAAATTCCGAATTGAATTTTGTACATAAAATTGATTTGACTGTTTCAACTTTTCAATGAATTTTTTTCACATGCCCAAAATTTGTTTACTAAAGAACATACCCGCTCAGTTGGATCATTTTTTACATACAAATTATGCATGTATAGTATAGTATACAAAATTAATATTTATCATATCATCATACAAAATAAAGTATGTACATACAATTAAGGTATACCGTACTATCACTATACAATCATATACTCGTATATGTAAGTATATGAAGATAAACCTGATATAAACTAAACATTATAGTATGTGTACACAGCAAACATATGTACAGTACTTCGTAGGTACATATGTACATATTCCTTATACCACATTCTTCTTCTTTCTTCTACATACATTTTTGTTCGATCCGTTTGATTGAATAAGTTATGATTCATACATAATATAACGTATAAAACATATCCACATCATAGCATGCTATAACATAAAGTTTGAATATGAAAACTTCAAGTTGAACGACGCCGCTCAACTTCATTTCGAAGCTTGGGTACTGATATTAGTACCCTAGTACAATTCATACTTCATACAAACAATTTTGTATGGCGTAAGATATCTTCCTAGTATATATGATTTTTGGTAATATTAAATGATATGAATCCCATAAGGAAAATTTTGTTTTTTTTTATATACCTATATGCAGTCAATTTTAAAGAATTTATATAAAATAAAAAAATAGTTATATTCGTATATAGAGTGGGTTCATAAAGTCAACACTGCATTAACACTGCATCAGCAACATATGAGATCAAGCATCAAGCGTTCAAAAAGTAATCATGACTAAAATAATCTCAAATCTGGTTCGTTTTTTCAACAGATTAGTAACACTAACGTAACACTAATATACAATAATTGCATCGTAACACAAAAATTGTAATGTAACAGTAACATTGAAGCAACATTTCTGCAACACTGCAAAATCATGATTACTAAATGAACCCACCCATATAATCTCTTACATGGACTAATTTCTTACAATTTTACATTTACAATTCAATATATTTTTTATATATTATAACTACACTTACCTGTGTATATTGTATGATGTGTAGCACAAGAAGTAAAGTTATTTAAAAAATTATAATATCATATATGCAAATTTTATATCATTGAAAATATTCGATTAATATTTCATAAAATATATTTCATATCTATACCTATAATACAAGTAATGTATATACATATACGAGTATTTTACGAATTATATTTATTTATTATAATTTATTCTTTCCTCTGTATAATTCAAATCTCAAAGCTCAAATTCATTTATTCATTTATTTTCAATTTTTATTTTTTTAAGTTTTTAGGGAAAATAATATTCAATTTGATAAATTCAACACATAAAATCAATATACATACATATATTTTACAATTTATTATATTTATTTATTTATTTATTTTTTTTGTGGTGTGTGGTTTCCAAGAAAATTCACAATAAAAACAAAAACTTGAAAGTCATAAAAAGAAAATAATAAAATAAAATGAAAATAAATAAATACCATTTGTTGTAATAAAATTTTCATTTTATTTAGATATTTTAAAAATTATATATGTACATAAGATGTAGTATATGTAATGTACCTGTACTGTAATAAAAATAAGGAAAACTTTTTCATTGTTTGTTCATATATATGTACATGCATACATATTTGTTTATGTTTTTAAGTATTTTTTAAATAAAATATAATTTTTTATGAATATGCTATATACGATTAAATCTCCCATAATGAATAGGGATAAAAAGAAATAATAATATGAAAAATAAAATTTTTCTATCATGGATAGAACGATAATTGCGATAATATTTTGCGGTCTAAAGCGAATATACTCTTGTTGTCTATTCCTGTTTCTCGTATATTTCTTATAATGATGAAAATGAATTTTTCTCATGAACGAAAATACGAGTTACATGGTATGTAATGGGGCGCTGGGTGTTACCAGACTACTCGTAGTCGTATTGGTCGTATATCGCATAGTTAGATGCCAATAACTTAATTGCTTCTCTATTTGTCTTTACTATCTTTTCCTGTATCCCGTGTACTTCTTTTGGTATGTAATGAAGAGCAAATCTAAAGAAAAAAATACTTGCTCTCTCTTCCCATTCCTGTTTCTTTTAATTGTTTACTTTTTATGGGGTTATGGGAGTAGTACAAAGAAAGTATAAGGAGAAAATAAATTTTTCTTATGAATGGAAATACGAGTGCATATATGGCGTGTGGTGTGGGCTACTATAGCGTATATGAGTATATCGTACTATAGTTAGCTGCTAATAACATCAACGCTACTACTTACTATCTCTTCTTTTTTCCAAATATACTTACTTTTTATGGTGTGTAGTAGTGAAGAAAAGTATAAAGAAAAAATGAATTTTTCTCATGAATGAAAATATGAGTTACATGGTATGTGGGGTAGAAATGTAGGAAAAACTGAATTTTCAAACAAAAAGAAACCATAAACAAAATGAAAATAATATGGATAATAAAAAACAACAGAAATTGAAACTATACAATGCACAAAATATGAGAAGGTATTTGTATGATGATTTACGTATATGTATACATTTAAATTTTGAATATAGAACATGAAATCATAAAAAATTTAAATTTGACATTTTGCATAATTAAACAATAAAACACGAATACATAATCTGTATGATTGTATAGTTGAATGTACTACGTATGTATGTAATGCTAACAATATATTTTTAGAAACTATAGGGGTATTCATTAACTTTAATTATCAATTCAGTCATCATAAATTCACTCCGAATTTAGATTTTCGCTAAGTAATTATTTAATTTTTAGCTGACAATTTTTATGGTGTTTAAATAAATAAAAAGGACTTTTTTTGGATATGTTATATAATAAATAATTTTTTTAAAAAGCTAGATAAAAATATTACAGTATTTTACCTTTACTGTTTTTACTCTGTTTATATACAAAAAATACGAGAGAGAGTTATATGCAAATTAATAAATACCCCTTTTTGTATCTGTTTTTTTAAATCTGAATGTACTCGTGCTCGTGTGTACATAAGTTTCTAACTAAACAAAAAGTTATTAAAATAAGGCTTTAAAAAAAAAATAAACAAACGAACAAACAAACAATAAAGTTTTTACATTTCCATCCATTACTTTATTCCTAATTATTATTATACTTTTGTTTGTTTTTATTTTTTGTTTTATATGTATGTATATTCGTAGAGAAGCTTTTATTTATTTGGTTTTATGTACATTTTGTTTAAATAGAAAATAATATTTTTCATTCTCAATTCGTTTAATTGCAATTATCCATGCAGTCATCAGTTCAGTTCAGTATAGTATTCTTATACTTACATTACTATGAAGTTCTGTTGCATCTATTTTGCAGTTCAATGAATGTTATGTCCTATTTTCATCATGATAAAGATAAATAAAGCGTTTCATTTTTGTTTTTTTGTTTTTTTTTTTTTCATATTTATCATGTTTTAGTTTTAGAATATATATGAACATACATTTCTCTTCGAATAAAAGCTGAAGATATAAAAACCAAACAAACTAACAACAAGAGTATACTATATAGTATAGTTATCTAATTCGTATATAAATGAAAATAAACTTAAATTTATTGTATAATATTACATACTTAATTTACAATTAAGTAGGAAAAATAAAAACAGTTTCCTTTCCATTATAGTAATTTTTATTTTTGTTTGTTTTGTTTTGCCTTTTTTAATTAGAACTGTAGTTACACAGTTATACAAACAAGTATAAACATATAATATCTTTGAACTATTCTGTAACTCTATAACATTTTCTATTTAATTTTCATATACAGACAGTCTAGTTATCATATTCAGTTACATTTTTTTTCATTTTCTCTTACTTTTTGTTTAGCCCTTCATATCTTTACAAAACTAAATGCATAGTAAACAATTATTCATTATTTTTATTACAATTTTGTATACATCTCTAAGTATGATATGTTATATTATAATGTAATAGATATGTGTTCATTTGTATGGTGATTTTTTTTCTACTATACTCTTACATATTATATTCTATGATTTCATAAGTAAAAAGGAAGCATATTCTAACTTTAATTGCTTTTTTACTTGAACAATAATTGTTTGTACAATAAAAATATAAAAATACGAAAATTAAATCTCTACAAAAATATTACAAAAATTGAAAAAAGTTTTCTATTTATAATTTGTGGTGAAGATGTTTTTATGTTTTTTTGAAACAATTTTTTTGAAAATACTTGTGCGGAATTATGTACTATGCTTGAGAAGCATTTAATAAAAATTAAAATAAAAATGTTAACCATTTTGTATAACATTTTTTATTTGATTCTTTCCTTGTATTATTCATATATATAGACCATGAAAAAAGGAATGCAAAGAACAATAATAAACACAATTATTTCGATAACAAAGAGACATACCAGACCACTATATGTACATAATATATAATAAATTAATTATATAACAGTCAGACTATATTCATTGCAAGGTATCAAAGGAATATGATTTACGTGTTTTGCATTTGAAGACAAAAAAAAAAATACAAATTCAAAGAACAGCAAAACTTCCATTATTCAGACTATAGTTTTAATTTAAAGCACCAGCACCAATTCAATCTTTTATTACACAAATCTTTTCATCAAAATTGTATACCTATATACCTATATCCTATCCCTATACTACCTATACTACTTTATTTACTTTTTTACTACTATAATTAATGCTTGCTAAATTTTCAACACAAGTCATTTTAGTAAAAGGTTTTGTACTCAATTAATAATTTAATTAATATCTATAAAATTTAAGTAAACTTTTCGTGCTGCAAAAGATCTAAAATTGTGTATTATTTATTTTACTTCGATTTTAATAAAAAGTTCTACTCAAAATTAATAAATTTAAATTGATGACAATAATGGTTTCATATTACATATAATGTAACATAACGTGAACTTATTGATATGTTAATGTATTCAATAATTTATAATTGCATATTATATATATGTGTATATATATAATATGTATCTATATTATTGTATGTTAATTGAATTAAAAATGAAAGCATATAAGCATTTCTTACATTAATAAATGTTAAAAGATCAAAGCTAAATTGAATTTTATCTTATTTTGTTTTCAATTTTCTAAATTAACAGAACACAATCAAAAATTTACGATTTTAAACAAATAATTTAATAAAGATTTAATGAGAAATATGATAAAATGAATTTATACGTGCATATCTTTACATTAGAAATCATATAAAAAGGTATATATACATACGTAAATATGTATATGTATGTATATAGAAATTGATACCTTATTGTAATTTCAAAATCAAGAAAATTATCAAGCAAATTACTATACCTCCATTTTATCATTTTATTTTCATTGGAATTTTCGTTAAGAATGTACATACGTTACAAATACCACAATATAATGTACATAAGTATCATTTACATTTTTTTTCATCAATTTTATAAAAATTATAATTCCCAAATTAAAATCTTATTTATAAAAAATATCAATAATTAATAAATTGATTTATTAAAATCTAAAATTGAGAAAATAAAAATGAAAATCAATTATGATTCAATTCAAATATGTAATGCATTTTTTATTTTCAAATTGTCTGTTGGATTTTGAAAAATAACAGAAAACGGAAAAAGAAAAATTAGAAAAAATTTTAGTGCTGCCATGTATTACCAAAATTTAAAAATTTTAGAAATTCGAATTGGATTCAAAAAATTAGATTTTCACCACAATAAAATATACGTGACATACGAGACAACTATAAAATGTTGAATGCATTCAAAAATAATACAATACACAATGTACGGTTATTGTTTTTCGTACATAGTACGTGTGTGTATGTGAAAATATATATGTATTCACCATATATTTCACACAATATGTATAAATATACCCGTACCATATATACTATAAACCACTATAAACTATATAATACATGGATTATGTATGTGTGGCATTTTGTGTTTTTGTCATTTTGTTTGGAATATAATATACAAGAATAAATTTTACGCTAATAAAAATGTGAAAATTTTCAAGAATTATGTAAATATTGCGTTTAATAAAAAACGGTAAGTGTTTAATTATAATACTGGTGTTGTGAATTACTTAAAGTTTAGAAGAAAATGAAAAAATATTTAATAAAATGAGAAATTTGAAAAATTTTTCTTAGAATTTTTTTTTAATCGTCCATTTCTTTAGTTTTTTTTTCTTTGTTCCGTTCTTTTTTTTTATTTTTTTATGAGACGAAAAGAAAGATATGAAATAAAAGTGAATGACATTTCAATAAATGAAAAGTGTTGATGTTCTATGGTATGATAAACATATGTTTGATTGTTTGATTTTAGAAAGAGCAGGGTTGCGGTGTTGCAGTTATATTGTGTTTGTTTGCTATGTATATTTTACATTATTTAATACGTAAATTGAAAGAAATGGCATAAATGTGAAATAAACAATAATAAAAATTAATGTGAAAAAGAGAAAAATATGTACACAGAAATATAATCAACAAAAATCAACCAATATAGAAGATAGAAAAATAATAAAAACCGAGTGAAAAAAAATAAAATAATTTGTTTTTCAGAGGAACTGTTGACATCTAAAGAAAAACATTTTTTTATATGAAAAGTTTATAACCTCAAAAATCAAAAAAGAAAACAGTAAATATGATAATAAAAATAATGAATAATAGAACAGAAAGAAAGAAATATGTAATATACAACATAACTGAAATAAATATAAATAAAGGAGATAAAATTTTTAAAAATGGAAAAAAAAATTTTGATTTTTTTTTACGAAAATTTTGAATTTAGACACAATTTTTCTTTTAAAGTTGATAGGATAGTATTTTGATTGATTGGTTATTTGTTTGAATACCGCACCCGCAGCAGTTGACATTTACCAATTATGAACAAAAAAATCTTGCGAATACATATGAGAAGAATCATCAATATTATTACTACGTATTTGCGGTGGAGTGGAACACAACACAAACAAACAGATCACCGATTTTTCTTTTATAAAACATTAAACATAAATGTAAACGGTTTTTTTATAGATGAGATGAGAGATGAGATATGCATACATACATATGTATATTTTTTTGCCTACACAAAATTGTATATAAAATAAACGATAATTATTCTATATAAATATAATACATACATAAATCCATATATTTACCGAATATATGTATATATATATAAATATACTACTATGTATGTGTGGATACATTATTTATATTTATATACAAAAGAAACAAATTTGTAGTTAAATTATCATTTTTTATTTTATTTCATTTTTTTTCATTTTTCCGATTTTCTTATAGATTTGCTATATATACATATATACAATGTTCGGCCAAATAGGTTGTGTTTTTTTGTTTTGTTGTATGTGCTGCTGTGTGGTGTGGTGACTTAATATAAAGAAAAATGAACAGATATACAGTACAACAAAAACAAATTGTTTTTTTATTATTTTGATTTTTTTTTTTTTTTTGCTTTCTCGTTATTTTTTCTTTCATATTTTATAAGTCAAAACTTTACTACGTCAAAAGTAATACATATTATATATATTTTTTTTTATTTATAAGAAAAATTTCTTTTCTCATACGATAGTTCATCATATTTTCATCATTTAGGCACATTATAAAATTTGAAAGGAAAATTTATAAAAGAAAATTTTTTATATTTTACGAAAAATAAAATCGAATCAAAAATTATAAAAATAATATTTTGTATTTGTATTTTGTACTACATTATATCTAGTACCTACCTATACAACTTAATTTATTTGGATACGGATAGGTGAAAAATTATTGTGTAAAATAAAAAGAAGAAAAAGTTATTTCATTTTTGTTTTTTGTTATATATTTATTTTATTATTTTTTATTTTCATTTTTTGTTTGTGTAATTTTTTATTATTATTAATTCTTTTTAGAAAATGAATAATAATCCACCATTTCATCTATTAGCTACCTAACTTTACAAAACAAAACTTTTACCTATACAAGTTCAATTCAAATATCTGTAATTTTTCATGGAAAATTTATGTATCAAAATATTGTTGAAAAAAACGTTTAAAAAAAAAAAGAAAAGAAATTAGGAGTTATGTATACAATTACAAATGAATCAGACAAAAAAAAAATGATGTCTACATTCACACAATTATTAATTTTTTGTTTACAAAATTTTCTCATCATCATAAGATTTATGCAATTTTATATTAAATAGCTAGAGCTCTAGTTGGTGAATTGAAGAATAATAGTGTCACAAATTTATAAGTAAATTTCATTATCTTACTACTATTACTAGATTTACAATAATTACAAAATAATTGGAAATATTTATGTAGTTAATTAAGATTTGTGAATCTTCTTGAATTGAAATCATCATGTACACATGCACATAATTTTTGTGGAAATGAAAATAATCACTGATAATTTTAATTCAAAAAATTTACATTATAGATACATATATAGTTCTAATTTACATTTAAGACTTTTTGTTAGATCGTTTACCCAATGTTATCCTTTAATTGAAATATATTTTGATAAAAAAAATAT